>OZ005658.1:26477551-27077551 GCA_963930645.1 Salticus scenicus
TCACAAAATTTAAGTGTTAAATCACAAGAGTTAAAATATTGCCTTTCCGTTAAAATGATTAAATTGCAGATTACAACGCCACCTGTTGGACAATGTATACATCCAAATTGTATTAGCAGAGGTTATCATGATATATACCAATATATTAAGTTTAATGCATTTGTACACTATAGAAGCTGAGATATAGCCGTCCCATAAATGGAGGGTTTCATTACATAGCACCGCAATCTATCGGACGATATATCCTAAATGAAATTTAAATAACCTCCAATTTAGGGCAAGATCTAATTATGTAACAAGTTTGGTTGAATTCCATACATTGATTCATGAAATACAAAATTCACAAAATTTTTCCATGAGTTTAAAATTTTGTAATTTTTTTTCACCTCACCGCTACTGATTCTTGAAAAGCATTCTTTACTGACGTGCTAACAAAACGTTAAACTGAAAATGTAAAAAATGCTCTATTCTCTATCAAGCTAAAAATTATAAATTTCGAATAACTTACGAAGTTTTTAAATTAGAATGTTACAAATCTCTCAATAGGATTCTTATCAATATCATAAGCGATATTTTAAAACTGGTCCGATCTCTCTGCAATCATTTGTTCTTGAGATATCGTGTACATGGACTAACGGGCTATCACGCTAATAGGTGCCGATACCATACCAACCTTTTGACTTCCGGATTCCTCACGCCAGAAAACGTGTAAAAAAATCAAAAACTGAAGTCAAAAATTTTCATGATTAACCTAGTTTCTCAACCAATAGTACTAAAAAGTCATTTTGTCATATTCGTTATAATTACACTGTTACAGAACGTGTTATGACGGTGTTACACTTGAACGTTCTATATAGAACTAGAATTGTACGTTTTATAGATGGTACAAATCAAACATTTTCAGAACGTTCTAAATAATACCATTTCTGAACGTGTTTTAGAACGTTCTTTTGACACGAAACACGGTGTTTGAACTATTGAAACCGTTATTAGACGTTCACAGAACGTTCCTGTGCTACTTGGGTATATATTAATAGGCAAGCATAAAATTTGTTGTCCCTTTTTAACATATTAATTATGGGAGTAGAATTATGGGAGTAGAGGGTTGAAAATGGTATCATTCGAAAGGTATGGTTAGCCGGAAGGTGCGAATACAAATATTATTTTCTTACGATGTCAAGAAGGTATTTAAAAATACATTTATTTTTTATGCATTTTCCCCCATTTTTCCCTTTTATACACGTATTCCTTCACATTAAAAAATACCTAAAAGTAGAAAGTTGTTAAATCTGGCAATTTCATAAAGCTCAAATAAAACCATAGACACAGTCATTTGTATAATGTAGCATCACTATATGCAAGCGAAGTGATGAGGTCACTGTCTGTCCATGGAGCCATGTAAAAGATTTTCTATGTTAATTGTCCATTGAGTTTTTTGTAAAATATTATTAAAAAATAACGGAAATTATCTGCCGATTTTAATTCCGATATTTGGGTATAGTTATATATAAGTTACTGTCTACATGTGTTTGATTGAGTTATTTTTTCTGTAAAATTGATAAAATTTTAATTTAAAATTACAAAACTCCAGAAAAAAAAATGGCAAACTTCCAGTTTCGAATGTAAACATAAACATTTCATTTCAAAGGGTGATATTTAAACAATAAATATTGAACTAATATACTAAATAAAAGGAAAATGGATTTGTTACTAACTGCTGCATGTATAAGTAGACGATACGGAAAAAATTCCGATTTCCGTTTTTTGCTGAATTTACATGTTTTGAGCTTTCTTTACGTTTCAATTAACTGAAATTGGCTACTTATTTTTTAAAAAAGTGTCTTTATTGCTAGCTTTTGTGGGTAGAAGAAGCAAGTAGAAGATACATAAAAACTTTTGATTTCCGGTTTTCGATGAATTTACACGTTTTGAGATTTCCTTGCATTTTAATTAAGTGAAATTAGTGAAATTGACTACTTATTTTTATTTTTTTAAAAGTGGATTTATTAGTCTTTCCTCTGCATATATAAGTAGAAAATATAAGATTCAAAAATGTTTTAGATTTTCGGTTTTCGATAAAGTTACACGTTTTGAAATTTCCCGAACTCAATTCGACCATTTTTGAAAAATATCTTTTTTTTTTTTTTTTTTTTCAAACACTGTACTTTATGAACCAATCGAATTAATTTAACAGAATTTGATACTTGGTTGGACCTTGGTCTGACGTGGTACCTATTAGCTTCTGGGCTGTATCACACAACAAGGGGCGTTTTCACGTTGCGATTTTCTCTCATTTCAGGAAAGGCTAACATCTACAGAGAGAAATAGTTATATTAAGTAAAACTCTGCTGATTCAGTTAGAGTGAATATTGGCAAACAATTGCCGCAGCTGTGTTGCAATTGCATTCCGTATAGGACAAGGCAATAACTTTGCTTTGCCTCGCTTTGCAAAAAAAATGGTCGAGTTTCGACCACTGGGCGATACTAGTTAACATAAATATACAATATCTATTTTGTATATAAATGTAACAAAGCAAAGAGGATGGTGAATATTCTCTCCCAAAGCTCACAAATTAAGGATATATATGTACATACACTGTGAAACAAATGCAACTGCGGCCAGAAATTTTCTGTAATGACAGAAAAATACGTTTTGTCAACGTAATTTTTCCGTAATTTACGACTATTTTCTCAAATTACAGAGAATTTCTGGTAGCAAAGTTGCATTTTTTAAACAGTGTATGTAGAGGGCATATGGTAAACTCTATTCCCACCCTTTAAACTGCTGTACGGTTCAGGTATAGTCATGAAAGTATCTAGGTGTAATAAAATGGCTATGCGTTACTAGAAGTGACTGCTTATAGCGCCACCTGGGAAAAAACAGTGAAGTAACGTTCCTATCTCGGAAACGGTACGATATAAGGGAAAAAAACTGATTTACACAGTTGTAGAACATCATCGATGTACGAAAATACATCTCATAGACTTGAATGCTAAAAATATAATACTTAAAACGTGTAATATGCGCTCAATACCCGTTTATTCGCAATTTTCCACACTGTGACGTGAGGAAATAAGATTTGAAAGAATAAAACAACTATTTATAACAAGGTACCTTAATATTCGATGGTCAAAAGCAATGCACATTTTGACCCTTTTCTGAATTTATAGGTTGCACATATTGTAGCGTAGCGGGTGACACGTACGAGGGTTGCTATTTATATTTCTGGCCTAATAATGAAAAAACAAATATGTAGGATCGAAATTGGTTTTATTGTTTTTCAAAATATTCTCCATGATGATCAATACACTTTTGCATGCGTTTGAACCAATTTTCAAAGCACTTTTTCCAGTCTGATTGAGGTAACTCCAAAACATGCGTTTTGAATGCATCAACCGCTTCTTCAGGGGTCGAAAATCGTTGTCCACGTAATTTATTTTTGATGTGTGGGAATAAGAAGTCATTGGGTGCCAAATCAGGACTGTACGGCGGATGACCCATCAGTTCGATCTTTCGCTCAGTCAGAAATGCATTTGTTTGAGTCGATGTATGAGAGCTCGCATTGTCATGATGAAGAATGATTCGCCTGTTCTTCTGCTTTTTTCGAATTTCTCCGATGACTTCTGGCAAACAAATGGTCGTGTACCATTCAGAATTGACCGTCCTGCGTTGCTCTAACGCCACTGTTGCCACATGATCGTTAATGCCGAAGAAACAGGCAATCATTTGTTTCGATGTGCTTCTTCCTCGAACAACTTTTGTTGGTTTTGCCTCGCCTTGAAAGACCAATACAGTTGATTGCTGTTTTGTTTCCGGCTCATATGCATAGATCCATGATTCGTCACCTGTGTAGATGTTATACACAGCCTTTGATGTACCTTGAACGTATTTTTCCAACATTTCCTTGCACCAATCGACACGAGCTTTTTTTTGAGCGTTTGTCAGATTATGCGGGATCCAACGCGAACAAATTTTTTTTACGCTCAAATGTTCATGCAATATTTTATTGATGCTAGTCATACTAATGTCCAAAGACGCCTCAATCTCACGTTATGTCACATGACGATCTTGCTTTATCAGTTCACGCACAGCATCGATCTTTTCTGGCACAACAACGGATTTTGGACGACCTGCACGGGATTCGTCCTGGATCGAACATCGACCACGATTAAATTCGTTATACCAATTTTTTACAGTGCTGTAGGATGGCGCTTTTTCGCTGTATAAAGAATTAAGTTCATCGAAGCACTCTTGTCTTGACAATCCACGTCGAAAGTTATGAAAAATAATCGCACGAAAATTTTCACGATTCAATTCTATTTTTTGAAAGAGAAGAACTTTTCAATTTACTGTCAACAACACAAATAAAGCTATAATGGTAAATCGTCTGCTGAATTTACGTTTAAAAATATCAATTTTTCGATTAAAATCGTCTGCGGTCGCCTAGCAACACTTACTGTTGCCAAGGCCAGAAATATAAATAGCAACCCTCGTATATGCTACGGTGCACGTTAAGCGTACAAAAGTGCATGTGAATTGCACTTGACATGCAGAAGTTTTAAACATCGAAAGTTTAGGCATGAATGGTTGTCTTTTTCTTTCTATGATCACTTGGGCACGTCACTGTGTAGGAAATTTCGAACATACAAATGCATGTTTTCAGCATTCTGCTTTAGCATCTATGTGTCCAAGTTATCATTTCGAACTAAATCATTGATGCTCAATGACTTTCTAATTCCAACTCTGAATAAAAACGTTAACCCTGTCGTTTTCCAGCAGGTAGTGGTATAAACAGTCACATCTAGTACGCAAAGCCATTTTATTATACCTAGACACTACTTTTATGACCATAACTGTATGTTTACAAAAACATACGTGTTTTTCAAGGCATAAAGATTATTACAAGTTAATTAAGAAAAATATGAAGAAAAAAAGACCAACATTGTTTTCGACAACCTTTTTTTTCTTCTTTTGTGTAAAAAAAAAAGTCCTGAAATCGTGAAAATTCTCGACCTCTGGTTTTTGATGGATTCGAAACGACCTGAAAACGATTTGACCATTTTTTGAAAATGTGTTTGTGTATCTGTGTGTTACCAAAATTTCGTAGGCGCAGTATCTCACGAAAAAACAAACAGAACTCCTCAAAACTTTATAATTGGTTGGATCTTTATATAAATTGGTGCTAATCAAATTTTGGAATATATCGCCCAACAAGCTGTGATACCTTCCATTTACGGAAAGGTTATATACCTCAGCTTTTACATAGCGTATACGCATACAAAACTTGGTATGTGAGTGGCGATACTTTGAGAGTTCACAGTCATTTGCAAAAGTTTAAGACCAGTAGCCGATTTTCAGTATTTTAACACATTACATCATCTCATGTGCTGATTGCATCAGACGCATTCTACTGCTATAAATAAAAGCGCCTGGAACGTTTATTGCCAGTTGTTTATTGAATTTTGTCGTAGACAGTGTTGTTGTATAATTATTGTAATGAGTAAAAAACCTTCACTTACTGATACAAAAAGGTCAGAAATATCTACCCTGCATAAAATTGGATTTTCTGAACGTCAAATAAGTTCGAGAGTAAATATGAGCAAGATAGCTGTGAATCAAGCTACTAGTAAATTTAAAATTTCAGGAAAATTTGTGGACCTTAAGAGTCGTTTCTTTTTCATACTTGGCGTAAGTCGAGACTTCCTTGCAGGTTTATGGGATGATAAACCAAAATCTTTGGCCAAACATCTTGAAATAGTACTCAAACTGACGTTGGTGGCTTTTGCAACCAGCGAATGTCAAATCATATTGCAGGAGGTTCTTGGACCTCGTGCGACCATCCTTATCACATGATCATCACGTGCACTCGTTTTTTTAGGGCGACCGCTTCTCTTAAAGTCCACAAATTTTCCCGAAATTTTAAATTTACTAATAGCATATGCACAGCTGTCTTGCTCCCATTTACCCTCAGACTTATTTGACGTTCAGAAAATCCAATTTTATGCAGGGTTAATATTTCTGACCTTTTTGTAACAGTAAGTGAAGGTGTTATTTATTGCAATAATTACGCAGCAGCACTGTCTGCGACTAAATCCAATAAACAACTGCCGATAAACGTGCCGGGCACCTTTATCTATAACAGTAGAATGCGTCTGACGCAATCAGCACATGATATGACGCAATAATCTGCGCAAATGATGCAATGTGCTAAAATACTGAAAATCGGCTACTGGTCTTAAACTGTTCCAAAAGACTGTATATGTTGATTCAAAATTTGGGTGCATATTAGCCAACATGTGCCACTGCTATTCTGTAAATTCTTCCAGTTTATTGAAAAGTTGTATTTCATGTTATATAGCGTATTAATAGGAGAAACTTCATGCGTGAGTTACACATTATTAAAGATTATGCTAATTTAATTAAGTACATAACAGATGACAGAGGGCGCTGCTTTTATTCTTTTCTGCGAATTTTTGAATGGATGTATTTTAGCATTTATTGCATAAAATTGTGTCAAATTGTATACTTAAAATATACTCTATAACAAAAAAAGTGACGCACCAAGAAGGAGTGGGGACAAATATTGGTAGATGGGGTGGAATGGGTGGTCCGAATGGGACAAAAATTGATAGATGTGATGTACATGTGGAGAAAAACAATTGATTACAGTTTCAGAAAATTTGAATGATTCAATCTAGAGAAAAGGCCTCACAAAGTAAACAAGGCAAAAACGCGTTGGTCCACTTCTGTCCCTTACGTACGCAGTTATTCGGCTTCGTATTAATTGATAGAGTTGGCAGATGTGTTCCTGTGAAGTATCATGTCAAATTCTGTCCAATTGTTGCGTGAGATTGGTAAAATTCCGAGCTGGTTGTAGCACCCTTTTTATGATGCTCAAACGTCCTCAGTGGAACTCAACCCCATTGAAGCCACTGAAGTACCAGTTGCACGTAGGATCGACGATAATGATGAATTGGTGCTTGATTCCATCAAAACCTGTATGCATGTCAATTTGTGTCCAGTTTGCATTACTCCTTCTTGGTGCGTCAAATTTTTTGTTACAGAGTGTACATGTAGCGAGAAGAAATGTTGTTTAAATTCTTGTACACATTAATTGGTAGGTGGCTCTGTTACATAGAATGATATAGAAGAAAGTTTAGTAATGGCTTTAGCAAGTTACATACTAGTTCGTTTGATATAAAGGATTTGATATTGTGTCCTTAAGATAAAGGTATTCAAGAAAAATATTTAAAATAAGATCGGAAATAAATTAATTGAATATTGCTTACCAAGAGCACCGAAAGATACGAACATAATCAGTCCTGCATCAATCGTTGGGCAAAGGTCCAGATCAGTGAGTTTCCATAAAATCTTCCCACTTAAATTTCCTTTTCCTTCATCATTTATTCCGCAACGAACGTCATTAATATCTAGAATCTGTAGGAAGCATAGAAAAAGAAAATCCTTTAACTTTTTCCATACATGAAAAGTTTTATTAATTGCTGAATTAATTAGAGCCAAAGCTGAACAGTGTACTTCGTTGGGTAACCAGATCTGTCAGTTAATTTCTAAACTAGCAAACTTTGCCCGCTTCACTGGTCAGTATGTTTAAACGATTTCTCAAAATTCCATATCATTCAAAATGGCAACCACTGAAAAACAAAATTTAATCTACTCTTACGACAAAGGTGAAAGGACTTGATTATAGGGGAGAGTGGGGATGAATGGGACAGTAGCAAAATTTTTATGTTTTGCATGCACCAGAAACTTGACAATTTTTCTGATATATGGCAGTACTGAGGTCATTCATCAAGTGTACGTTCAGAGTTGTACTATCTATAGAAGGGAAAAAAAAATTAAAGTATATTTTTCTGCTGCCAAAGTAACTTTTACTGATTCAATTAGGTAGTAGTTAAGACATTAACTATTTGCTTAAAGTTAATATAACTCTTATATGATGAAAAGGCATAACCTTTTATTGTGTTTATGATATTCAACAAGAATATTGACAATTGTTCATTAAACATATTTCCTGTTTTATATGATCATTTGGGGGTGGGGATGAATGGGACAGTTTGAATGGGGATGAATGGGACATTCCCCACTATGTGCTAATTTAAAATTGTACACAAGAATAATATTAAAACAAATCGTAAATATATTTTCAATATTTTTATAACCAGTAGTTATAAGTAGTTATAACATGGAATTATAAGCAGTTCAGTAGTTATAACATGGAATTATAAAAATAGCCTGGATTTAGAGAAAAGTAGATTGAAATTAATTGTTCCGATTTTTGTTTATAATAATTATGATTAAGAAAATTATAAGTTAGAATATTCAATGCAACTTAAATCAATAATTAAAAAATAAATAAATAAAGTAATAATAATTTGATTAAAATCACAATTTCAATCAAGCTAATTAAATAAATCCTGGTGATTATTAATGTAATACAGAATAAAATGCTTATTTTTCCCGATCAGTCGGAAACAAAAATTTATCTGGATAAATTGTATTCTATTATAATGATTTATATCTTTCTAGTGTCTTATTTATTTATTTTTAGATTAAATCTTATTAGATTAAATTACCAATGCCTAGAGCCCTAGGAACTGTGCAAACCAAAGAACTTTTGCCTTTCGATGTCAATTTGAGTCAATACATCAGTTTTTGTTAATTTCAGTAAATTCATAGTGTGTAATAAAATCACATAAACCAATTTAACTTTAAAAAATTATTTACTTTCCATTTTGTTTTCTTTTCTTTGTTAACTTCAGTCCTCTCCCATTCATCCCCACAGGTGGGGATGAATGGGACAATGCACATGCATGTAAAAAAAAAATTATTATTAATTAAAAATGATAACTTTTTATTAAAGTTCGTATGTTTATTTGTAACTGATTACTGAAGTGTGCTTATGAGCAATGTTACAAAATTCTGAATTACATATGGTGAACGTTATTAATAAAAACATGAAAAATGTCCCATTCATCCCCACTCTCCCCCATATATTTTTTTATTATTTCATTTGCTTTATGTTTTCTTTTTAGTGTGTATATAAAATTCAATGGGCACAAAATAGATAATGTATTTAACAATGATTAAGAGAAAAACTTATGATTTGTTTAATGGAAAATATTCATGCAAACAAATACATTCTTTGTTTTTTCTTTTTAAAGATCGCAGTTTTCAATAAATGTATATCGCATTTCGTACACATTCAATCAGATAAATATTAATAATTTATTTCGACTGACTGTCATGATATTGCAGCATTAAGAATATTCATTTTAATCTTCCACTGCAGTGATTGCCACAATCTAATTTCAAATTTTATGTATTTTCTTAGAACAAAAAGAAGGCATTAATATAACATAGAATGCTGATTCAATGGATGAAGGATTGGCTTTCCGTAGTTCAAAATGAATCACGTGACATGAACCAATAGGTTGCTATGTTTGGCTCTTTATCGCTTTTTTGGCAATTTAAAATTTCAGTTTAGCAAATTATCATTATTATTAGGTAACGCGAGAGTCCTATGACCGAAATAAATTGCTTTTAAAATATTTTTTCACATATTTCACATTAACAAGTAATAAAATACTGTTTCTTTCATCATTTCCCAACAAAGTTTTAAAATGTTTATAAAGAAAAAATAAACTTTTAAAAGAACTAAATTTAACAACAATTAATAATTTATCAACTATTTTTAAATATTTTGTCAGTTAAATTTTGACTACACGAAATAAAAAGAAATAAAATAGAACAAAAATGATTTAGAACAAAAAAAAAAAAAAATGTTAAATTACGTAAGTAAATAAAAACATTGGCGTTTATCTTCAAGCAGTTGCCATAGAAATTCATTGAAAATAAACTGTAACCAAGGAAACCACCGAATACGCTGGTGCAAGGGGAGCATGTCACATGACTCCTCTTGCAACTTCTCAAGGGTTACCATTTACCACTCTACTTTATATATCTCGTTGTTTAATATAGTCTAATGGGATTAAAAATTGATAATAGGAGAATAAAATCGAAACAAACTAGTAACAATAAAAAAGGAAATGGGAGGGAAATATAGTTGGCAACAACTCTGTTATAGTTTCTTTTTGTATAAACCAACGAGATATATAAAGTAGAATGATAAATGGTAACCCTTGAGAAGGTCCAAGATGAGTCATGTGACATGCTCTCCTTGCACCTGCGTATTCGGTGGTTCCCTTGGTAACAGCTTATTTTCAGTAAATTTCTATGGCAACGGTTTGGAGATTGTTCTTCGCATAAGCCATAACCGCCAATGTTTTGTTTACTTGCGTAGTTTAATATTCTTTTGTTCTAAATCATTTTGATTTTGATTTTACTTCTTTTTTATTTCGTGTAGTTGAACTTTAACCGACAAAATGCTGAAAAATAGCTGAAAAATTATTATTTGTTGTCAAATTTAGCTCTTTAAAAATTTAAATTTTCTTTTATAAACACTTTTAAACTTTGTTGGGAAAGGATGAAAAAAAAAGTATTTTATTATTTATTAAAATGTGAAATATGTGTAAAATTATTTTAAAAACAATTTATTTCGGTCATAGGACTGCCATGCTACCTAATAATAATGATAATTTGTCGAACTGATGTTTTAAATGCCGAAATAGCGATAAAGGGCCAAACGTAGCAACCTATTAGTTCATGTCACGTGATTCATCTTGAACCACGGAAAGCTAATCCTTCATCCATTGAGTCAGCACTCTAAGTTATATATCTCGTTGGTATAAACGACATAACATGCATTGCTATTGCTGCTTAAGTTATAATTATGTAAACAAGCTACTTATAATACATATATATAAATATAAATTCTTACGATGTTATTGTTGGATGTTATCCATTTCTTAAATTCAACCGCATCGCAATCACAATCCCACGGATTTCCGGACAGAGACACTTGTTTCAGATTTTGTTGATTGTTTAGAATGGATTCGGGCAACCGCTTTAACTTGTTATTAGCCAAATAAAGATGAGTGAGATTCGAAGGTAATTGGACTTCTTCATTCAGAAATTCCAAGTTGTTATTCTCCAAGTCGATTCCCAAAACACGATCTTCGATGTGCACTGTAGGGTGTGTATTTTCTTCCACCACAACAAGGCGCCAAACTGCAGAAGTGTCAGTTCCATTATCCTAATAATAATAATAATTATAATTATAATAAAAGTGCCATTTCTTTTTTATTTAAATACATTTGAAATGCAATTTTTATTAAAATCACACAATCAACTGATTGGAAGAAAATCATATTTATTGAAATTTTATTTTTCCGACTGAGTGAAAATAATGCCTGGACCGGGACTCGAACCCCGGATCTTTGACTTACAAGGTCAAGGCTCTACCAATTGAGCTATCCAGGCCGACAATCGGTCGGCATTACTCACTCAGACAATACCTGCGGCTTATTTCTGTTGAGCTATCTAAATGATAGACCAGATGTCTCTGCCTAAAGGTTTTCTGAGTGAGTAATGCCGACCGATTGTCGGCCTGGATAGCTCAATTGGTAGAGCCTTGACCTTGTAAGTCAAAGATCCAGGGTTCGACTCCCGGTCCAGGCATTATTTTCACTCAGTCGGAAAAATAAAATTTCAATAAACATTTGAAATGGTTAACAGCAGATCGACACAAAAATGACCAAAATATGAATGAAAGAAAAAATAAAATGGGCTTAATGAACCTAAAATTAAATGTAAATTTTTTTTTCCTCTTTGCATGTGAAAGTCACGGCTTCACACAGAAAAAAAAAAAAGCATAAATTTAAGTAAAATCTCGATTTGATTTTCGTAGAAGCATCCACGGCCGTAAATTTATAGCAGAAATAATTTATAGAAAAGTGTATTAGTTCTCAAATTTTGCTGTAAAATAACACACACACATATGTATGTATTTTAACAGTGCGAGGCGATATGTCTCAATAAGATTGTGATGTGTTAATGCACAGCGTTGTATAGAAGCCTCTAACAACAGCTGTGTGGTAAATAAATTTACAAAAAAAAAAAAAAAAAGTGCTAGTTCCCAAATTATGTTGTAAAATTACATAAGGTTTTTTTTTTTTTTTTTTTTTTTTTACATTGTGAGCCAATCTGTCGCAGTAAAATTGCGATATGTTAATGCACAGAGTTCTGTAGAAGCATCTAAGCAACAGCAGAGTCGTGAATTTACAACACAAACAAAAGATAGCAAAATGTACAAGTTCCCTAATTATGCTGTAAAATTACATAAGTTTTTTTTTTTTTTCTTTTCTTTCTCTCTCTCTCTCTCTCTCTCTCTCTCTCTCTCTTTTTTTTTTTTTTTTTTTTAATTGTATGAGGCAATATGTCTTAGTTTTAGTAACATTATGATGTAGTACGCTTTGTAGTAGCATCTAGCAAAAGCAGTGTCGTAAATTTACAACAAAAACAGTTTATAGAAAAATGTACTAGCTCTTAAATTATGCTGTAAAATTACTTTTTTTTTCCAGAATGTGTGGCGATATGTTTCAACAACATTATGGTGTATTAATGCACAGCGCATTGTAGAAGCCTCTAGCAACAGCAGTGCCGTAAATTTACAACGAAACGAATTTATAGAAAAATGTGCTATCTCTAAAATTATGCTGTAAAATTACATTTTTTTTCTTTTCTTTTTTACAGTGTGAAAGTTGATATACACTGCTCGACATTGAAAATGCAACACCAAGAAGGAATGATAATAACGGAGGGAAATTTGTTGGACACATACATTATAGTAGGAAGAACAATTGATTAAAATTTCAGGAAATCTGGAGTAATATGTACTGAGAAAACAGTACATAAAGCAGCGACCTCTGTGAGCAATAACAGCACATATCTGCCTAGGCATTGAATCGAACAGCGATTGGATGACATGTACGGGTAGAGCACTTCATGAAGTTTTAACACGATGTCACAATTCATTGATCGAAGTTACTGCTGAGTGGTGGGGGACCAGTCGCTTTTCAACGATTAAACAGTCATTTTCATTGGTGCGAGATCAGGAGAACGCGCTGGCCAGAGCAACAGTCGAACACATTCGGCATCAATGAAGTTCCAGACAATATGGACAACTTGCGGTCGTGCATTGTCCTGCTTAAATGTTGCGCTTCGGAGGCCTTGAACATAGGGCAGAGCTATGGGCCTTAACACGTCAGAAATGTAATGGCTGGTATTCAGAGTGGCGGGAATGAAAACAAGAGGTGCCCGGGACGTGTATCCAATGGTACAACATACCATCAATCCAGGTGGTGACTCAGTATGCGGCTACCAAAATTCTGATTACCCTCAAAACTGCATCACTGATATGGGTGCCATTAATGTGTGATCAACGATGAACCTGGAAGCATGAATGGCGTAAAGTCACTTTTCAGACAAATCACAATCCTGTTTACGGCATCAAGATTGCCTTATCCGTATTTAACAGCATTATGAATAATGCACATTGCCAGCTGGGATTCGACATCATCATACTGTCCATCATTTGCAATGATGTTATGGGTTCCCATTGGATACACGTCTCGATTACTTCATGTTCGTATTCCTGGCACGCTGAACAGCGGCCATTACATTTCTGATGAGTTAAGGCCCGCCCCCCCTGCCCTGTATTCGAACCTCCGTAGGGCAAAATTTAAGCAAGATAATGCACGACCGCAAGTTGTTTGTATTGTCCTGACCTTATTTGATACAGAATGTGTTCGACTGTTGCTTTGGCCAGCGCGTTCTCCTGATCTCGCACCAATGAAAATGACTGTTTAATCATTGAAAAGCGACTGGCCCCCCACCACCCACAATGAACTTCGATCGATGAATTGTGGCATCGTGTTGAAGCTTCATGAAGTGCTCTACCCGTACATGTCATCCAATCGCTGTTCGATTCAGGGCCTAGGCAGATATGTGCTGTTATTGCTCACAGAGGTCGCTGCTTTATGTACCGTTTTCTCAGTACATATTACTCCAAATTTCCTGAAATTTTAATCAGTTGTTCTTCCTACTATAATGTATGTGTCCAACAAATTTCATTCCGTTATTATCATTCCTTCTTGGTGTTACATTTTCAATGTCGAGCAGTGTATTTCAGTAACATTGCGATGTGCTATGACAGCACTTTGTAGGTGTCTCTAGCAACAGCAATGCGGTAAATTTGAAACAAAAAAAAAAAAAGAAAGAAAGAAAGAGAAAGAGATTTATAGAAAAATGTAGTAATTCCCAAATTATTCGGTAACATTACATTAATTTTTATTTTTATGTATTTGTTTATTTGTTTTTATCTTTATTTATTTATTTTTTATTTATTTATTTTATTTTATTATTTATTTATTTATTTATTTATTTATTTTTTTACAGTGTTAGGCAGTATGTCTCAATAACATTAGCAATGTATTAATCACAGTGTCTGAATGGAATGTGCAGTGAGGATTAACTGAGAATTTGTAAATTTCGATAATCAGAAATCTATTGACATATAATAATCAGAATAATAATAATCAGAAATCTATTGACATGTTTGTCATGAGAAATTATCATTATTATTATTTTTTTTATTTTTTTTCGTTTACCATTCACATGTTTTTTAAGATTCTCCCGGTGATACTTACAGCCAATTGTGTTGCGTTACTTCTTGGAAACTCTGGAACTGCAGATAGGTTTCTTGAACTGCAGTTTACAAACATGAAAGACATGTCTCCATTATCAATACACATACATGTGCACATGCTTGGACATTTTGATAGGCTTGGCTGGCGGTTACCGAACCCAGGTCGTAAACACAAATCAGTGTCGACTGTAATGGAACCATTTCCTTGCACTTTATGTATGAATGGTTGGAGGTTGCAGTTGCAGTTAAAAGGATTACCTGTTAAAAGAGAGATTGTAATGGACAGTCATTAAAATTTATTTAAAATGTAATATTTGGGCTATAGTAAAATACAGAAACTAAAGGATGGATGGATGGTTGTGTTTTACGTCGCACTAGTGCTGCGCAGATGGGCAATCGACGACGGTCTGGGACACACCCCTAGAGATGGTCCGGAGACATGCCATCACAATTTTGATCCTCCACGGAAGGGATGGCTCTCCCGCTTCGGTGACCCCCAGAGGTATAATTTTTGATGGGAACATGGAGGGCATTGCGTCCACGACATATTTTACGTGCACCAGCCACCATTAGTGTACACGACGGTCTTTGGCCGGCTCGAGTACCGAACCCTCAATCTTCCAATTACGAGGCCGGCGCTCTACCGACTGGCTACCGCGGCCCTAGGAACTAAGGGACGCAAGATCTTTAGACGGATGAATTTTGGTTGGGAAATTGCTCTGTGGTAAAATTTTGCACATTAAAGCCCATTACACCAAGACCTGCAGTTTAAATCAGCTAAAAATGTGCACTTTTTAACTGAAATTTGAACTCGGCATCTGGCACTAATCATGCTACTATCAGATAAGAATTCGACTTCTAAAATTCATTCTAAGATGTGCTGTCGTTCTATTTTTAAAATTCATAAAATTTGAATTTTATATTTGAAATTTTTATCCTAAACAGAAACAGCGAACCTGCAAACTTCTAAATACGAGCTCGCCGCTCTACCGACTAGGCTACCACGGCCTCCTGCATAATGAATTTTTCTTATCACAAAAACTTTGTTAAAGTCAAACATTTTTTTTAAATAATATATTTTTTAATCATTTACACTATTTTGACCTGCATAATAATGGATGGTTGGTTGGATGGGTTTTACGTCGCACTAGTGCTGCGCAATGAGTGGGCAACTGGTGACGGCCTGGGACTCACCCCTAAAGGTGGTCCGGAGACATACCATCATAATTTTGATCCTCCACGGAAGGAGGGACTCCCCCGCTTCGGAGACCCCCAGAGGTGTAATTTTTGGTGGGAACATGGAGGACATTGCGGCCACGACAGATTTTATGTGCACCAGCCACCATTAGTGTACACGACGATCTTTGGCCGGCTCGAGTACCGAACCTGCAATCTTCTAATTACGAGTCCGCCACTCTACCGACTGGGCTACCACGGCCTCCTGCATAATAATGAATTTTACAGCTTTAAAAGTTTTTGGAGTTAAATTTATTAATAATGTATTGTGAATCATTATGTTTTTAAATAATACAGAAAACATTTTAAAATATTAAACAGAAATTAATCTATGCATTTTTTTTTTTTAGACAAAATAACATTTCAAATTTAAAACTAAGATACGCAGTAACTTAAAAAAAAAATAATAAAAAAAAAAATAAGACATGAAAATTTTTTTTGATTCTATATAGGGATGAAATACGTTTGGATAGAATTATCGAAAGTGATTGGTTGAATAGATTTCAAAATATGTTCCATGCATGTTTTGAAATACAGTAACTATTATGTTATACCCCAGAACTCTAATAACTTTTTTTTTTTTTTTTTTTTTTTTTAATGCAAAGTATTAAAAAGCAGTATGAATGTCACAATAGATTATTCTTTTTTAATATATTGGTTTAGCAAGAAAGTTCCTTCGGTTTGCACAAATAGATAGCATTATTTTGTTTAGTTATTTATCTGCCAATATTATGATATTTTTGAAAGAGAGATAGTAATTGAAAAAAGGTCTCACACACAACAGGAGAAAATCGCGTAAGAGATCGTATGCTCATTAACCCGTTAACGCGCGAACTAATTTTGCAAAATATTATAAGCTGATTATTTCACTTCTAAATTAATATAGACAACTGACAGTAAAATATATTAACTTAAACAATTCTTCTGATAGTTTTAAATTTAAAGCCTATCCTCATTTATTGACGTTTAGTGTTCTAGCGAGAAAACTTCGAGATAGAAAAAACTTTGAGATAACAGATTAATTTCCTGTTATATGTTGACAAAGATCTCGAAAGTAAAGTATTATAATATATATTATTATTCAACTTCAGGAATGGAACACGGGCGCAGAATTCATACCACTATCAGTGTAAGAAAATTTTCTACTTCTTAAATCAACGATATTATGGATAGGGAAATTTCTTAAACAGATTCCGGTATGAATTCTGCGCCCGTGTTCCATCCTTGCAACTTGATTTAAGTTAGTATACCTGCGCGAAAAGCAAATACATGTGCGACGAAAGAAAAATCATAAAATGGCTATCCAATTTATTAAATAATAATTAATAGTAGGCACATAAAACTTTCAGGGATCATTTAGAGTGACGCTATAAACTGTCACTATAAATCATTCCAAGAAACCAGAAAAAAAATACGCGCCATTTTATTAGCTGTCCTCAAATGAGAACACTGGGCGCTAACGGGTTAAAGCTCGATGTTTGGTTTTCACATGAATTGAAAGAAATTAATTTATAACAACGAATTAAAATTTCTGATACGCGTTTCAAACGTGATGCAATCGACCCTTTTTTTGAAAGACATTATCACTGGTGATGAAAAATGCATCGTCTATTATAACATTAATTAAAAAAGATTATGGTCCAAGCGCGACGAATCGGCACAAAACCTATTAAAAGTTGAATTGAATCAGAAAAAAAAAGTATGCCTCAATTTGGTGGATTAAAAAAAATGCTGTGTATTTCAGCTCTTTCAAGAAAGCAAACGACCAACTCAGAGTGTTTACTCCCAGAAACTTATGAAATTCGAGGAAACAGTCAAAGAGAATAGTGTAGAATTGGCAAATCTCAAAGGAATCATATTTTACCACGACAATACTACATTTTTAGCAGCACGTAAAAAAAATTATAGGAGTTAAGTTATGAAGTGATGTTATATCCCCCATATAACACGGGTCTTTCACCATCGGATTATCATTTATTGCAAAGTTTACAAAACTTTTCAAACGGGAAGGGGAAAAAAAATAATAATAATAAACATACATTACATGTGGTTGAGGTATTTGCTGTTAAGTACCAAAAGTGCTATGAGCGCGGATTCATGAAATTATTAGAAAAATGGAAAATGTCAACGAACAGAATGGGAGATATTTGACTCAGTTCAGTTTTCGTGTAGGAAAAAAAATAAGTTTTATTTTCAACTAAAAAATCCTAAATTATTTTCTTCCTGACACAATAATTAATAACTACTTACCTATTAGATCCATAGTTGTTAATGTCCTGGGAAGTTGTTCTGGTCTTATTGAGCTCACATTATTGTAACTGATATTCAAATAGAGCAGCCGAATTAAGTTGTGTATTTGACCAAGAGCGCTAATTTTGTTCCGTTGCAGATGCAGTTTTGAAAGCTTGTGAAGACCTGTAAATTCATCTTCTGCCAAGAACTGTTAGAAGAGAAATTTTACATTTAAATCTTTACTTGAAATATTTTTAAAGAACTATCTAATTTTTCTTTTCATTTCTGTATAATATCACCAAAGTCTCCCTCATAATAAAAAGGAATGTCAAAATATCCAGGATTATAACAGCAAATTCCTAGTCCAGATTTTGTCAACTGGATATTTTCATATGCGTATAAACTCCTGTATTTTAATCACATTTTTTTTTTTTTTTTTTTTTTTTTTTTTTTTTTTTAAATCACAACTTAAAGATTTTATTTTTTCAGATTTTAAAAAATCCTTTATCATTTTGTGCAGGGCTCTTTCGTAAACAGAAGTAAACATTCAGTTATCGAGGAAGGCATTTTCAAATTCAAACGCTAATTGTAAATTAATCATATATCAATCCGTGGGAAAAAATTTGCATTCAAAGTTTTTTTTTTTTTTTTTTTTTTTTTTTTTTTTAACCCGTTCCTCAGAACATCTCTTGTAAATTAACTTATATCAACTTTTCCCGCGTTACCTTCAGCCTTAAGTAGTGCTTGTTTTTTCCAGTACAGGTGAGTTTATTTTTAGTTCCAATCTCGACATACAGACATGTATGGGGTGATTCGAATTAAAAAGGGGGTGTTTAGGTCCTCCCTGCGTAAAAAACTTCAGTCGGAATCACGATCATAATTTGCATACTTAGTGGCCTGAATATGCGGTTTCAGTAACTTAAATAAATAAATAATAAATAAGTTCATATTCTGTCTGCTAGGGGAGAAAATAACGCTGTGGTGCTAGTAAAATGCTTAAAATTGAACGCCTTTGGTATTTTCTGTTTGTAGATTAATTGATTGAATACATTTTTAAAACATTATCCAAGATTTACGAAAAATATCGAACAAGAAATATCCAAGTTCCGAAATATTGCACGTGTACTACTGCTTCCAAGTGCATTTGTTATTATTCCACAAGTGCACTCGAAATTTTTAATTTCTTAGCATTCTAGGTAGTTTAACGCTCGAAACAAGCATTCTAGATAGTCTAATGCTAAAAAAAAATTTTAATCTAAATCTTTTACTACATATATACAATACATAAAATACCTGTCGAAATATTTTGATACTGAAAAGCTTCTGTTACTTCTCTGACAAAATATTTTTATGCACACAACTTCTCGCGCAATTTTCGTCTGAGTCAGTTTTTCCTCTAATTTCTGGAATCTGAAATTTGAAAAAGGGTTGAAAATGTCAAGTCACATATCGCCTGAAAAATTGGTTTTAACGGTGTCCACCACAAGTGATTATCTTTTTTTTTTCTTTTCTTTTCTTTGTACAAGAGCTTCCTTCTGATTGATTAATCGCAGAAGACATTGCTTCTAGGAACAACTCCTTCATAATTAGTCATAAAAAAATTATTCCTACGCCCAACTATATTATACTGACCATAACGGTGATTTAAGCAAAGAAAATTGGATCAAATTGACAGCCGGCTTAAAAATTGCCCAAAAAATTGTCGTCTGTCACAGAAGCTTAGCAAGTAATGTTCAATCTGGCAAAGATACAGAATGATCCATTTTCATTGTTCAATAAAAACTTCCTTTATGCATTTTTTGTACTAGCTGAAACTGTTAAATGCATTACGTTTTATGCAGTTTATGATCACCGCAGCTCCATTTTCATTCCTATTGGCCAAAACATGAACTCATTTTTTTTTTCTTCAGAAATCAAAACTGCATAGTTAGAAGATTGCGTATCCAAATAATGCAGGGATCCAGTTAATATTGTTTGCATAGGAGTTGCTAAAGCACCTTTTCTTTAGAATTACCGGATATATATAATTAATATTTCTAAAAATTAAAATATCACAAATATTTTCATATTAAATTTATTTTCACGAGAAATAAACACAACTTTTGCTCTATATTTATTACTTTTTTTTGTATATATAAGAAAAAAGTATAGGATTCGTGAAAATCTGAAGTTTTTAACTGATTAATATATTTTGCGATGTCCTGAAATCGATTTGATTATTTTTAAAAGATGTCTGTCTGTCAGTATGTCTCTGCGTGTGTATCAAAAATTTTGTGGACGCTACATCTCACGAACCAATGAACGAAATTCAACCAAGCTTGGTATTTAGTTGCACCTTGAACTAAATTATTACTGATTACATTTGGGGATAAATCGCTCAGCAGGTGGCACTGTCATCTCATTTTTCATAACTTTTAATATCGCAAAGTGTGACAAAATTTCGTATAAATGTCATAATGAGAGCTATTTTTCAAGAATGATCATAAAATTAATATAAATTATTAATAATAGTAACAGTAAACTAGGAAAATAATTATATGCATATAGGAGCATCGCTACTCCCCCCCTCCCCCCCAACCTTCTCCGAGAGTGTGGATTTTCAATATGGATATCTTTCAAAAGAGCTCATCGATACTTTTAAAACGAAGGTTAAACCGTAGATCTGTGGCAATTTAAAACAAAGTTATCGATTTTTTTCCTTTTTAACTTATTGAAGCCCATATACACACTTTTTATGTATATTTTTTTAGTACTCGGCAAAAATTTACTTAACAAAACAGTATTAGGTGCGCATCTTTAAAGTAGGAATTATTGCTAGTGCTTCAATAATTTTGCTGCCGACTGTATACTTCTCTGGAATAAAAACTGTCTACATTTATCATGGAAAATAATTTTAATGAATAATTTATGTAAAGTAATAGAGAAGAGAGACTTGTGGTGATCACAACATACTAGCTTTAATCAAGATAAAAGAGGATATAGGGTAGGTACTCCAGTGATTGGCATGCTCCAGTAATTGACATCTATCCCGAAATAATTAATAAATAAGAAAAATCATAGAATCATATATTTTACATATAAGAATTTTAACATTTTATCTCAAACACTGGAGCACGGGATAGTAATAACTGGTAAAATGAATAACTAGCAGTGTCAAACGCTGGAACATAGGGTGCCAATGACTGATAAAATGAAAAACTGGCAGAGTCAATTACTGGAACATTGAGTGGGTGTCAAACAGAAATTCATAAAAAAAATAATAACTGTTATCAATGTATATATTTTAACATGTATGTGGTTCTGAATGTCTTTCATACCCTATGTACTAACTTAAGATTTCTAAAAATATTTTCTGATGACTAGAACATTAAAAACATCAGAGATTGCTCTAAAAGTGTCAATCACTGGTGCACTTACCCTACTTCCTCATTTAAATGGTCAATGTTACTTGAGAAATGAAAAACATCATGAACATCATCATTATTCTTAAATAAAAATATTTATTTAAACGTATTTTTTACCTGTATTAAATTTTGTGATAAATTCAACGATGTTAGTTGGGATAGATATCTCACACTTCCATTAATTGTTGTGATTTGGTTGACGCTCAAATCCAGGTAATTCAAAGCAGTTATGATGCACTGAAAAGTGTCTGAATTTATCCGTCGTATGTGATTTTCTTGAAGTTCTATGTGGGCCGTGTCATTAACGTATCTGAAACTTTCTCCTGTGAGATATTGAATTTGATTTCTGGAGGCATACATTTTGACGATCGGTACGTACTTTAAGCACGTATTCATGTTTTGTAGCTTATTTCCAACTAGCCGGAGACGTTTAACCTTGAATATGGGTATACCTAGAGTGTAAAAATACATAGGGTAAACTTTTGAAACATTTTTTTTTTTTTTTTTTTTTTTTTTGCTATATAGGGTAGGTGCTCCAGTGGTAATTGACATCTATCCCGAAATAATTAACAAATAAGAAAAATAATAAAATCATATATTTTACATATAAAAATTTTAACATTTTATCTCAAACACTGGAGCATAGGGTGTTAATAACTGGTAAAATGAACAACTAACAGTGTCAAACACTGGAACATAGGGTGCCAATGACTGATAAAAGGAAAAACTGGCAGTGTCCATTAATGGAACATTGTGTGGGTGTCAAATAAAAATTCATTAAAAACATCAAATGTATATATTTTAACATATATGTGGTTCTGAATGTCTTTCATACCCTATGTACTAACTTAAGATTTCTAAAAATATTTACTGATGACTAGAACAATAAAAACATCAGAGATTGCTCTAAACGTGTCAATCACTGGTGCACTTACCCTACGATATAAAATAAAGTTCTACATTTGTGAAAACTTTCAATTTCTGTTTTTCGATGAATTTACACTTTTTGAGATGTCCTCAACACGGTTTAACCATTTTTAGAAAATCTCTGTCTGTTTGGGGGAGTTCCAATATTTTATAGGCGTTGTATTTGTAGAAAATGTAAACGTAATTTTACAAAACTGTATACTTGGTTGAACCTTGATGTATATTGATGCTAAATAGATTTTGGTATATATCTCTCAGCATGTGGCGTTGCTAACTGCGATTTCTTCAATTTTCGTTAAGGCTATATCTCAGCTGCTATAGTGTATACAGACACTGAACTTGGTATTAAGAATAGATAGTATGAAAAACTAGGTTAATTCAATTTAGGTACATGCCAGTCGACGCAGGCTACACTCTTATGCTGTCATTTTCACCATTAGCTGAAACGCTATACCTCAGTTTCTTTTGTGCATCGCGGCATCAAACTTGATGTACCAGATAGCGATTATGAAAAACTCTCTTGACTCAATTTAGAAAAATAACGGTTTAAAGGGGCCGCCAGCTGTTATGAATGTTATAAAGCTGTTTTCAGGATTTATGTAGTTTTCAGTCTACTTAACATAATAGAATAATTCATAGAGGAAAGTTTTGTGATGACTGCGGCCTATTAGTTTTATTTTGCGAATAACCGAAAACAATTTGTAACGCGTAATAATTGCATTGATCAGAATATCAGTTAGATTCATTAAAATATGTGAATATAACTAGGGAATAGCTATATACTGAAGACCGATAAAAATGGATTGCTATTTTCATCAGTTATTTTCAGAGGGAGTGTCCTTAACAACGGTCAATAAAAAGAAATCAGGCCCTGACTAACGGCAGGGCATGCGGGGCAAATGCCCTGGGCCCCCCTTCTGGAAGGGGCCTCCCTACAGGCGTATGCAGAAATTCTGCAACCTAAAGAGCACTTATGCCACTGTAAGGGGGCCCCCCAGAATAGGCTTGCCCCAGGGCTCCAGGTAGTCTAAGTCGGGCCCTGAAAGAAAGGATGAGTTTTGTAGACCTGAAACGAGTTTGAGACCGGATATATGGTCCGGATACCGGATACATGGTCATCGCGTGAAACCTACCTGAAATTGTCCAAAATCGTCCAAAATGTATACAAATTAAAGAGATAAATTAAAATTTGGTCCTAAAGAAAATGTAAGTTAAGAACGCGAATTTTTTTTTTTTTTTTCATCCTTTCTATTCTTTTTTTTTTTTTCTTTTAAAGTCAATTCGTCCGTATAAAAGTATGTAGTAATTGTACACATTCATATAAACTCTTGTTCCCCCACTCGCACCAATTCGCCATAACACGCGGGTCTTCCGACTTCCTCCGATCGACAGCACTTGTAGGAATTCTACTTCTCTGATCGCCGATATCAGATATTAAAAGTTCATAATACAAAATAGAAAACAGAAAAACGAAAAACGAAATAGAAGCACAGAAAATCGCAGAAATTCTTATATTTAATCCTGGCCTCGCAGCGTCCCTAAAATTTTACTCTTATTTTACGCTTAATTACGCTGTCATCGTTATTTTAAAACAATACTTTTTTACATAATGTTTATACTAGTTTACGTATTAAGAAAAGTTTCTTATTGACGATAGTGGTGACAATATAATAAAACTCGAGTAAAATCTTAGTATCGTTGCGAGGCCTGTTAATCTCAAGTAGAAGCACACACACTGAGAAAAAATTCTGTAACTGACATCTAGAATCTAAATTGTGGCTCTAGAAAAAATAGTTCCATGTCATCCTTATAAATTCTAGTCCCCTTTGAAAGCGAGTTCTAGAAACCCCTATTAGAATTCTAGAGCGTTTGTCTATATTCTCGAGGGCAAAGTTATTTAAAAATCTCTCCAAGTAAATGCGAATACAAGAGACGGGTTTCAGCATGTATAATCTTGGTTTATGACCCAATTCTAGAAAATCAAGCGAGAATTTCTCACTATGCAAATGATTCAGAATATTCTGAATATCTTTTCACCATCTAGAAATGCGTAGGCTAGAAATTCTCGATCTTTTCGTCTATTCAGTTTATTGGCGTGCCTTATTCGCATAGCTCGGAAATCTGCATTTCTAGTTAAGGGATTTAGAAAATGTCCACTTATTCATTCTAGATGAAGGCGGTATATATATATATATATATTTCAGTACATAATAATTAATATTATATCATCTATTTAAAGGGTGGAAAATGTCATTAACCTAGCTCAACGTTCAACAATAAATAACAATTTGCTTCTACTTGTGATGAGGACATATGCGAGTAATGTGAAGCCTCAATATTTAACGACACACAGGAAAGGAAAAGCTTTCGCTATTAGATTTAGACAATAATGCCAAAAGTTATCGCCAAAAGAATCATCAAATTTGTCTATTTTTATTAAAATATCTAAATGCTAATAAATTTGTAAAGAAGACTAGTTGTTTTCCTTCAGCAGCAACAAAACTTTTTATATATTGCGGTCTATGGTCTCTGGCTTTGAAGCCAACAAAGAATTTACGACTAAGTTCATTTTTATGAATTTCGATTTAGGTTTTATTAAATTTAGAATCTCGGATACTCAGAATTTCTTACGAATTTAATTTTGATTCAAATTCTACATCTTTTATCCAATATAAATCAGAATAACATGTATTAGGATAAATGAGAATAAGTTTAAATCTACTTACCCTCTCTGCCAGCATCCCGGAGTTAAAACGACCAAGCCACTCAAATCATTAGAATATAATTTCATATTTGAAGAATAGCTTTATTTTTACTTGAATACTTAATTACGATTTATTATTAATATTTAAGAATGATGAATAGAAATATAATGAATACGATTATAAGATTTTAATAGTTCTGATTTTATAGGTCCAAGATACCTTGTACCTCTTCCGAATTCGAATGAACGACTGACTCAATCTGCTCAGCGCCGTCACTAATCAGTTCAGTTGTGCGCATCATTTTCTCTACTCCCCTCCTCCCCGACAGTTTCAAACCGCTTAAAGTTTGCTTAAGTAATGCTAAATTGTTTGAAGCAATAAATAAATAAATAAATAAATAAATTTTTGACATTGCCATACATAAATCATTTACAGCAATGCCGAAAAAAAATTTGAATACACTAAGATCCACTAAACGACGTACAACTTCGGAAGTAATGCTGAAACACTCTATTATAATTTTCTCTTTTGGTTATTTAACGACAGTGACACTACTCACTTAAACCTATTTAAGGGATTAAACAACTGTTAGTTATTAAATGTTCAGAAAGTCGATTAAAGTCACTCCAGGTTTTAGTACATACTCTTTTGTCCCCAAATTCTTATGTACTTACCTCATTCACTACGGTATGTTTGTGAATCTCAACATAATTTAATTGTTGCCATTTTTTTTTTTTTTTCGACAGAATAAAAAAAAGAAAAGAAAAGAAAAGAAAAATGTACATTTATTTAAAATGAGGAAAATAAATTAGAAAATAAATTAGAAAATATCAGTCGTATCGTTACAAATAAGGTACCAAATGAAAGGGAAAAATTTTGCGAATCCGATGGATTAAACAGCTTATCGATCGGACAATTAGATTTTAACTAAAGTATGAATTTTAGGTGGCAATAGCAGAAGATTGTATGAAAACCGTTGGGAGAAATAAAAAAAAAATCTGCTTCACATTAAGTCACATGTTTTTGAAGTGGGATAAAAAATTGTAGTTTTAATTTTTTTTTTTTTTAATTTTCTCTCACGAACACAAAAATATAATATACAGCCTGTACCCCACAAGACCCACTTGCATTTCAAATTTCATCAATTTTTTTGGCTAATAATAATAAACAAAAAAGTTACTTTTTTTTCTTTTTTTCCAAATTAAATTTTATTCTAACTTCGAAAAGATTTATGTGATACGATACATTAAGAATTTGGGTATTAAAAGTTTTTTTTAAATAGATTATTTTTTTGTTTTCTTTGGATGTTTTCATGTACCTTCTTTTATTTTTTTTTATGTTGTCTTCAATTATTTTCTTTTATATACACGTCGTTTTAAAATTTCTTTTTAAAAGTTTGACTTAAAACGAGTTAGTGAAATAAACACTTACCATTTTCTCTATATATGCTGCATTCATCGGATGATTCGTTTATAAAATTGTAGCTCAGATCTAATAGTTCTACTTCAAAATCACTCTGGTCTGTAGGGATTCTTGGGGCATACAGGTCGATATTTTCCTGCTTACTTGAAAAGAAAACAGCACGGGCACTCGTAATGTTATTGAAATCCAAGTGAATAAACTGAAATAAGAATTAATAATGTTCGTAATAATACAAGGCCAAGTTATCCAGAGGTAGCGCTCAAAACTAACGTCATAACTTAAAAAATTCATTGAAATAAAGAAAATAAATTTCTATCTTTTATCGGGAGAAATGAAGGCCAACTAGTATAGCAAGAACAATATTTGCTTTACGAGTTCAGAAACTGTTCCTATAAACCAATACTGCCAGAATGTGGAAATTTTTCCTTAATGTGGGAAATTTATAATCTCTGAGAATGTCTTGAAAAAAGAGCGGAGAATTCTGAAGTATTCCCCTGTATTCTGAAGTGTTGTTAGTCCCGCCCTTTTTTCCACACCAGTAAATATTCAGAGTAATATTCTCCAAATGCAATCACGATTAAATAAGAAGAAAAGTACTCTAAAAACATACTGGTGTGAAAAAGAAGATGGAGCTAACAATACTATGAAACATCAAATAGCATTTTGGCAAGTATGAATAACACTTAAATGTCGAAACGTAACAAATTTTGATTTAAAATCAACTTTAGAGATTTTCTAAACAAGTAGTATTCATCAACTGTCAATATTTAACGTCGTTTATTTTATATCATATGAAATTGAATGAATGGTTCATCAAAATTCCTACCTAAATTAACTCCCGTTTCGTTGCCAGGAATTAATTTCATGTGCATAATTTTTAAATTAGGAACTTACCTTTGGATATGTATTTGAAAACAGTTTATCCACGTGCAGCAAATTATTATGGCTGGCAGAAAAATTAAACAATTTCATCATAGGATCCAGTAGGTTTGGTGGAATGAATGTTAGTTGATTGTAGGAAAGGTCAATGACCTCAACATTCACTGTACCCTGCAAAAGTAAATAACGCATTACAAGCAATTTCTTAACAATAATAATATTAAATTGTTTTAACCTACGAACGATCGTATCATCTTTTAAAAGGAGGAAATAAGCAAAAAAAAAATCTGGTGTTTAACCAAAGCCTCCTAAACTAGATGCCTGTCGCGTGGCTCGGAAACTTGGCAGCAGTTAAAGCGATAGACAGCGCCACCTGGTACAGATTGTGCGACTTTTTTTATTCAACTGTCATTAACAATTTTAAGAAGTGATATATGATATATATAATCGACATTTCTTCGATTCTATTCGCGTTTTATGTACATCATATCCCACTTTTAAAATTTTTTGGTGGCTGTTGAATAAAAAAGTCGCACAATCTGTACCAGGTGACGCTGTCTACCGATTCAACTGTTGCCAAGTTTCCGAACCACGCGACAGGCATCTAGTTTAGGAGGCTATGGTATAAGAACCACGCGGACGCGACCTCCATTACCCACTAATACACGACATAAAACTGATTTAACAAATTAGACTCTTAAAAATTTTCATCTAAAATCAAACTGATATATACGTACTGAAGATATATAAAAACGAATATACATTGTGACTGTTAAAAAAATCGTTAGAGCCGTTTTTTGAAACATCCGTTTCCGGGATCTATGCTTTACCTAGTACCTAATCTGGACGCCTGTCTATTTTTCTGTAGTAATCAAGTAATACATGCTAAATGACATCTAAAAGGGGATTTATCTAGCAAAAAAAAAAAAAATCTTCAGAGCCATTTTAAGGATATTGAATTTCGGACATTTTAATTTAATCCGGAGCATCTTTAGCATCACCTTTATTTTGGACCACTTTATTTGTAGAATATTTTTTCTCCAATATATAAACACAGTAAAAGGAGAAAAAATTACTCTTAACACTTTCGCGACCACATGCTTTTGTCTTTTTGACAGTAAGGTAGGCGTTATTCTCCCAAGTAGCAGCATTTCAGAACAAAATTTTTCGTATTCACATTTATATTACAACATAGCCCCCTGAACTAGATGCCTGTCGCGTGGCTCGTAAACTTGGCAACAGTTCAATCGGTAGACAGCGCCACCTGGTACAGATTGCTTGACTTTTTTATTCAACTGTCACCAATAATTTTAAGAAGTGATACATCATATATATAATCGACGTTTCTTCAATTCTATTCGCCTTTTTTGTATATCAAATCCCACTTTTAAAAATGTTTGGTGGCTGTTGAATAAAAAAGTCTTCGCAATCTGTACCAGGTGGCGCTGCCTACCGTTGAACTGTTGCCAAGTTTCCGAGCCATGCGACAGGCATCTAGTTTAGGAGGCTATAGTACTAGAAATTTATGAGAACATATACATAATTGGGAACTGGACAAAATCCAACTATGGCAGCTAGTTTTACTAAAAGCTTGCTTACCTTAAATACGTCTGCATGTATCCATTTTATAGAATTCTTGGAGAAGGACAGGTGTTTTACTGAAGTCAGATTTTGAAGATTTTCTCCTTTTAGTGATGTGAGGCGACTTGCATCAATCTTTATTTTCTTTATAGAATGTTTTACGAACTTAAAATCAGGAATAATCTAAAGGGACGAAAATGTTATTCATGAAACAAAAATTTCTATTTCAATAAAACATGATACAAAGCACTTCAAAAGAGTAAGTTTTACTTCTTCAGTAAGAGCAACATGCAAATGCACACAGAAAAATTTACTTAATTTTAATAGGATAGTTAATGGATATTAGTATGACGCGCATACCTTAATTCATATTAGAATCAGAGATACCCATTCACATATCCGCTATCATCCTAATTAACCCTTTGTTGGTCCTATTTTTGAGTGTAACGGTTGCCTAATCAATTCGAAAGTTTATCGTCCATTATATATATTAAATATCAGTCCCCAAAATTATTGGTAACAGTCGAATAAAAGAGCCCACAACTATGATAACACTGTCATAGCTGCCAATATTTTAACTCATTCCGGAGAATTTTTACTACGTCTTTATTTCATACCACTTATTTTTTTTTAAGAGTAATTTTTAATTATTTTATCGAATTTATATATTCAGGATGGTGACAGGCTACATTTTTCCCCTGATTCTTCCACCATTATATTCCTTTTGGAACATTTAATAGTAAGTTTGAAAGATCAATTAAATAAATAAATACTGCATAAATATATTGAAGAATGAGGGGAAAAGGGCAGGGCTGTAACCACCCTTATATTGAAGAAGATTTTTGGTATAAATAAAATGGGGTGAAATAAAGGCGGGGCTAAAAATACTCCAGAATAATTTAAAACGTTGACTGCTATGCACTATTTATGACGCTATAGAGCGTTAGGGCCAGCAAAGGGTTAATATTCCCAGTATTGTTAGTAGGGGAGAGTCGGGATGGATGGGACACCTAAAATTATTCTTAAAATAAACATTGTTGTTAATTTCTCACACTTCCACCGGGTGAAGTAACTACAGCCCCATATTTCTTGGTATATCATTTTAGTTGGAGAATTTTGTAAGTTTATGTAACAAAAAAACTATTTTATAACACCAAAATTAAACAACTGTTTAATTTTCAAGGCAAGTTTTCAACGTCACTCACTGATGTTAGCATAATTACTTTTCATATTTTATATGCCTAATAATATTACTTTTATGAATTAGTAGCTAAATTAGCCTAAAAGTTAGTATGTGTCTAAAAATAAGTTTTTTTTTTTTTTTTTTTTTGAAAAATAATGAAAAGGGAAGGATGGGACAGATCAGTTCAGGGAGGGATGGGACATGTAAGAAAAGGAAGAAGAATGAAGATTCTGATACACCTTAAACAAAGAATATCAAGAGGCAAATGAATGAATAGATGGAAGAGAAAATGCACGAAACAAATTCAAAATCATAGAAAATAATTGGCGTGGCACTCACACGAGCTTTGTTTACCCTTTTAATTTATAAAAATACTTTATTTACAATATATGTATGAAGAATTAATTTTCATTCCTGGGCAGTTTTCCTGGACATGGTGAAATATACAAAAGAAATTACATTCACCAATTACAGAAAGGAATTCTTGGTAATATTTGTTCTTGAGATATACTGATAACACACACAGACTAGCCACTAAAAACCTTATTAATATTCAGGAAATCAAGAAACATGTAAATATAATAAAAACTTAATTTTGAATATTTGAACTAAAAAACGATACTTTCTCTGATAGAAGTAAAAAAAAAAAAAAATAGAACTAATCGAGTATTTGAAATTTTTTATTTAAGTGGTACATTGTATTCTAATGTTGTATAAAATTGATGTTATTAGTAATTAATTAATCTTACATACATAGTGACCCACTGTTTTTGTCATGTTTAGTAGTATGTCTGTATATTATGTACTTATTTCAATTTTATAAACATGTCCCATCCATCCCTCATATAAGGCAGGGATGGGACATTTTTATGACTATGTTAATGGGCTTATAAAATTTATATTTTAAAAAGATCATAAAATGTTTCAATTTGTTTCTCCGAAACTTACAGTGTTGTACCAGTAAAAGTAAATTTGTAAAAAATAAAAATATTTTTGTCAAAACTCTTCCATCCCTACCTACTCTCCCCTACTCGTTTTTTTATTTTTATTTATTTTTATTTTTTTGTGTAATTACATTCTGAGAGAATTACTCTAGATGTAAAGTGGTATGAAAAAGCGGCGGACAATAACAATCCGGAATATTAATTGGAATGTTGGTAGATATGCACTCAATAAAAAATAAAATATACGGTCTACGTAAACAGTCCTCCATTGAAGAAATATGAACAACTGCATCTAAATCAAACTAAAATGAGTAAATGAGTGTATTTACAGACATGCCAACATTTTAATTTATTCTGGAGCATTATTAGTGACCGCGCTTTCTTTCACACCAATTTTCTTAAAAGGCATTTTTCTTCTTATTTAATTGTAAATTACATATTGGAGGAAGTTTGAATACAAATAAATTGTCGCGGAAAAGGGCGGGTACTAATATTTCTCCGCAATAAATTAAAATGTTGGTATGTCTGGTACTCATACCATAAAAATATTTATATATATATATATAAAAAGGGGGGGGGGGGATACTCAGGAGATAAAGCAGAAAGCAGTTAAATAAAGTAAAAAAATAATATGTGCTAGCTGCAAATATAAAAAACCATAATTTTAATGATATTTTTTAACTATTAATTTCAAGATGTTATATTCATAGGTACCAACTTTATCACTTTATGACTATCGCATACTTGCTAACCATCTCATTAATAACCATACGATTGTTAACGCCCCTTTTTTCACACCACTTTATTTTTAGAATAATTCTCTCGAAATGTTATTACGATTAAATAAGAATAAAATTACTCTAAAAATTAACTGGCGTGGGGGCGGGGAAAAGAAAAAAAAAAAAAAAAAAAAAGGCGGGTTCTAAAAATTTTACGGTTTGTAACGAGACGGTTGGCAAGTGTGTATTTGTTATTAATGGATATCTTATAAAAATTTAAGCTTTTGAGTACAAATTAAAAATATATTTAACTTCAAAATATTACAAAAACATTGACATAAAAGATTTCTAGCCCCTCCTTTATTCCATACCACTTTTTGTTAAAAAGAAATTTTTTCTTATTTTATAGTATTTTATACATTGTAGAAAAATATTCTAAAAAATAAAGTGGTGTGAAATAAAAGCGGGCAGGGATGGAACACGGGCGCAGAATTCATACCACTATCGATGTAAGAAAATTTTCTACTTCTTAAATCAACGATATTATAAGTAGAGAAATTTCCTAAACGGATTCCGGTATGAATTCTGCGCCCGTGTTCCATCCCTGAGCGGGGCTAAAAATGCCTCGAAATAAATTAAAAAGTTGTCAACTATGCTAACACTTTCGCGATAGCATGTTTTTGTCTTTTTGATAGTATGCTTCACCCAGAGCTGCCAACCTAATCCGGTAAATTGTTAGTACCGCCCCTTTTTCTACACCAGTCATTTCTTAGAGTATTTTTCTTCTTAATTAATCGCAAATATATTTGAAGAAAATTACTTAAAAAATTAAGTGGTGTAGAAAAAGGGGCGGTACTAACAATTTGCCGGATTAGGTTGGCAGCTCTGTTCACCTGTGGGCGTTATTCTTTCAAACAACATTATTTCTGAATAAGGTTTTCTGTATGCATATTTATATTACATATGAATATACGTAATAATTATACGCTTTCTAATGAAAGTATTTGTATTCATAGGATTTTGATTGTACAAATATGAATGTAGGGAACCTTCTTAACACTTTCTCGACCGCTGACGTAGATTCACGTCATTTGAAAATCTGAAACTCCACCAGTGGGCGTTTCTTTTGCAGTTTGTATGTTATTTGTTGATTAAAAATATATACAATATTCATATTTGCACAATCAATATACTATAGATACAAATACTTTAATTAGAGAGAGTATTATTATAATGTATATTCATTTGTAATATAAATGTGAATACAGGAAATTTTGTTCTGAAAAATTGTAACTTATGAGAATAACGCCTACAGGCGGACTTACTGTCAAAAAGACAAAAGTATGCGCTCGCGAAAGTGTTAAGAAATATAGCAACATACAAATGACAAAAGAAACGCCCACGGCTGAGTTACAGATTTTCAAATGACGTGAATCTATGTCAGCGGTCACAAGACTAATTTTTTCTTGTTTTATCATAGTTATAGATTAGAAAAAAATATTCTATAAATAATGTGGTGTCAAAGAAAGGTGGAGCTAAAATAATACGGAGTAAATTAAAATGTTGGCAACTATGTTCTAACCCATATTTACACTAGCACCTGCCTTTTTTTTTTTTTTTTTTTTTTTTTTTTCCCTCACAACATTTACTTTGTAGAGTAATTTTCTTCAATACGTAATATAATTAAATAATAAGAAAATTATTCATAAAAAAGTGGTGTAAATAAAAGGCGGGTACTATGCATGCTACAAAATAAATTAGAAATGTGGGCGTTCTGAATCTGATAGTCAACTGAAACTGTTTTTTGATGTTACAGTTATCATTTCATAGCTGCCCACTTTTTAATTAATTCCGTAATGTTATTAGTACTCGAAATTTTTTCATACCGCATTTACTAACGAACAATTTTCTTCCCATTTATTCGTAATTATAGATTGGAAGAAACTATTTTACAAATAAAGTGATCTGAAAAAAGGGCGGGTAAAATCAGCATTACAGAATCAAATGAAAAATTGGCAGCTGTGAAGTATTTACTGAAGAAAAATCTAGAAAATACACGATTAAGTTTTAAATTCAATCTTTTTTTTTTTTTTAATTACCTATTTTGCCAGTACCTGTATCAAAGAAAAATTATTTTTAAATAATTTAAATTAATAAAAAATCAAATTACCTCAATGGCACTTTGTTCCACATTAAATTCATCTAACGCTTTGATCTCTTTAAGAACATTTTCATCAACAGTAACATAGCGGTTGACAATAAATATGAAATAAATTATAAATCCTGGTAATATTCTTGCAGGCAAACATATAGATGCGTGGATCATTAATCCATATATATAATTTTCATCGAGGTCCCTGCAGAAAACATCGCTCAGGTTTCGAAAATCAGCGCAGGTGTAAAATTTATATTCACATTTGCGTCTGGGTATACCATCCGATAAAATTTCTGTTTTCACATTTTCTCCTAAAACAGCAAAGTTTACTTGAACCATGACGTAAAGAATGGAAATAAAGTTAATTTGTAAATAATTTTGCAACATTATCTCATTACTTATATAATATCTTTATCAACATTATCTTATTGTTATGCAAAGTCTCTAAGTTATGCCAATTGAAATTTTCGAATTGCTTTATAAACTTCGCTCATAATGCCTTTTGTTTTGCAAATATTTTGTCATTATATTCATCTCACTTTTAAAGCTTTTTGTTGCCATTTTTTTAATTTCACAACTGTATAATCTCATCAGAAATTTTAATTATTTCTTCTTCAGCAGTAGTTTTTTTTTTTTTTTTTTTTTTTTCAACAAACAATAAAGAAATTAAAAATATTTTTTTTTATTTCTTTCTTTCATAAAATTTCAAAATTTTAAAGTTTTTTTTTTTTTTTTTTTTAACTCACATTTATTTTTCCGCGTAAATAAAAATAAGTAATCGTACAGCAAATGTATTTCTATTTACTTACAAAAATGCATGAATTACAGCTATTTTATTTTATTTTTTTCGGATACAAGACATTTGCAATCATAAATAAAATTTTTAAGTGTTATGAAAATATTTTCTAAATAAAACTTTCTTGATCAGAGGCATTGTAAGTATTAATTTAAAACAATATTATATATTTATTAAATGCACATTTTTACCTTTTTATTTTTATTTAAAGGTCCACCAGCTTTGATGTCCCGTTTGTTTGCACAGATGATTATTTTTTGACCTCAATAAAAAAAATAAACTATAGATTCGCTTGTGTAGTACATATCATTATATTTTCAATTGAACCTTTAGTAGCTACTGGTTTTATTTTTGATAATTTTACAAAAAAGTTTTACTTTACCTCACCAAAAATGTTTCCGATTAAACTTTAAGAGCAACTTTAGTATTTCAAATTCAGCATATATCCTTTCACTTATTTATTTATTGTTTACGCATCTATCCTATTTGAACACTTGACTCAAAATCCACTTTTAAATCGTCTTTGAAATTTTTCCTCTTACACCATGCACTTCAACTTTGACTAACAACATTAATTTAATGAGACTAGAACTAACTGCAAATCCATTTTTGCACTTTCAATATATATTCACATTCGAGACTCATTTGATATTTATAATATTCACAAATAAACACAGCGGAATTATAAAAATGAAAAATATCTTATGCTATCCTGTTCTATGAATTATCTATGATTTCATTTTGCATGAAAATCATTCTGTATTACTTCACCGATGGACGGATACCTGTAAGGAAATTCCCAGTGATATTTTCTTCGCATTTCCTTTACAGTAAAACCGTTGATACCTGCCACCTTAGAAAGCAGAGCGGAATTTACAGATTATGTGATATGTTCACAAGAATTTTCTTAGAAAATTCAGATTTCGGAAGAAAATAGATGGCTTGTTCCTTTTTGTATTGATAAGAATCTCAAATGAAGCTTGTTTACCTATACATTTCTTCCTTAGGAAGAAATATTATTTCAAGAAATAATATATTAGATTTTCTTTTTTATTATTAGGATTTTTACATATTTTCAGCAATAACGAAATTAGTAGAAGAAAAAAAATATTTTTTCTTAGTTTATTCCAGGTATTCTTTTTAGTAGTAAATTTTATTAAAAAAAAAAAAAAAAAAAAAAAAAAAAAAAAAGAAGAAGAAGAAAGAAAGAAAAGAAAAGAATATATTTTGACCATTAATATAACAGTAACAGTATTTTAATTAAAATAAATAAATCAGTTCTTAAAAAGAATGACAAAAATAAAATAAAAGGGGAGCAAAAGAAAGTTAGCCGATTTCGTGCTGCACCCGTACTTATTTTTTCCGCCTGATACAGAGTGCTGTTTAATTATTCCTATCTGAAAAAAAATCACTTTACAGGAAAAGCCCATGAAGGAAAAGCCCATCCTCTTTATAATCCAAAATATCCAACTTTTCTGTAAAATGACTATCGTACCTTTATTAATATCACACAATCAGCAGATTTGGAAGAAAATCATATATCTTGAAAATTTATTTTTTCAACTGAGTGAAAATAATGCCCGGACCGGGAGTCGAACTCCGGATCTGCCGGTATGCCTAAAAGTTGTCTGAGTGAGTAATGGCCACCGATTGTCGGCCTGGATAGCTCAATTTTTAGAGCGTTGACCTTGTAAATCAATGATCCGGGGTTCGACTAAGGGTTCGGGCATTATTTCCACTCAGTTGGAAAAATTTATTTTCAAGATATGTGATTTTCTTCCCAATCTGCTGATTGTGTGATATTAATAAATGTATTTCTTCCTCCCATTATTTAATGATATTTTCTGTTACCTGCGGCTTATTCTGCCGAGCTATCTACATGATAGTGAAGTTGTTTTGCCTAAAACGCAGTTTCCACTGCGGTTGGTTCGAGCGGCGCTATTCAGAATCCTTTGATGTGGTCAAGCGGTTGGACATGGTTCGACGGGGTTGGTTGTCAGGACCCTGAAGGCCAATTTCCATTGCGGTTGGATGTTCGAGGTTCAAAAAAACATTAATCACGCTCCCGACAGAAAGAGGCAAATGTCTTGTCATCAGTTGCAACCTTTTTTTATCAGATTGCGCAGTTACTTCAAAGGAAAGCACGCAAAATTGACAAAGATATCTGCCTCTGGCCCCTCAATTATCTCAGCTGGGGGTTAGAGCCAGGGACTTTCTCCCTTCGAACCAACCGGTTGAACCACCTCCAACCGCTTGACCACATCAAAGGATTCTGAATAGCGCCACTCGAAACGACTTCCAACCGACCTCAGTGGAAACTGCACTTAACCCCCAGCTGAGATAATTGAGGAGCCAGATGCAGTTATCTTTGTCAGTTTTGCATGCTTTCCTTTGAAGTAACTGCGCAATCTGATAAAAAAAAAGGTTACAACTGATGACAAGATTGGCATTGGCTCTTTGTGTCGGGAGCATGATTAATGGTTTTTTGAGCCTCGAAGTTTCAACCCTAGTGGAAACCAGCCTTAAAGGTTGTCTGAGTGAGTAATGCCCACCGGTTGTCGGCCTGGATAGCTCAATTGGTAGAGCATTGACCTTGTAAGTCAATGATCCGGGGTTCGACTCCCGGTCCGGGCATTATTTTCACTCAGTTGGAAAAATAAATTTTCAAGATATATGACTATCGTAATCGCGAATCCAGGATCTTTTAGATAAAATGTGTTATTACATTTGGGCCAGCTTTGCTAACTGTACTATAATTACGTACACATAATTCCTGAGACTTCATAAATTTTTCATAAAAAAATTCATTTTATGTAATCGGGGAAAATTAATATGAAATATTTCTATCAAAAAATACTGGTGTGAAACCTGTTTTAAAAATTAGAAATGTTGGCACGTAATATCGTATCAGTGTTGCCAGATTCGGTACCTCTTTTTGTTTTTTTTCCACCGCTAAATTTTAATTGTAACTGTTGCCTAATCACTTCGAAGATTAATCGTTTATAAATTATATCAAACATCACTTCTCAAAATTATTGGTGGTAGTCGAATAAAAAAACGTCTCCAATCTGGCACAACTGTATCGTATGCTTATCAACGTTATCTCTGGTGCATGCTGATTAAAAATAAAAAGTCACACTGTTATGATGTTTTGGACAACTTCCGCGCATGTGTGGGCATCATATCTTCTTTTCTACATATTAAATTATACCTGCCAACATCCTAATTAGTATTCCGTTGTGTTATTAATCACGCCCCTCCCCCTTTTCTTTTTTTACAGCAACAAATTTCGAGAGAAATATTCTCCAAATGCAATTACGATCAAATAAGAAGAAATTTCAAAAAATATTAGTATGAAAAAAAAAGGCGGGGCTAACTGTTCTACGGATTATTAATTAGAATGCTGGTATGTGTGATTAAATAATCGTATATTTTACATACAAATTATTATAAAAATAAATCTAAGGTATATAGAAGTGACACGTGTATAAATTTGAATTTGGCTAAATTTGAATTATGGTTTGCATGCATAACATAAAATTTTTCTTGCTTGTATTATAAAATTTTACATTTTAGAATTTTAAATTTAAAATAACAAAAACTTGATTGTATTTAGATTAACCCGTTAGTAGTCGCTATAGACAGCGCCACCTATTACAGATTGCGCACTTTTTATTTAACTCTCACCAATAATTTTAAGAAGTGATGTCATCGACGTTCCTTCGATTTTATTCGCGTTTTATGTATATGAAATGCTACTTCTAAAAATTTTTGGTGGCTGTTGAATAAAAAAAATCTGTCAACACTGAAGAATGGGCGGCAAATCGACCAACTAGCGACTACTGACGGGTTAAAAGCCAACTTTACCAGTAGTGGACACTTTAAATTTAACCTCTCAAAACTCGAAAAGAATTAAACTGAAATAGTAGTCCCAAAAATGATCTATTTTTATCTGAGTAGATAATTTTATAGAAAAAAAAAAAAAAAAAATACTGTTTTAAAAATAGGAAATTTATTTCAGACTAGCACTATTTTAAACCTAAAAACCATTAATAAAATAAACAGAAAATGATTCATTCTTATATAATAACGAAAAGTTGTTTATTTTTACACAAGAAATTATACATATTAAAAAAAAAAAAAAAAAAAACATAGCTAATATGGTCACAAAAATTCAAAAGCCGCCAAGGGAGATATAATAAAGTTGTTTAGCACGTTAATGTTTATTTATTTATTTATTTATTTTTATATATACCAATCACTAAGCTAATTTAACATACAAAAAACGAGCTACTATGTGTGACTGCATTTGCACGCTGTCGGGCAGAAATATTTGATTAATTCAAATTAATATTTAAATAAATAAATAAATATTATGTTTAATGGGAATATATATATATATATATATATATATATATATATATATAACTATAGAAACATTAGTTTTCTAAAATACGGCAGAAATAGTGCTCCTAGCATATTATTACAAGGGATTAAGTATTTTTCCTGTATCAATTGTACTGTTGCAATGAAAGTAGTTTTACAGGCAAAGTGAAAATAAAAGGGCAATTCATTCGCTTCCAGTGGGGTGAGCCTTGGCGACAAACTTGGCGAGTGGGCGAAAAATGATAGTTTAGGGTTCTCGAAGTTTCAAAGCTCTTCGACACACAGGAACATAGATCTCGAGCTTTCAATGGGATTCTCGGTGGAATTAAATCCAAGCCCCATCGCCAAAAGTTATAAATAGGATTGAGTTGATTTCTGCGAAAGAGTATGTAGTCACTGCGATTTAGACTTATTCAGAGACCTATTCTAAGTGATTGTATTTTAGGGACTAAGCTCTAAGTGACTGGACATTTTTCGTCAACTAGCGAAAATTTCTGCTCTGGAGTATTTGATGTTATTTGCTTTACTCCTGTGGAACAAGTGACTATTTTTTGGACTGCTCCAGAACATTCAACGAATAGTGATTTTACAGTCATTTGCAAAAGTTTAAGACCACCCGCAGAAAAATTAGATTTAATGGAATTTCGCAAAAATAGCATACATATTTTACATATAAAAGAACAAAATAGACTGTACATGGTTATTTACTGTAATTAAAGTCTCAGTATTTTGTAGGATCTCCTTTATTTTTAATAACTTCTGCAATCATCTTAGGAATGCTATAAGTAAGAGACTTGCAATAAGCTTTAGAAATGTCTGTGCACCAGACATACTTTATTCCTTCAACAAGTGCCGTAGCAGTGAATGGTTGCTTTTCGGCGACTTTATTTTTCACAATACACCACAGATTCTCTATTGGATTAAAATCTGGGCTGTTACCTGGCCAGTCAAGCACTTTGGTTTTCTGTACCCTCAAATATTTCTTGACAATCTTCGCCTTGTGACGCGGAACCCCACCATGCATGGAAATTGAATATTTATGAACACGCATGTGAAGCTTCAACTTCTCACGTAACAAATTAAGGTACCGCTTTCCGTTCAGTGTGGTTTTAGGTGGCACAAAATACAGACTACCAGTACCGGACACAGACATTGCACCCCATATCATTTGGCTTGAATGATGTTTCACAGTTTGAATCGTATATCGCTCATCATATATCTTTTTCCCTTTGGGCAACGAACACTTATAGCACTTGAGATGCAGAAAATTGCTGCACACTCGACTCATCCGAAAATAAGACCCTACTTCACTGTACTGTCCAATTTTGATATTGTGTGGCAGTCAGTCGTTTCTTTTTCATACTTGGAGTGAGTCGAGGTTTCCTTGCAGGTTTATGGGATGATAAACCAAAATCTTTGGCCAGACGGCTTGAAATAGTACTTAAACTGACGTTGGTGCCTTTTGCAGCCAGACAATCCCTATAGTCCATTTCCTCATCACTTCAAGGTCACGGAATCCAGAGAGGGAGATCACGTGAATGATATCACGTGCTCAATTCCATCCAGTGAGATATCGTTGTTTCTTCAGTAACCTAGCAACGGACGGGGAAAGTGAAATCACAGATCATCTGAGCATGGAATTGAGGTGACTGCGTAAAGGAAATAGAGTATAATCGTAATGAAGCAGATTCTTGGTTCTCGTACGACCATCTTTATCACATGATCATCACGTGCACTCATTTTTCTATGGTGGCCGCTTCTTTTGAGGTCCACAAAATTTCCCGAAATTTTAAATATTAATCCGCCTGATATTCATGCGGCAGTTAAGGTTTTTAGTAATTTTAACTTAACCCTCTCCGGCACAGAGTAATTATGGTCATTTAAAATCAACTGCCACCGGAATTCAAGAACGATATTAGAAGACAAAATTAAAAAATTAAAAAAAAAAGAAGAAATTTTACCTCTATATTATAAAAGAAAAATGCTATAAAAATATTTCTGGGATGAATTTTTGCCCTTGAGAATTAAAATTAGGTGTTGCCGCAAGGGCAACATTGTGCCGGAAAGGGTTAAACATTTACTTTACATGGCAGACTAAATTACAGGAAAAACAGGAAAAAAAGATATTTATCCTTATTCCGCTAGTTTTATAATGAGAAATCGAGCAGCACCAGATGCGTGGAGTACAACAGGAATTGAGTAATTTCTTCCGACAGTAATCTGTTAACTTGAACAGATTTAATTTGAAAAATTACCGATAGATATCACGTGCACAAATCTATAACGCGCAAATACTTATTCATATACAATATTTATGAACATTATTTCTGGTGTGGGGCATGTTTCAACATATTTTCTATTTTTTGTTTCAAATTCAGTGTGCCAATTTTAGTGATTTTTTATTCAAAAGCAACCAGTACTTTTTAATCGTAATGTTTGCCTAATCACATCGAAGATTAATCGTCTGCTACGTATATGGTACGTCACTCCTCAAAATAATAATAATAAAAAAAAAAAAAAAAAAAAAAAAAAAAAAAAATTATACAGACACGACATTATTTCATTATTTAAAACATGAAAATCTGACATTGACAGATTTTAATTTAGTGCCAGAGGCCTACTGCTAAACTTGTTAATATCGACAAATTCTTCTTTAGTTAATTCGTGACGATCTAAATTCCATGATAAAGTTTTCATTAAATCAAACCAATGTGTTTCAACTGCAGATATTGCAACAAATAACGTTGGAAGTCCAAACTATCTTATAGCCGCAAAACAACGTTTTTTCTCTTTTTCCCAATGAGGGGGAAGTGTGCCTTGGGGGGGGACTCATGTCAAAGGTGTGCCTTGGGGGGGACTCATGTCAAAGTTGGGACTTGGGGGGACTCATGTCAAAGTTGGGCCTTGGGGCGACTCATGTCAAAGTTGTACCTTGGGGGGGGGGGGGACTCATGTCAAAGTTGGGCCTGGGGGGGACTCATGTCAAAGTTGTGCCTTGGGGGGACTTCATTCAATAAATCCCCATTCAATAAACCGACTGAAATAGGCCCTTAGCACTATTAAGAGTGTATTATAAAAATTCGACAACTGTACCGACTGAAATAGGCCTCTAGCACTAAAAAAAAAAAAGCCCATAAATTCGGCAACATTCGAGAAACATGACATCACAATTTTCATATTTCTTAGAGGGAATAGCCCACCCTTTATTTTTCTCACAAAAAATAATTTTGTTTTCAGAAAATAGCAAAAAAAAAAAAAGAAAAAGAATTAAAAATTCTGTCTATGACAGAATTTAATTTAGTACGACAGGACTACTTATATATTTGTATTTTAACACCCTTAAAAAATAAATAAATAAATAATAATAATAGAATACGTTCAATATAATTCTTAAACACATAGTCAAATAATGTATTGATTTTTAACTCCAAATAAATTAATAAAATTTGAGTGCATTCATTGTATAGTATCTTCCCCTAATTGCTTAATACTCATTCACTAAATATTTTAATTAGTAAAATAATCTTAATAACAATTTCGTATTTGTTATTAATAATTAAAAGTTTCTATTTTTACAGAACAAAACATAATATTAAAAAAAATTTATAAACCAATTATTCGATACTTAAATTATACTCAAAATTCATTACTGATTAATTAATGTTAATCCATTAATTTCTCAAAAACATAATTAATATTAATATACTCATCTTATAAATGGGATTGGATTGGATTTGGGGAAAATAAGGCCGACTGACTGCTGTAGGTCCTAGGTCTGTGGGGGGTCTTTCTAATGGGTCCTAGCCCGTATTTACGTAAGTTTCGGAGAAAAACACGAAAAACTCCGAACGGCTAGGCCAACGAGCACGATCTGGAATCGAACACGGAACCTCACGTCTACCAGCTTTGAGCGCAGAACCATTCGGCCGCTGGTGGGCTCTTATAATTATATAATTCGAAAAATAACACACATTTTAAATAAATTTCACAGTTTTAGTCTAAAAGCATCTGAAAACACTAGTCTAAATAATCAGGAACTATTCAGCCAAGACCCGTTGGCTCTGTAGTCAGAGTACATAACTACGAACCTGAAAGTTCTGAGTTCTATCCTCACCGATAGGAAGTAAATACATACATATATATATATATATATATATATATATATATATATACATATATAAAGTTTTTTTACGGATTTCACAATATATTTTAAAACAGAGCAAGAAAATAAATGGTAAAATTGGATACTGGCAGGCATTTTCGAAGTGGAACACTACAAATTGGTAACGACGCAAAATGGCAGGTTTAAAGAAATAGTCCTGTAGTACTAAAAAAATATCCGAAAACACTACTCTAAATAATCAGGTAAATTAGCCACGACCCATTGGCTCTGTGGTCAGAGGACACCACTACGAACCTGAAGACTGTGTATTCGGTTCCCACCGACAGGAACCGAAATGGAACACTGTAAATTGGCAACGATGCAAAATGTCAGATTGAAAGAAATAGTCCTGCCGTACTAAAAATAAATAAATAAATAAATAAATAAATAAATAAATTACAAAAAATTATTTTACATTTAAGCAATCTAAATCTCAGCAAAATGAGGGGGGGAAATGTTGACTCCTCTTGCTCTGGTTTTATAATGGAAAAACGAGCAGCGCAAGTTGCGTGAAGTACAACAGGAACTCAGTAATTTCTTCCGACAGTAATCTGTTAACTTGAACAGATTTAACTTGAAAAACTAGAGATAAGCACGATGTGAAAAAACGAAAAATTCTCAAATTCTCAATCATTTACTTTTATTTATCAACATTATTTCTGGTGTGGAGCACATTTCAACATATTTTTTATTTTTTGCTTCAAATTCAGTGTGCCAATTTTAAGGATATTTTTATTCAATAGCAGAACTGCCAAGTTTTTAAACATTTAACTGATTGCGCTCGAAGCCTTTTTCGCACGAGTATACCAGCAGGGATGGAACACGGGCGCAGAATTCATACCACTATCAATGTAAGAAATTTTTCTACTTCCTAAATCAACGATATTATATGTAGAAAAATTTCTTAAACAGATTCCGGTATGAATTCTGCGCCCGTGTTCCATCCCTGCACCAGCAACACGAAACTATTTTCCAGATATTTGGTGATCCGCATATAAACCTTCATAATTTTTCCGGTACCCATGGAATAATTTTTTGCAAGAAAATTCTTCTTAAAAGGGCGTGTCTTGAGAACAGAATTAGAATTGTGTGAGAGATCTATTCAAAAATATAGAAGGCTAAATCTAATGTAGCTTAATATAAGATCTGGCTGTCCTTATGTTATGCTGGCCGCGTAATAAAAGGCTAGCATAATGCACCTTTTACGAAGGCTGCGCCTTCTTTTTTGTCAGTGGCCTCTTTATGTCGACCACTTTGTATTTTCCAAATGTGCGGGCCTGAAGTGAGATGGAAAATTAACCTTTTGCATTCGAATCTTCTTTTAGTAAGCGTAATGAGCTATCCGACAAGAGTTTCAATAAAAAATGCAAAATATGAAACATAAGAATTTTAAATATAAACATTTTATTTCTATATTTGATGTATATTTACATATTACAAACATTATATAAGAATATTGTAACTTATAATTTTCCATCGTGTGATATTTTGCAAAGCATTTTTGGCCATTTGCCAATGACCAAAGCAAGCAACGCCCAAAGGCACTTAATAAAAAGTGTGGGTGGAGTCTCTTTCTTAACGAAGTATGCACCTGTTATAGCACTTTTAGTTGTAGAACATTATTGGTGGATATAAGATATATAGTAATTTAATTGGTCATGGCGCCTCTCGAGCGCCGTTCGTGTCGAAGTAATGAATCGGATGTCGCCTGAGAGGCGACGTTCGAATGCAAACGGTTAAATCAGAATATATACCAGTACTTTAAGGGGAATATGTTACATATATTTTTGACGATTAATATTAACGAAAACATCTATAAAAATTTTCCGGTGAGAAATCTCCCGACAAAAACAGTAGACTTGGCACTTATGCAATAGCAGCCACTACTTTTTAATTGTAATGTTTGCCTAATGCCATCGAAGATTAATCGTCTATCATGTAATGGAACGTCACTCCTCAAAATAATTAAATAAAATTTTCATATTTCTTAGAGGGAATAGTCCACCCTTTACTTCTCTCACAAAAAATTATTTTGTTTTCAGAAAAAAGCAAAAAAAAAAAAAAAAAAAAAAAACCTTCACAAACCTTTATTTTACATTTAAGCAATCTAAATCACAGCAAAAAGAGAAAACAAAATTTGCTCTGTTTTTATAATTGAAAACGAGCAGCGCAAGTTCCGTAAAGTAACTAGCGTCTGTGGATGCAATGTGGTAGTATGGAGCCGAACCAATCAGAATTCAACTTAAACTGAAAATTTATAACACCATTGTTGATTGGTTATCAATTCTTACAGCAACTAGTTAGTGAATTGGCGATGAAACGAATGGCTTGCTTTTGCAAAATGTTTTTGACATTCATTCTGTGCATCTCGCCAGCAATTTGTTTGCGTTTACAGTTTACATCATGGAATATTTACGTTACACATTCCTCCTGACATGTCTTTTGCGCACTTTGTTTACATGAGTCTTGGCTTGAATATGAAAAGCGTGAAAAAATAAAAAACATTTATTTTTTTAACGTATTCTTTTAATTAGTATCGTTTCATTTATAACAATCAAATAAGAAAAAAAATGTTCAATTCATTTATCTTCATTAGAAGTATAATTATTTACTTTTCTTGCAATATTTTGGTAACATTTTAGAACAACTGTGACGACCTACTGGTTGTCATGATCTCATTCTTAGATTAAACTTAACTTAATTACTTAATAAAGTGAGTACGAGACTTGAATATAAAATAAATAAAGAGCTTTTATTTAGAGCTTAAAGAAAAGGTGGGCGATGGACTATATTCACATTCAGTACCTTTATAAACTTAAAGGGGCAGCCTTCATAAATATTCTAACTTTAAATAGATAACCACAATTAATCTCAACAGCTTCACTTAACTTCGTCACCTGTCACGGCTATATTAATCTTTCGTTAGTGGGAGAATTCCCTTATCCACTATACTACTCGACTAACTATCTCCTACTATAGCCGCTCGCTACTACCTCCTTTAGCCTCCTACTACTTCTCATTCACTATCTACCTCTTACTCTAAGCAGCCTCTCTCCTTTCTACTTCCCTCTAAGCCGCTCTCAAAAACAATCTTCCTTCTCCTTTTATATAAATCACTTTTCAAAATATTAGCATATCGCAAATTACAGTTTCGTTTATCATAAGAACTAACTCCATTAATCAACTGAATCCTAAACACTACACATTCACGTGTTATTCGTAAAGTTCGAACTTCATTTGTAGCATTACGCTAACATTGCTTTACCTCACACAACTTAGAAAATACAATTAGTTTTGCATATGTTAAATAATAATCATATTTTTATCATTAAAATGTGTTGAATACTAATCAATTACATTCGCATCTAAAATAAAATACTAATGTGATTTTATATTGTTGCTCTGTCATGATTGAATTGAGTTCTTTTAAATATTTTTGTTTAAATATGTAACTTTATTTAGTCCTTTAACAAGTCTGTCTCTAAAGATGTTAAAGTTATTATTATTATCTTAACGCTATTTTTTTTTTTAACTTCTTTTTAATGATGAAAATGAAAGTACTTAATATTTAAAATTGTTGAGCGAAGAAAAAAAAATATAATCTACACATTACAGTAGGCTACTCAATAAATTGTAAAGTGTTACTTTGACTCATTGTTTTTAACATTTTTAGTTAGAATTCTCAGTTCGATTTTAAAAGACAAAAGCACATTTGTGGCGATAAATATTTTCCTTTGTAAAAATCCTTAAAACCTGCAGAAAAATGTTTACAAAGTTTTTTATTTAGCCATTGTGAAAATAATTTAGATTTTATCTAGTCTAAAAGTAGAATGTATGCACTTAGTATTATTTTGTAAATGACCATATAAAAACATTTAACATTGCATATAAATTGTAAAATTCAGAAAAATATTTTTAAAGTAAGCTTTAAATATTTACTTATTCTTTCTAAGATATTACATTTTACATTTTCTTTTTTGCTTTCTGTTAATGAACACAAGATCATGGTAAATATCTACATATATCATTTTGTCATGTGTTTTTAAACTTAAACAGTATATGGAAAGAGATTAAGTACTTAAAGTATTGTTATACTATGGCATGTCTGTTATTTTTAGAGATGAAACGGATAGAGATTTTGCCGGATATGCTCAGTTAAGTAACTGAGACAACTGTAAATGCAGAAGCTTTCGAGCTGATTTTAGAGCTGGTTGTCTCAGTTACTTAACTCACTTGATACTTATGATCGTAATGGAGTTTTGTATTATTTATCTACTCAAAGCAAGACATTACAAGATTGTCATCGAGCCAAGTTTCTTAAGAAATTTAATAATTTGGTATCCAAGTCATCGCTTGCTAAGACCTCTTCGCATCGTAATCCTGTTTAGACCTTGTATAAGTCGTCTCGTAATTTTTCGAACAATGAATTGTCAATTCTTAATCGTGGTTTGAATTATTCTATTGGTGGACCTAAAGTTGATGTTCCTGCAATTTTAGCTGCTGTTGAGCCTCATATTAATAGACTCTCTGCGCGAGATAAGCACCATGTACGGACTGAAATTTCGAAAAATTTGTTACGTAAATCATATGATACTCCCCCTCATCACTCTTCCGAATTAAAGATCCTGAAACAGTTGTTAAGTGATCCTTCAATTGTTATTACTCGTGCTGATAAAGGCCGTGTTACAGTTATTCTTGATAGGCATGATTATGAAAAGAAAGCTTTAACTTTATTAAATGATAATTCTACATATAAACTGCTAAATAAAGATAATACCCCTGCCATCCAGAGAAAATTGAACAGTTTAATTAGTAAATATGAAAAACTTGGATTATTTGACTCTTCTACAGCTAAAACTTTGAGATGTTACTCTGGTTCTGCACCTATTTTCTATGGCTTACCAAAGATACATAAACCGGATTCTCCTCTTCGTCCAATAATTGATTATTCTAAATCCCTCTGTATAATTTATCCCGTTTTCTTTCTGATTATCTTAAACCTTTTACATTGAATTCCCAGTTTAGTATACTCTCTGCTTATAGATTTCTTGATGATTTAAAACAAAATAGTGTTTCCTCTGATAGTTTAATGATTTCACTTGATGTAGTTTGTCTGTTCACATCTATCCCTATCCCTTATGCTTGTGATATTATCCGTAAAATTTGCAATAACATTTCTTCCAGCAATTATTTAGATACAGATAATTTAATTGAACTTATTTCTTTTTGTTTAACTTCCAACTGTTTTAGCTTTAATAATTCTTATTATCAACAAATAATTGGCACTGCTATGGGCTCCCCCATTTCAGTTCGAATTGCAGAAATAGTCATGCAGTTTATTGAAAATCAAATTAATTCTGATTTACATGATAAAATTTATTTTTGGCGTAGATATGTGGACGATATTTTTATAATCACTGATAATCAACATGTTTCTGATATTCTTAATTATGTTAATTCCTTTAATCCATCAATTCAATTTACTTTAGAACAAGAAAAAGATAATAAACTCCCTTTTTTAGATATTTTAATTGAGCGTTCGCCTTCTGATACGTATTCTAAATTTGTTACTTCTGTTTATAGGAAACCTGCATTTTCAGGCCAGTATTTAAATTTTAATTCAGCTAACCATTCTTCGCATAAATCTGCTGTTTTCCATACTTTACTTCACCGCGCAAAATCATATTGCAGTACTGGTGAGTTTTTCCAGTTGGAATTGAAAAGGATTTTTTCGGACTTAAAGCGTAATAATTAGCCCTCTCGCTGGCTTAAAAGAAAATTAAAAGAGTATGACTTTAATAAGGATTATCATGAAACTAATTCCTCTAAATCGTTCGTTACTATTCCTTACTATAAAAATATTTCTGAATCTATTGCCAAAGTTTTACGCACTGTTAATTTATCTGTTTCCTATAAACCCCAATTTTTAATTCGTAATTTTCTTTCTAATTTTAAAACAGTTATCCCCCCTTTTTCCAGTACAGGTGTTACTTATAATATTCCTTGTAAATCTTGTAGTTCTGTTTATACTGGTCAAACTGGCCGTTATCTTCATACTCGAATTAAGGAACATAAAACAAATTTCAAAAACCGTGATATACGTTCGAAAATTGTACAGCCTGCCATAGAAACTGACCATTTACCTGATTTCAACAGTACTAAAATAATCATATCTAACTGTTTAAATTATCATTCTAGAATTTTCCTGGAGGGCTGGTACACAAATCAACATTTTTCACCCCTTAATGAGGCATGCGCAGTTCCCGATGAATACGTTGTACTCACTTAATGAAAGTCTGTTGTTCTTCTCTGCATTTACATTTGATGTTTTTTACTGATGAGGAGCTTGTAAAAGGCTCGAAACGTTTAAATTTGTGTTTTGTGTTTTTAATGTTTTAAATTGTATTTTTTTAGTGCATATTGTCTGTCTCAGCTTTTAATGTGATTAAAATTTAATTTCAAGGAATATATTCTTCAAGGTGTAGTAAGTTAATTTGTAATAAGTTACAAATTTGATTTAATTCGCCAGTGATTATTTTATTTTATTTTTAATTATTTAAAGACAATTTCTAATTCTTATTCTGAAATAAATAAGAAGTAAGATGTTTAAACGAAAATATTTTAAATTTTAAAGAAAGCCGTGAACTTTCAGCAAAGTAATGATGATTTTCCTCAAAGAAAAACGCATCGGAGCTTGAGATGTGTTTAATTCTTTTATTTTGAAGGAACACTTAAATAATTATCTGTTAAAAATTAATTAGCATTGTTTATTAATTTCAATATTCGGTATGTGGTGTATTTCGCCATTGTATTCCTGATTCAATCTATTGGTCTTGTGGTAAGTGACGTCACGTGTACAGTCGCGGGAAAAAAAAAAACGCAACACCCTCTGTAATTTCGTTATTTATTGACGCAAGAGCATCTAATAGACATAATTCAACAGGATATTAAATGCACTTTCTGAAAACGTCGTCGAATTTTGAATTAGGGGTCATCTACATATTAAAATGAGTGCCAATTTTCATTTCTACAATAGCAACACTCAATTTTGACTTCATATTCGAATTTCTGAGAGTCTGGCAGTGCGGAAAAGTTTACTATTTGTATACTTTATCTTTAGTATTTATAGACTTATAATCAAAAATGTGTTAGGGGGTTATTTCTAAATGTAGAAATATAAAATTAAGATCCTATAATAATAAACAAAAATTTAATGTTTGACACCGGACATCTTTCAGGAAAAAAAGAATTATATAAATTAATAAAACATTCGATTTGGCCCCGGGAAATCGGCACTCATCATGTCTCTCGAACTCGTTTTACATTTTCTAGTTTGTTAATTAACCAGAATTCAGTTTTTTAGATTTGTATATACTTCAGTACTTTTTTTAATAATTTTAGGTCTATTTAAATACATTACACTTGCGATTGGTCCAGACAGTACTTTTTGAAAAAAGTGCAATATTTTTCAAGTAAAAGTGTCTAGTATGGCTGTACTGATCACCAATAAAGCTTAAATTTTCTTTTGTAGGTGTAACAAATATACGAAATGAAATAATTCAGATATAAATATACAACAACGCATAAACTAAATCTTTTCGGATAAATTATTGTAAGGGTTCATGAAGTAAATATTAAACAATTTTAATAGCACTTACCAGTTTTGGGTCAGTTCAACTCTTTGGAACTGTACGAGTCGTCTTATAATTTCTATGAAAATATAATTTCTTAATTAATCCTTTGGCGACTGCTGACATAGATTCACGCCATTTGAAAATCTGTAACTCTGTCAGTGGGCGTTTCTTTCGTAATTTGTGTGTTACATATTTCTTAAGTGTGTACCCATTGTTCATATTTTTGCAATAAAATATACTATGGATAGAAATATATTGATCAGAAAGAATATAATTATAATGTGCATCCATTTGTAATATGACTGTGAATACAGAAAATTTGTTCTGAAATATTAAGCCTATTTTTCTATTTAAAACAGTAAACCCCGCCTATTTAGTTATTTTTTTTCTTCTAGTGTTTGTTTAAAAGATTCAAAATTTATCACCAGTTATCGATGAAGTAAATACTACTTGTGCATATTTTTGTCAACATAAAATAAGGGGTTTAACATGAATACGCGATGTCACATTTACTATTCTTTAGTTTTCTGTATTGTTTTGTTTTGAAGAACGATAAAGGCGGGGCTTGTCTTCTTTAGAAAACAGGAATTCTTGATGACTAATGACTAAAAATCATTATTTTTGTTTCATTTCTTTGCATTTGACGTTGTTGTTACATAATTTGACCCGTAAGTAAAAAATAAAAATATTTTGTTTAATTTTCTTTGTTATTTTTTAAGATTTGATTCGTTATGTCATGCAAAACTTTATAAGAGACGGCCCCCTAAACCACTCGAAAAGAAAGATTTATTTATATCTCGAAAACTAATAACTGGAATGAGCTGCAAATTTGCACACCCATATTTTTCAGCATTAGGATTCATTTTATGTAAAAATTAATATAGGTCATAATTCATAATTTTTATAAATATGAATTTATTAATATTTTTCATAATTAAAAATATTTTTCAGAATCACAAATAATGATGGCTTATGTTTGGGTTTCTTCACTGTATCTGGTAAAAAAAAAAATTATATCGATCAAGTTATTTTTTGTGAAGATATTAATAAAAGTTTGAAATATGAATTTAACATTAGCACCTTCAAACTTTGAACGCTTATAACTCTGGGAAAAAATAAGTAAAATATACAACCAATATTCTTTTTCACGTTGTCGTGATCCCAGGAATTCAAATATAAAATAAAAATGGGGCATTACCATTGAAAAAATCAAAGTTGGTGCGCGTTTTAATATGTAGGCGCCCCCCAATTCAAAATTTCACTTAATTTTCTGAAACTACTCACAATTCCCCGTCGAATGATACCTATTACATTTTTCTACATCGATTAGCAACGAAGTTACGTTGAGTGTTGCGTTTTTTTTCCCCGACTGTACCTGTAAACTGTATTGTCCAATCAGTGATCTGTGAATTTCCCTTTACTTTTATCTGTGCTAAAACAGATCAGTCTTCAAAATGTAGTCGTTTGTGTAACTTGTGTATTTCATCTGTAATTGTCGTAGTCATCTATTAAATTTTATGTGTTTAAAATGTAAACGCCTCGTCATATCAATGTTATGGATTACTTATAAATCTTCTCCTGCCCAACAAAAAATACTATAATGGCGACAAGGATTAAAGAAAAAGAAAAAAGCAAAAAAGTTTTGCTCTTATACATTTACGAATATCTACTTCAAAATAATTAAAAATGCAATCTCCAGTTCATAAAAAAGGAGAACGGAATTATTTCTACATATCAGTTTATTCAAAACAATCGGAGACAGCAGCTGTGAGTTTTCTGTCTACTGTCGGGGCGAAAATAGAATAGGCGCCATCGATAATTACTAATCTGCGATTTTTTATTTTTTGAGAAAGTGAAGGAAAAAGGTATTTATACATTTTTTTTTTTTCCTTTCTGTTCTTTTATTTGATTGCATGTTTTTATTATTAGAAGTAGCATATTTTCATTAAAAATGTTTCAAAATTTTAAAGAATTCAATGATTCTGTTGAGTCTTTTGACACTTATATTAAGCGATTAGAACAAAATTTTATATTGTTTGATATAAAGGATGAAAAAAAACTTAGTGCTTTAATTATTTTTATCGGACCGAAATTATATAATTTACATACAAATTTATTGTTCCCAGATCTTCCTGAATCAAAAACTTACACTGAACTAGTAAATGTTTTAACAAAACATCTATGTAAGACTTCCAACAAAATTACAGAACGTATTAAATTTAGAAAATGTTTTCAAGGAGATTCTGAATCTGTACAAGATTTCAGTGTTCGTTTAAAGAAATTTACAACACATTGCGCGTTTACGGGCGATTCGCTGTCAGAAAATTTGTTAGAACAATTTTTACGCGGGTTAAAAAATGAAACAATCCAAAGCAAATTAATGTCTCAGGTTGAAGATTTAACGTTTGAAAAAGCAGTAGAACAAGCCGTAACTATGCAAAGTACTGAAAATGATATGATCGAATTGCAAAATAAGAATTTGAATTTGAATAAAGTTTCTGTTAGTGCTAGGAAACCGAAACAAAATTATTCTCAAAATAACTTAAGTAAACAAAATGTGAACAAAACTGCGAGTGCAAATAAAAGTAAAACTCATTGTTATCGTTGTGGAAATAGCTCTCATTTAGCAAATGTTTGTAAATTTATTAATGCAGTTTGCAATTTTTGTAAAAATCGTGGTCATTTGAGTAAGGTGTGTCGGAACGCACAAAACAATGTTACTCAAAAGAAAAGTGTAAACGTTCTTGATACTGTAGACATTTTGTCATTACAATCTGAAGGCACTAAACCTATAAAAATTTGGGTTTTGATAGAAAATAGTGCTAAAGCAGAAATGGAGCTCGATACAGGATCAGCGATTTCCGCTGTATCGATAAATCGTTTTCGGAGATTATTTCCAGAACACAAAATGTTTCCTGCTGACGTACAATTAAAAACAGCTACTGGAGAAATTTTCCTGCCCGAGGGATTTGTTAGAGTAAATGTAACTTACGAAAATAAAACTAGGAATATTAAGTTATATTTAGTTAAAAAAGACAATTTTCCTTTATTGCTAGGTAGGGATTGGATAACTACATTTAATATATTCCCAAACAATTTACAAACTGTTCCGGTAAACAAAGTACAAATCTCGGATAATTTAAATAATTTACTGAATGAATTTCTAGATTTATTTACAAATAACGTAGGTGAAATTAAAAATGTTAAAGCTGAATTGCATTTAGAGAAAGACTCATCACCAATATTTTGTAAATCGCGAACAGTTACGTATGCATTAAGGAATGCAGTAAATGAAGAATTAGAAAGATTAGAAAATGAAGGGATAATAAAAGCTGTTAGTACTAGTAAATGGGCAACATCTATTGTTCCGGTGGTAAAACCTAATGGGAAAATTCGTTTATGCAGCGATTTTAAAGTCACAGTAAATAAATTTTTAAAGGTTCACAAATAACCGCTACCGAAAATTGAGAATACATTAGCAACTTTAGGGGGTGGATTACATTTTACAAAAATTGATTTGAATCAAGCATACTTGCATTTACCGGTGGAGGAAAATTCACAAGAATTACTTACAATTAACACTCCTAAAGGCTTATTTCAATTTACGCGATTACCATACGGAATTGCCAGTTCGCCAGCAATATGGCAGAGAACTGTAGAACAAATTTTAAAAGGTATAGAGGGTATTTCAGTTTTTATTGACGATATATGTATCTCAGGGAAAACGGATGAAATACATTTAGAGCGATTAAAACAAGTGCTAGAAAGGTTACGTGAATATAATCTTAAAATAAATAAGGAAAAATATTTTTTCATGAATGATGAAATTACATACTGCGGTTACAAAATTGATAAAAATGGCAAACACAAAACGCAAGAAAATTTCGGCAGTACTTTCGCATACAATGCCAGATAACTCCGAAAACCCCATAGCTTTTGCTTCTAGAACTTTGTTTTCTGCAGAAAAGCGGTATAGTCAGGTAGATAAAGAAGCGTTATCAATAATTTTTGGAGTAAAGAAATTTTTTCAATTTTTATATGGTAGGAGATTTACTCTGTATACTGATAGTAAACCCCTAGTTTCCATATTTTCACCCGTAAAAAGTATTCCGGTACTTTCGGCAGCTAGAATGCAAAGATATGCATTATACTTAATACCATAATATAATATAATATATGGTATTAATATGGTATTAATATATTTAATACCATAATTTAATTATGGTATTAAATATAAAAAATCTGCAGAGCACGGAAATGCCGATGCTCCATCACGTCTTCCATTACGTAGTGAAGACTTACTGCTGCCGTCGTCCGATTCGCTACCACCAGAAAAAGTGTCACCAACTTTGTCACCAAATTTATTTGGCAACACTGATGAATCCGATTGTTTGTTTATTCATCAAATAACTACGTTACCTTTAACTACAAAAATGTTGTGTGCAAGTTCTAAAAAGGATCCAGCATTGAAAGAAATGTATCAATACTTAATATCAGGCACACAGATGCCAAATTACTTACTTTTCGGACATAAACAAGAAGATTTTTCATTATTAAATAATTGTATATTACAAGGAAATCGTGTTGTAATTCCGACTGTTCATAGACAAAAAGTTTTACAAGATTTAAATTTTGGCCATTTTGGCATAATTAAAATGAGAGCACTGGCACGTAGTTTTGTATGGTGGCCAGGTATTGATAAAGACATTGAGGATTTAGCAAATGACTGTTCTGTTTGTGTTAAATTAAAACACAATCCTCCTAAAATGGACAACCATCACTGGGAATGGCCTACAACACCTTGGAACAGAATACATGTAGATTTTTTTGGTTCAGTTATGGGAAAAATGTTTTTAATCGTAGTAAATGGACAGAAGTGTTCATTGTGCCTAATACTACTGCTGAGAACACTATAAATTGTCTTTCTTCGCTTTTTGCCAGATATGGCTATCCTGTGTCCCTTGTGTCTGATAATTGGCCACAATTCACTTCAGAACAATTCGAACATTTTCTACAAAGTAAAGGCATAAAACATATCTTAACTGCACCATATCATCCCTCTACAAATGGTCAGGCTGAAAGATATGTACAAATAATTAAAAAAGGATTGAAATCCTTAAGTTCAGAACCCGGAAATCTCCAATTTAAGTTAAACGAATTTCTATTCCAATACCGAATAATGTCTCATATTACAACAGGGGAGAGTCCCGCATCACTATTTCTCAAAAGAAATATAAGATCAAAATTAGATTTACTTGTACCAAATGTTAAAAATTATGTTGAAAACAAACAACATAAAAATGTCTTTAGCAAGAAAAAGATAAGAGAATTCCAAGTAAATGAAAAAGTTGCAGTACGCAATTACACACCAGGAGATAAATGGAAAATAGGTATAGTAATTGCCAGAATAGGGAATTTACATTATAAAATTCAAGTAGGTTCATGTGTATGGAAAAGACACGTTGATCAACTGAAAAGTGTAGGTTCCAGAGTACAACTGGAGGAAACTACAAGTCCTGGTGAAATTGAAAAGAAGACCCTTAATGCAAACATTCCCATGGTTCCTGATAGAAAGCGTCCACACATGCAATGCGATGGAAGGACTACGTCTGGTGAGAGGCCTGCCATTACACCAGATCCAGTGCCAACCTATCCTGCCATTACACCAGATCCAGTGCCAACCTATCCTGCCATTACACCAGATCCAGTGCCAACCGATCCTTCCATTACACCAGATCCAGTGCCAACCGACAGTCTACAAAGCCTGGAGAAATTGACTGTGTTAAAAATATCAACAGTACTGTAAATAATAAAGAACTAAAATCTGAACATTCAAACTTTAAAAATACTAACTTATCTTTTTCTGAACAGGTTGTAAGAAGATCATCTAGTCTAGAGTAAGAAAACCTCCCATCAGGTATGGTATACGGAATTAAGGGGAGGAGAGTTGTGGTGTATTTCGCCATTGTATTCCTGATTCAATCTATTGGTCTTGTGGTAAGTGACGTCACGTAAATGTACATGTACAGTCACCCAAAAAAAAAACGCCACCCCCCCCCCACCTAATTTCGCCGTAAATTATCGTAGAAACATTTGACTGGTACCGATCGATTTGTAATAACGTCTAGTTTATAACGGTATAGTTAAATTTTGCACAAGGGGTCGTCTACATATTAAAACTGGCATTAACTTCATTTTCTTCAATGGCAACCCCTATTTTTGACTTCATATTCAGATTTCTGAGATCAAGGCGGTTCGAAAAATATACCTATTTATATACCTTAAATGAATATTAAATAGAGTTACACGTGAAAATGTATTAGGGGTCCGTCTATACATTTAGAAAATATAAATCACGATCTACCACCCATTATACATTATTTATTAAGTTTCACACCGGAAAAAAATTTCAGAAATGTTAATTATAAAATAAAAAAAAATGACTAATTCACAGAACTTTATGATTTAGTTTATGAGTTAAAAGATTTTTATTGGTTTCTATTGATTAAACATCACATAGTTCACTTCATACGAAGAAAATTAAATAGCTTGAATAGATATTAAAATATCTATCAAAAGAAAAAAAAAAAAAAAAAAAAAGATGAATGGTTTTAAATTTGTTTGAAAATTCAAAATTATTTTAACTCAAGCTGCCGTATAATTGTCTGAAACGGCGGCACTCAACCTGGTTCCCACGGCCGTTTCACAGTGACAATGGGAGTTTGTTCTGATACTGCAGTACTTTCATTTTCTTTAATTGACTTTTTTAAAATATTAAAACAGATTTTTTTATTTTTATTTATTTATTTTTTTAATTAATTATTATTATTGTTTTTTTCATGACATTATTAAAAACTTTTACATAAATCTCCACGATATTCTTTTGCTTTTATATTTTATAATGTGTAACAAATTAATATGCAAAATAATAAATCCTACTACTTAATGGGATGTTCTAAAATTCTACACTTTAACACAGATACCGAAGTGGACGGTGGGTGTAGAAAGGCTGATCTAAATCTTCACTTGAAAAGGTCAAAATGTCACATAACTCTTTTTTTTTTTTTTTTTTTTTAAGGAAAAAAGAAGAAGATAAGGAGGAGAAGGAAAGATCAAAACGAATATAAAGCATATTAAACGTTAATACCCTTTAAACACTGGAAAAAGGCGGGGTTTCGTATTGTGTGTCATTTGGGAGCTGTAGAGTGCCAGAAAATTACTTTATGTAATAAAACTTTTCATTTAAAGGGTATTTAAAGCAGCATTATATTTAATACATAGACTATTCAGAAAAAAAGTACCATCCATCTGGTTCATGAAAAATAAAGAACATTTTCTGGCATTGCTCTATGTATATACATTCTTGTCAACCTATCCCGGAATATTACTGGTCCCGCCCCTTTCCGTACATTTTTTTCACATCAGTCTTTTTAGAGCCGTGTCAGCCATCGGTGGCTGACACTGATCTTTCCATTTAGGCTAAGTCAGCCGGCAGTGTAAAATATGATATAAAACTACAGAACTTACATAGTTTTAAGTAATTACTGACAATTTATTTAAAATTTACTTCATGTTTTTTTTATTTTTTTTTATAGGGTTTTTATAGGATTATATCGTTAAGGCCTAATGGGGTTTATTGAAACTCTATAAACATAACACGCTTCTAAGCAGCACGTGTGGCCTGAATGGAATTTCCATAAGAATTCGCGTGGCGCTCAATGAGTTAATCGTAAATGTATTTGAAGTTAATTACTCTAAAAATTAAATTGTGTACACACAGGGGCGGGAACTAACAATGTTACGGGTTAGGTTGGCAAGTATGCATATATATTTTGCTTGATTTATAAAAAATTATAACACATTTTCTTCTTTTTTTTTAGTATTTGGTGTTTATATCTCTCATTAAAAATAAATACAATATTCATATATAAACATTTCCATACAGTAATGTATATAAACATATTGATTAAAGAAGATTTGTTGATATTATATAATTATTCTTCTATCTGTATAGTATATTAACACAAATATATTTTGTAAATTTCGCAGCATCGAAAAACAGCAACATAGCTTCATATCAAGGCTTAATGTAAATAGGACGTAAGCGTACTGTAGCTACTGTTGAAATTTGAAAAAAAAAAAAAAAAAAAAAAAAAAAGAATAACAGTGGGCTAAAAATACGCCGGAATAAATTAAAATGTTGTTTATTCTGGTTTTAGTCAGGTGATATCACTCGTGCTAAATAGCTGGATCCGCCCTCTCTTAAGCTCAGGTTCAGCTCATCATAAAAATATTGTTTTTAATATCTGCTTCACCAAAATGTTCAAAACACAAATGCCAATGTTCATATATTTTGAAATCTTCCCGTTTCAACTTTAAAAGCATTTAGATTAATTTATTTTATTTTGAATTTTTAAATTTAGACGTTTAAAGTCTTTTAAATGAAATTTCAGGATTCTGTAAGATCAATATCTATGTATTTGAAAGTAATAACACAATTCCTTTGTTTTAAATTTTTATTCCATTATAACTGTGACTTTGATTTCGTGATTAGGAAATTGAAAATAAATACTATTGAGCTATGTTCCAATAATAGATCTTATAAACTTAAAAAATAATAATAATAATAATAATAATAAAGCAATTTTTCACTATTTGATTCTGTATTAAAAAACTTTTAATAGAAATTTGATATTTTATTATGTTACATTATGGGATAAATTTTAAATAACACAAAGCTTACAAACGGTACAGTAACCAAATGCAAATATGTCACAACAAAATTTAAACAGAAAATTTATGGTAAAAAATCTTTTTAAAATTATTAAATATTCATAATAATAATAATAAAACGATTGTCGAATGCATAATTGCTGTTTCATGCAATCAGTTTCGCTGTACCGTGTTTTCTAAAACATGATATTTAACTAGAGGTGTACGTACTCTTGAATATTGAAATGCGAAAAAAAGTGTAACAGGGTTAAAATAGAATTTTAGCAGCGAAAAACTAGAAAAAGATATTTAATACTTATGCCTTTTCACAATACTTAGCCACGCCTTTTCACAAATTTTCTAAAACTTTATAATATAAAGCAAAATAATTTTGCATATTTGTAATTAAATCATTTAAGTTTTGTCTTCAATAATCGATGTAGTAAATACCATTGTGATTTATGCATACCAGCGTCACATATAGAATCAAATAGGAATATGCAAATTTGTCTGTTTTTTTTTAAATAGTGTTTCAGCGAATCAGAGGCGGGGCTTCTTTTCTTTTGAAATTCTTTCACAATCCCTCGCCTACATTGTGATAACTTTACAAAAATATGCCAATTTGTATAATAAACATCGAAATATTGCTTAGGAAACAATAAAAATAACATAAAGATAAATTAAAATAGTTTTCCGTCAAATTCTATACAAACATTTACTTATAGAGGATACAGATTATAACAAGTGACGGCCCCCTAACAGGAATAAAAAGTAAAATATCACTGTAACTCAAAAAATAATGTTAGGAACGAGCTGTAAATTTGGAAACCCATGTTTTTGATGATGCCTTTCTGTTCGTGCAAAAATTAACATAGGTCATAATTCATAATTTTTTCAAATATGAATTTATTAATAATTTTCATAATTCAAAAAATGTTTTTTTAGCAAAAATTTGCATGGAATATGTTTGGGTCACTTCATTCTAACGAATAAAAAAAACAGAATTTAAATATCATAATTATTTCGGAAGATATGATTTAATGTTTGTCACATTCATTTAACATTAGCATCCCCAAACTTTGACAGCTTATAACTGTATGAAAAATTGAGCGAAATATATAAACTATATCATTTTCCGTGATGATTTGATCCAAAGAATTCAAATAAATTATAAAAAATGGGGGTTACCATTGAAAAAAATGAAGTTGATGTCAGTTTTAATATGTAGACGACCCCCTAAGTAAAATCTAACTATAACATTATAAACTAGACGTTATTACAAACTGATTGGTACCAGTCGCATGTTTCTACGATAATTTACGGCAAAATTAGGTTGGGGGTGGCGTTTTTTTTTTGGGTGACTGTACCTGTAAACTATATTGTCCAATCAGTGATCTGTTAATTTCCCTTTACTTTTATCTCTGCTAAAACAGATCAGTCTTCAAAATGTAGTCGTTTGTGTAACTTGTGTATTTCATCTGTAATTGTCGTAGTCATCTATTAAATTTTATGTGTTTAAAATGTAGACGCCTCGTCATATCAATGTTATGGATTACTTATAAATCTTCTCCTGCCCAACAAAAAATACTATACGGTATCTTTTAAAATTTCTTTTCAAATTCAGGGAAGTAACACCTTTTTATTGTGTACAGGAACGTTAGCCAGATATAAAAATCAGCCGCTTAATAAAATCACTTTTGCTCAGAACGAATGTGATTTTAATAAGTGGCGGGTACTGTATTTTACTAATGAAATCATAGTTAAAGGGTTATTTTCATAGGAAAACTAATATATTGTGGCCATCATAAATCTTTTTTTTATATTATTCTGTATAACAGCATCACTTACAGTTTAAATTGTACACAAATTTGCCCATAGTTGTATACAATGCCATTAGTATTCTTCTGCCATTAGTATTCTTCTCACAATAAATAGTTTACGATTTATTCTTCTCACAATAGATATTTTATCATTCTTGCCATTAGTATTCTTCTCACAATAAATATTTTACGTATGGACTTTGGTGCAATTTTAATCAACAGATGCTGAGATATAGGCTTATGAAAAATCATGGGGTAAATTGCAGTGCAGTAATGCTACCTGTTAGCTGATATACACTCAAAATAAAATCACGATAGTGCTTCATAATGGCCGACTCTCTCACATACCAAGTTTTGTGCAATTATACACGATAGAATATGAGATAAAGCTTTCCCGTATTGGGGAAATTCAAGTATTGCCGCGCTACCTATCGGCCAACATGCCCCAAAATTGAATCAGCATAACTTCTCATAATACCCTTCCAACGTAAAGTTTCGTGTAATTATGCACATTAGAACACAAGTTATAGCCTTCCCTAAAATTGCAGAAAGTACTGTATAACAGCACCACCTGTTGAGTGATTGGCACCAAAACTTGATAGACACTAATATATGCCAAGGTGCATGTACATATAAATTTGTATGAAATTCTGTGCAGCAGTTCCTGAGATATAGCCTTCTTATAGGTTGCAGAAATCGCAGTGCGCCAGAACCTGTTTAAGCATTTGCACCAAAAGTTGATAGACACTAATTTATGGTGAAATTACATATAAATTTATAATTTAATTTTTTATTTTAATTCTAGAACTACTGCGTAGTTGTGGAGATATAGTTGAACAGAATTTTTCTCTCACACACACAAACAGACATTTTTTTAAAGTGATCACGACAGTGTAAAATGTGTAAATCCATCGAAAACCAGAAGTTGAAAATTTTTATGAATCCAATACTTTCTTTTGAGACATTCATAAGAAAACATAAAAGAAAGAAAGAAACTAAAAGCTTCAAACTAGTGTGTTATGGCCATCACAAAACTTTCTTCTATATCACTCTATATAACAATGCTACATGCTGTTTAACATGCACAGAAGAAATTTAATCATAGCTTCTCTCAATACAGAGTTAAGATATGGAGTTTAGTGCAATTTTAATCAAAAGGTTGAGATGTAGCCATGTGGAGAATCCCAAAAGGTGAGGAACAGCGCCACCTGTAGATCAATATACACCCAAATTAAGCCAGCTTTCGTTATCATATTATTTATCTTGCATACCAAGTTAAGTGCAGTTAAATGTTATAGATATTGAGATTTAGTCTTCCTATAGATAGAGTAAATTGCAGCATGATATATCGACATCTATTGCCCAATATGCACCAAAATTGAATCAACATGATGTTTTATAAAAATGGCCCTCTCACATACAAAATTTTGTGTAATTATACACAAATAAATCTAAATGAACTTCCCTATTCACAGGAAAAATTGAAGCATAGCAGCATCACCTATTGGCCGATGTGCACAGAAATTAAACATGTTTCATGATAGCCCTATGGCATACTTTTTTTTTAATTATACACAATAGAAGCTGAGATATAGTCTTCAATTAAATGAGAGAAATCACAGTATAGCAGTGCCACTTGTTGAGTGATTTGCATAGAAATTAAACATGTTTCATGATAGCCCTATGGCATACTTTTTTTTATTATATACAATAGAAGCTGAGATATAGTCTTCAATTAAATGAGCGAAATCACAGTATAGCAGTGCCACCTGTTGAGTGATTTGCATCAAAAACTGATGAGCATTTTTTTTTTCTATGTATAAATTTATAGGAAATTCTGTACATTAGTTCTTGAATTAGAGCTGCTACACAAAATTTTTACCAGACAGATATTTTCTAAAAATGATCAAATTGAGTTCTAATCCCCTCAGAATGTGTAAATACACTGAAAATTGGAAGTAAAAAATTTTTACCCATCCATTATGTCCTATTTAATATCGAAGAAAGTAATAATTCAAAACAAATTTGTATATTTTTTTCTTTGTATACATTTTATATTCTGTACAGATAAGAAATAAAATCTTAGATTATTTATTAAAATTTTGTAAATTTCAAACTATAACTTTTTAACATAAGACATCGGGGGGGGGGGGGGGGGGGGGGTTAGATCACCCCTTCCAAAAATGCAGTCTTTGTCATACTAACACCCAACCAATGCCAATTTTAAAATTTCGTAAAGATAGAACTGTAACTTTTCGTGATAGACACCATGAGGGGGGTGGGGGGTGGGGGTAAGACCCTCACCCTTCCAACAGTGCTTTCTTTGTCATACTAATACCTATCCAACCAGTGGCGGATCTAGAACTTCACTTTGGGAAGGGGGGGGGGCTAAGATTTTTCAAAGTGTTATTCCAGATCAAAGAAAAGTTTACAATTGTAATAATCAGTTGTGAATGTTAGTACTTCTTTTTTTTTTGGGGGGGGGGGGCTTTAGGCAACCCTAGCCCCCCCCCCCCTTAAATCCGCCACAGTAACTAACCCCAAATTAAAATTTCGTTAAGTTTGAACCATAACTTTTCGAGATAAGGCACTGTGTGCGGGCGTATTTGTATGGGGGGGGGGGGGTTAAGACTCTCCCTCCTTTTGACAGTGCAGTTTTTATCATCCCAACCAACCCCAAATTAAAAATTTTTTAAAGTTCTGACCATAAATTTTTTGAGATCAGGCACCATGGGTAGGTACGACCCTCCCTCCTTTTAACAGTGTATTATTTGTCATACTAACACCCACTAAATTTAAAATTTCGTAAATTTCGAACCATAACCTTTCGACATAAGGCATCAAGGGGGGGGGGGGGGGGGTCAGACTACCCCTTCCAACAGTGCAGTCTTTGTCATACTAACACCGAACCAATGCCAAATTTAAGATTTCGTAAAGATTGGGTTACATTAGGTATTATTAACTTTCAGTCAGAACATAATTAAAACATAAGCTTAACAGTTATTGTTTGTTTTACACTCAACAGATAATTTTCTTTAAATTTTAAGAACAATATCAACAAAAGATTATAAAGAACATAATTAGGCATTTGGCGGTTGATTTTCAACCTGACACCTGGAGTCTCATTCATAGCTTTATTGTGCAGGGGTTTAGTTGTTTTCCAGGTGCCGGCCCCTTCCCTACACTAGGCTATGAAATCTTCGACCATAATAAAATGGATAGGTTATTCATCTTTTATAGATTATAGACTTTAAAAATGAGGTCTTTTATCATGTAAGCAAAATGTATGATAATGATATTCTTACATGTACAGTAACTTGTCATAAATCCTTATTAAAAGGTTTAAGTTATAATAGTTGATAGTATTACAAAAAACTTAAAAAAAGAAAAAAAAATTACAAAAAACTATCTTTATAAATAAATAAAAATATATTTTTACCTAATAAAATCAAATAAAATCTCATGAAATTCTCTTTAAAATGAGGGTCAGAAACTTTTCTATCTCAAAAAACATAAGAATGTGTTTATTTAAGCTTTAAAAAATGCTGATTTTTCAAAAAATCAAATGAAATAAAACATTTTTAAGAGTATTTTATCATTTATTTCAAAAGGAAGAATGATTACCAAATGTTTAATTGAAATCTGAAGCGGATAGGTTAAAAAAATAATAAAAAAATTGGTTGATTTTACAAATATATAACTTTTTAAAGAATGTGCGACACAAAATAGTCTGCCATTAACCTTTAACTAATTCAATACATATTATAAATTATATTATTAACAGGACTTTGCACAGTACTTTAACTTTTTAATACATAATTTGCTGCAAATTAGCATTTATTGATATTGCATTAAAAATTAAATAAATAAAACACAAGTGGTAGATGATAAATTTGTCATTAAGCTTACTTTTATTTGTTCGTATACTGTATTTTAATAAAACAATGAGAATTCATAATCTAAACCTAGGTTTTATTATTATTATTATTATTATTTATTTAATTTTACAGCATACAGCTTCAAATATGCTACGCAGATATGTAAAATTAATATTTACAAGAAGATTATTGCCGAAACGTCAGTGGAGGCCCTACATTGAGACTCAAAACGGTTTTGGGCTGTGTCTGTGTGTCTGTCTGTCTGTCTGTCTGTCTGTCTGTCGCGCGATAGCGACCGCATAAATAGCGCTATTGACTTGAAATTTGGTACACATGTTCATGAGCCCCACGAAATCAGCTGTATAGTTTTTGGTATGTATTCCATTTGTAGTTCGTATACAGGGACACGCCAAAGTTTTTCTTATCATTACGGCCTATGGGAGGAATTTGTATGTATCGCGATAGCGGCCGCACAAATAGCGCTATTGACTTGAAATTTGGTACACATGTTCATGAGCCCCACGAAATCAGCTGTATAGTTTTTGGTATATATTCCATTTGTAGTTCGTATACAGGGACACGCCAAAGTTTTTCTTATCATTACGGCCTATGGGAGGAATTTGTATGTATCGCGATAGCGGCCGCAAAAATAGCGCTATTGACTTGAAATTTAGTATACATGTTCAGGAGCCCCACGAAATCACCTGTATAGTTTTTGGTATGTATTCCATTTGTAGTTCGTATACAGGGACACTCCAAAGTTTTTCTTATCATTACGGCCAATGGGAGGAATTTGTATGTATCGCGGTGGCGGAAGCACAAATAGCGCTATTGACTTGAAATTTTGTACACATGTTCATGAGCTCCACGAAATCAGCTGTATAGTTTTTGGTATGTATTCCATTTGTAGTTCGTATACAGGGACATTCCAAAGTTTTTCTTATCATTACGGCCAATGGGAGGAATTTGTATGTATCGCGGTAGCGGCCGCAAAAATAGCGCAATGGACTTGAAATTTGGTACACATGTTCATGAGCCCCACGAAATCAGCTGTATAGTTTTTGGTATGTATTCCATTTGCAATTCGTATACAGGGACACGCCAGAGTTTTTCTTATCATTACGGCCTAAGGGGGGAATTTGTATGAATCGCGATAGCGGCCACAAAAATCACGCTATTGACTTGCAATTTGGTACACATATTCATGAGCCCCACGAAATCATCTGTATGTTTTTGGGTGTGTATTCCATTTGTAATTCGTGTACAGGGACACGCCAGAGTTTTTCTTACCATTACGACCTACGGGAGGAATTTGTATGTATCGCGATAGCGGCTACAAATTCACGCTATTGACTTGCAATTTGGTACACATGTTCATGAGCCCAACGGAATCAGCTGTATAGTTTTAGGTGTGTATTACATTTGTAATTCGTGTACAGGGACACGCCAAAGTTTTTCTTATCATTACGGCCTATGGGTGGAATTTGTATGTACCGCGATAGCGGCCACAAAAATCTCGCTATTGACTTGCAATTTGGTAAACATGTTCATAAGCCCCACGAAATTTGATGTATTGTTTTGGGTGTGTATTCCATTTGTAGTTCGTGTACAGGGACACGCCAAAGATTTTCTATCCTTACGGCCTATGGGAAGAATCTGTATGTACCGCGATAGCCACCGCAAAAATCAAGCTATTGACTTCCAATTTTTGACGAAACGTCAGTGGAGGCCCTCTGTTGAGACTCAAAAGGATTTTGGGTGCCGTCTGTCCGTCTGTATGTCTGTCTGTCGTGTGATAGCGGCCGCAAAAATCACGCTATTGACTTGAAATTTGGTACACATGTTCATGAGCCCCACGAAATCAGCTGTATAGTTTTTGGTATGTATTCCATTTGTAGTTCGTATACAGGGACACGCCAAAGTTTTTCTTATCATTACGGCCGTCGGGAAGAATTTGTATGTACCGCGATAGCGGCCCCAAAAATCACACTATTCACTGCAAATTTGGTACACATGTTCATGAGCTCAACAGAAATAACTGTATAGTGTTAGGCGTGTATTCCATTTGTCGTTCGTGCACAGGGACACGCCATAGTGTTTCTTATCATTACGGTCTATGGGAAGAATTTGTATGTACCGCAATAGCGGCCGCAAAATCCTCCGATTGACTTGCAAATTGTCGCACACTTTCCAGCTTTGCATATAAGTAGCTTGTGAAGTCGTTCCTTCACATATATGAGTTTTAATTATGACTTTAAATAAAGGCAATAAGTAATTATTATATTTTCAATAAATTAAATGGCTAATAAAAATAGATAACGAAATTCTAAATTACTTTTATTTATTTGCTTTTGTCTATAATAAATATCTTAATTCTAATAATACTTTATCCCTTATGCTATTAATAAATCTTCTGAAAACAAAAAACATATTCTTTTTAAATGACATCTATCAGAATAATAATCTTTCCTAAATCATTTAATAAATAAAATATAAAAAATATTATTTCCATGTTATAAACCGTTGGATACATAATTACATTTTCATTCTTTTAAATTGCGTATGTTTATTTATTTGAAGCTAAATTAAGCAATACATTTCCGTTATGATATCAATAAAGAGTAATTTATATTTTTTAATGATAGGATATGCAATAAATCACAGACTTGATGTCTCGCTTATTTAACGGTCTTCTGGCGATAAAACTTGGCGTAGATAATTGGCGTTGGTTCTGTAACGGTCTTGCTAAATTCAAAATATTTATATTAATTTGATCTAGAAACAATGGAATATCTTTGGCTATAAAATTTGGCACTTTTTCAAAATTCTTGGCGTAATTCAGCAGTCTGATCTTAATTGCAATAGAGTCAACTTCAGAATTCGCTCTTCAATCTTGACGTAAGAACACGTAATCGCGAAGCCCTCTCTCTCTCTCTCATCTAACCCTCTGTATGTCTGTTAAACTTTATAATAGACAGTTGAAAATAATTTTTATTAAAAAACTTTCTTGATTTCCATATTGCCTAAATAACGATGTTTGATGCGAAATAATTGATTCTTATTCTTCACGGCCTACAGTTTATTTTTCCTTTAGTTATTGCGACTGCTTATTGTTCCTGGAATTTTTTTTGCGGACCCTTTTCCTATAGCTCAAGTCTTCTTCAGAATCTTCTTGACAAACTTTGGTGCCAGACCTCTTCAGAGTGGTTACGAGATAAAAAGAGAGAGAGGAGCTGTATGTATTCTTATATATATTTCGTTAAATTTTCCCTTTTTTCGCAAGTTGCTGCTTAAACTTATTATGGAAAAGCTTCAAAATCACGCTTTTGGTTTTGAAAAACTTTCAGAGACTCTAGAATGGTGCTTGGATTTTGGTAGGGTTGAAATAACTATCTGCACTTTTAGCACAGAAAATGTCCAAAGGCCTAAAGAAGATGTTTATTGTTTAATTAATTTAACTAAAGAAATGTTTGAGTGACTCATCATCGGATCATATATATAAACGTCAATGGCTCGAAATATTGCGCCGAGAAATGTCTGCGGTTCTTGGGTCAATTCGACGAGATTCCTCACTGGCTGGGATGAAAGGTCAGCGAGCGACCCTTTTCTTCTGATCTGCTCGATGACATAGGTCAGATGTACGGCGTGTCTACAATGTGATTTTCCCCCTCTACATTCATTCGGTGAGACGATCTGTACCGGAGATTTTTTTTAATATGTGCGTACCTCGAAGCACTAGTCCTTACCTCATGTTGGATTTGAGTGAAGTGCTTGATCAGTGGAAAAGCCATGTTTTTTTGTTTTGGTGCTCGGATTTTATGCCAGCTGTCTACGCAAAGAAAGTGTTACAAAGCCTACTATGAGTGATATATGTTTTCTACAGTACACATGTACACATGTTCATAAGCCAACGGAATCAGCTGTATAGTTTTAGGTGTGTATTCCATTTGTAGTTCGTGTACAGGGACACGCCAAAGATTTTCTATCATTACGGCCTATGGGAAGAATCTGTATGTACTGCGATAGCCGCCGCAAAAATCAAGCTATTGACTTCAATTTTTGCCGAAACGTCAGTGGAGGCCCTCTGTTGAGACTCAAAAGGATTTTGGGTTCCGACGGTCCGTCCGTCTGTCTGTCTGTCTGTCGTGCGATAGCGGCAGTAAAAACCACGCTATTGACTTGAAACTTTGTACACATGTTCATGATCCCCACGAAATTAGCTGTATAGTTTTGGGTGTGCATTCCATTTGTAGTTCGTGTACAGGGACACGCCAAAGTTTTTTTTTATCATTACGGCCTATGGGAAGAATTTGTATGTACCGCGATAGCAGCCCCAAAAATAACGCTATAGACTTGCAATTTGGTACACATATTCACGAGCCCTACGGAATTAGCTGTATAGTGTTAGGTGTGTATTCCCTTTGTTGTTCGTGTACAGGGACACGCCAAAATTTTTCTTATCCTTACGGCCTATGGGAAGAATTTGTATGTACCGCAATAGCGGCCGCAAAAATCTTTCGATTGACTTGCAAATTGGCGCACACATTCCAGCTTTCCATATAAGTAGTTGTATAATTTTCATTGCTATATTTTTTATAAACTGTGTACAGGGACAAGCCAAAATTCTTAACATTACGGCGTATGGGGTGAATTTCGTTTAAACGTATTTTAACACCATTACTTTGCAATCAAGAAAATGAAACTAGCGTACGTGAGTAAGATGCTTAAACTTATGTTGTTTGAAGAAAATATGTGCTTTTAAGATTTTTAATTAATGTACAGGACCTTACAAAAGTGTTCTGACAATGTGACGGTGTCATCCAAACGATGTTAAATTTGGAACAATTATTAATTTTAAATGCAAAATAAGCTGAATAGTTTTTACTGGTGTATACAATGTTTATGGTTCGTTTACAGAGACACACAAAAAAATTTCGTAACATTGGAGCCTATGGACAAATTTTTATTTAAGCGCGCACTTTAATGCGTTTATGCTGAATTGAAATTAATAAAATTAACTTACATTATAAAGATGCTTAAAATCATGTTTACTCTTAAAAAAGGGTATGTATCGACTAAATAATTAAGGGACCACACAAAATAATTACGAGTATGTACTGTAATCATCCAAATAATGTCAAATTAGTTTGAAAAATTAATGAGTTATAATTAATTAGGTTTATTCTTATTATTGGCGTTTATAATGATTGTGGCTACTTTACCGGGATACATAAAAGAATTTCGTACTATTACGGTCTATAGTCGGTATTTCTTAAGAGTATTTTAACATGGTTACACTACACCCCATCAAATATAATGAAATTTTATTAGAATTTTAAAAGCATTTTTTCCTGTGGAAAATTGTGGTATAGAATTGGTAGTTAACTTAAAGGTTACGCAAAATATTTCCGATATGCTATGTAATTTTTTTTTTTTTTTTTTTTTTTGTATGAAATTTGGTAGTTATTAAATTTGGTAATTATGAATTTCAGGGAAATAATACAAGACCGTCGTTTATTAAGAATACATATTGTTGCGTACTTGGGGGGTTCGTAAGTTGTCCGAGAATGAAAGGCGAAACTTGTAATAATTCAGTGATTTATTCACAGAAAGTTCCAGAAAAATACAGGTCTATAAACCAAGTATCAGCTTCAATTCAACCAGTAAACACAGCTTAATCAATAGCCGTTAACAGCACAACAACAGCACAAACTGTTTAACAATAACACATAAAGCAAGTCTCATTCAAAAAGGCTCAAGGCAAAGCAAACTGACGCAGATCTGAGACTGACTGCCTCGGTGAAAAAAATGCTCCTTTTATACTTTTCTTTCGAACCCAGGCTGTTCTGGAAAATTCTCGTATCTCATCAGCCAATGAGATTAGAGCGTCCATATTTGGTATATCCCTAATAAGGAATTTCTCACCAAGGTCGCCAAAGAGGGAAACAGTTGCCAAATTTGGCGACAAATCCATTTATTCCCTTCTTGGAGCTTTTTAATGCGTTTTTAAGGGAAAATTAGGCTATTTTAACACTAAAATGACTAGAAATGCAGAAAATTAGCATTTTATCAACTTACTAAGCCTCGTTGAAAGAATTTATGGAAAAGTAAATACAATTATTTATAATTCCGTATCACTTTATATGATATACAGATAAGTATACAAAGAGAGATAGAGCAGGGGGTTGAGGGAGGCTGCAGCCCCACCTCAGGAATGTATCTGATTATGATAACAAGTCTATCGAATCAATATATACTGTTATATAATAAGGAATAAATAAAAATGACCTATTGAATAATGTCTGATACAAATAGGACGTTGAGGCTCCTGATCTGCAGATCCACTAGTTAAACACATTTGACAAAATTGTTACATTATAATTGTTTTCGCCTTTTTCAAAATAAAAAAATCCTTAATAAAATCAATTATAAAACTAATCTTTCTTTCTTTTTTAATTGACAAAGGATATATACAAAATTAAACGGTTAAATATTTAGAATTAAACATGTACAAGTAACAAGCAACATATTATTGCCGAAACGTCAGTGGAGGCCCTCTGTTGAGACTCAAAACGGTTTTGGGCTGTGTCTGTCTGTCTGTCTGTCTGTCGCGCGATAGCGGCCGCAAAAATAGCGCTATTGACTTGAAATTTGGTACACATGTTCATGAGCCCCACGAAATCAGCTGTATAGTTTGTGGTATGTATTCCATTTGTAGTTCGTATACAGGGACACGCCAAAGTTTTTCTTATCATTACGGCCTATGGGACGAATTTGTATGTATCGCGACATCGGCCACAAAAATCAAGCTATTAACTTGCAATTGGGTACACATGATCATGTGCCCCACGAAATCAGCTGTATAGTTTTGGGTGTGAATTCCATTTGTAATTCGTGTACAGGGACACGCCAAAGTTTTTCTTATCATTACGGCCTATGGGAGGAATTTGTATGTATCGCGACAGCGGTCACAAAAATAAAGCTATTGACTTGCAATTTGGTACACATGTTCATGTGCCCTACGACATCAGCTGTATAGTTTTGGGTGTGTATTCCATTTGTAATTCGTGTACAGGGACACGCCAAAGTTTTTCTTATCATTACGGCCTATGGGAGGAATTTGTATGTACCGCGATAGCGGTTACAAAAATCACGCTATTGAATTGCAATTTAGTACACATGTTCATGAGCCCAACGGAATCAGCTGTATAGTTTTAGGTGTATATTTCATTTGTAGTTCGTGTACAGGGACACGCCAAAGTTTTTCTTATCATTACGGCCTATAGGAGGAAATTGTATGTATCGCGATAGCGGCCACAAAAATCACGCTATTGACTTGCAATTTGGTACACATGTTCATGAGCCCAACGGAATCAGCTGTATAGTTTTAGGTGTGTATTCCATTTGTAGTTCGTGTACAGGGACACGCCAAAGATTTTCTATCATAGCGGCCGCAAAAATCACGCTATTGACTTGAAATTTGTTACACATGTTCATGATCCCCACGAAATTAGCTGTATAGTTTTGGGTGTGCATTCCATTTGTAGTTCGTGTACAGGGACACGCCAAATTTTTTTTATCATTACGGCCTATGGGAAGAATTTGTATGTACCGCGATAGCGGCCCCAAAAATAACGCTATTGACTTGCAATTCGGTACACATATTCATGAGCCCAACGGAATTAGTTGTATAGTGTTAGGTGTGTATTCCATTTATCGTTCGTGTACAGGGTCACGCCAAAATTTTTCTTATCCTTACGGCGTATGGAAAGAATTGGTATGTACCACAATAGCGGCGGCAAAAATTCTTCGATTGACTTGCAAATTGGCGCACACGTTCCAGATTTGCATATAAACAGCTGTGTAATTTTTATTGCTATATTTTTTATAAACTGTGTACAGGGACACGCCAAAATTCTTAACATTACGGCGTATGGGGTGAATTTCGTTTAAACGCATTTTAATATCACTATTTTGCAATGATGAAAATGAAACTAGCGTACGTGAGTAAGATTTATGGTTCGTTTACAAAGACACACGAAAGAATTTCGTAACATTAGAGCCTATGGACAAATTTTTAATTTAAGCGCGCACTTTAATGCGTTTATGCTGAATTGAACTTAATAAAGTTAACAGACATTATAAAGATGCTTAAAATCATGTTTACTCTCAAAAAAGGACTAAAAGTATAGACTAAATAATTTATGGGACCACACAAAATAATTCCGAATATGTACTGTAATCATCCAAATGATGTCAAATTAGTTTGAAAAATTAATGAGTTATAATTAATTAGGTTTATTCTTATTATTGGCGTTTATAATGACTGTGGCTACTTTTCCGGGATACATAAAAGAATTTCGTACTATTACGGTCTATAGTCGGTATTTCTTAAAAGTGTATTTTAACATGGTTACATCCCCATCAAATATAATGAAATTTTATTAGAATTTTAAAAGCATGTTTTCCTGCTGAAAATTGTGGGCAGAGAATTGATAATTAGTTTAAAGGTTACGCAAAATATTTCCGATATGCTATAAAATTTTTTTGGTATGAAATTCGATAGTTATAAAATTTGGTATTTATGAATTTCAGGGAATAATACAAGACCGTCGTTTATTAAGAATACATATTGTTTCGTACTTGGGGGTTCGTAAGTTGTCCGAGAATGATAGGCGAAACTTGCAAAAATTCAGTGATTTATTCACAGAAAGTTCCAGAAAAATACAGGTCTATAAACCAGTAAACATAGCTTAAGCAACAGCCGTTGACAGCAAAACAACATTACAAACTGTTTATCAATAACACATAAAGCAAGTCTCATTCAAAGAGATTTAAAGCAAAGCAAGCATTTGACGAAACTGACACAGATCTGAGATTGGCTACCTTGGCTAAAAAAAATGCTCCTTTTATACTATTCTATCGAACACAGACAGTTCTGGAAAATTCTCGTATCTCATCAGCCAATGAGATTAGAGCTTCCATATTTGGTATATCCCTAATAAGGATTTTCTCGCCAAGGTCGCCAAAAAAAATCGCCAATGAGGGAAACAGTCGCAAAATTTCACGCCAAATCCATTTCTTCCCTTATTGGAGCTTTTTAATACATTTTTAAAGGAAAATTAGGCTATTTTAACGCTAAAACGACTAGAAATGCACAAAATTAGCATTTTATCGACTTTCTAAGCCTCTTTGAAAGAATTTATACAAAAATAAATGCAACTATTTACAATTCTGTAACACTTTATATGATATAGAAATAGTTATAGAAAGAGAGATACAGCAGGGGGTTGAGGGGGGCGGCAGCCCCCGTCAGCAGGGCCGGCTCTAACGTTTTTGCCGCCGTAGGCAAACCTCAAAAGTGCCGCCCCCCTACCCCAAGCTTTAAAAACTTCCAAAAAAAAAAAAAAAAAAAAAAAACATGTATATATATAAAAAAAAAAAAAAATCACATAAATGGTCTAATAGAATTGAGTTAGGTAAATAATGCTCATATAATATTTACTACTATTTCTTTTTTCTTTCTTTCTATTTTTTTTTCTTTCATAAGTTAAAAACACAAAATCTTTGGAAGTAATACTATTACAGTACAGACAATATTTTCTAATCAGCGAAGAATAAAGAATGCTAGTATAGTATACAAAATTTAAACCTGAATAAAATAATCTCTTTCGAACCTGTTTTTTTTTTTTGCAAATCTTGAATAACTTCTTATCTAATTTGTTACTTAATTCATATTCAATGTCCAACATTGTTAACCCATTGTGACGATTTTGATTAGATATGGTTTTAAAATATTTTTTTATCATTTTTACTTTCTCTTACCCGCAAGGTAGAGAAAGTATTGTTTTAGGGTCAAATTTTCGAATGTGAGTTTTTGTAATATTTTCACATTTTAAGGCCCCCTGAATCCGAAAATCATGTTTTAGCGGTTGGCCTGTGTGTATGTCTGTGTGTGTGTCTGTCTGCCTGTTATCAGCATATCTCAAGAACAAATTGTAGCAGAAAGTCCAAACTTGGTATTCTAAATGTGTATGGTATGGGGGTTCAGATGACGCATATAGTTCGTGTACAGGGACACCCAAGAGAATTCAAATACATTAACGTCTATGGGGGAAATTGCTGGGGACTAGAGTTTAACATTTATAGACTGCACTAAACCAAAATGAAATGAATATATATATTTTTATATGCATAAAAACATGTCTCATGTAGAATATTGTAAGGAAATCCTTCGCTGTTCATTTACAGGGCTACACAAAAGAACTTGATTATAGTGCGACAATAGCTGAAAATTGATGGAACTGCATTTCAGGTTGTGCCGTGTATCACTACTATAGGATTATATTTAGGTGCACCATGTGGTCTGTACATAATCTTCAAATGATATACAGGGCTGCAAATATAATGCGATAACATTCTTTTTTATTGTTAGTGGCAGTTCTTTACTGTTTTATTTTACCATTTCCACCAAAGCTGCTCAGAAATTTAAATGAATTCCTCACAGACATGATAAATAATATATGTTTTTAAGCTAAATATTAATCTCTTGTTTTTTGTATATTTACACGTTTTAAGGCTTGCTGATTGCAGAAGAAAAGTTTTTTAACGTTTGATTTTTGACTGTGTCTTTTAGAGTAACTTACAAACGAATAATTTCAGGAGATCCAAAAGTTGTATTTTCAAGTTAATATAAGTTTGTTGCTGGGAAAGTATCAAGGAATGTTACGCGTGAAAATTATCAGTATAATTTTAGGCGAACTTTTAATTTTAATAACAGATTTCAATTTTATATAAATGTAGGTGCAGTAATGAAACGGGGGGTTGAAGGGGGCGGTAGCCCCCCTCACATAGAACTAATTGTCACATAAAACCTTTCCGAAGCCAAATTTGAATTGCTTTAACATAAGTTTACATAACACTACTCGTTGTCTTACCTCTTAATCTCCAACCTGTATTTATGGTATTAAATTTCAGGGCAAGAGAAAGTTGTGTGAGTGACACACCAGATTATTAGTTAAGAAAAAGATCTTTCTCCGTTAGCAAAAGTTATGGGCAAAGTTAACAAAATTTTTAGAGCATTGTTTAAATTCGGCCCAATGTTAAGGAAAAGGAAGGTAATGAATTTAAAGACGTCAAAACTGGACATTCTTTTTTTTTCAAAAGTGAAGAAAATATATTTTACCAGCCAATTTTAAAATGTTGAGATTTAAACGACTTAACAGAGGAATCGCAATCTGTTAAGTCGTTTCCCAGATCTTCACAGTGTGTCAGTCTCAGTAATTCCTTTTTGCACGTATCTTTAAGTTTGTGGACATTTCATAAAAATTCAAAAGAATGATTATGATTATTCAATAAATTTAATCTCAGCTTCAGTGCACCGATCGCCTGATTGCTGAGAAGAAAAAAAAATCTATTTTATATTTCTCTTTTGAATTTTCTATAGATTCGTCTACACTTTCATAAGAAAAATTTCATTTTTAAGATTGAACATGATGGCGTGGTGTAAGTCAATTCAAAGTTTTTTCTACGTCTTTTACATTAGCTAATTTTTCAGCTTCTAAGATAAAGTTTTCAAAGGATTCAACTAATCATAATTCTTAATAATAATAATAATAATAATAATAACAATGAGCTATTTAATAAATTAATGGCTTTGGTATAAATCAAAAACTTTTGTTTCACATAGCTTACTTAATCGGATTAATATAATTAAAAATTCTGTGTCAAATGACGATCAAACATAAAAAACTTTAATTGTTTTATTGTACAGTCAGCAGAAAAATTACTGAAGCACACATCCACATTTTTCATGTATATATATATATATTTTTTTTTAGTTTGGTCGCTTCTTTTTATCATCAACTTACTTTTTTGTAAACAGTATAAGACTAAGATCATGACTCATGACTCGACAAATATTTACTTAACAAAACAGTATAAGGTGCCCAATCTTTTAAGTAGGAATTATTTCTAGTGCTTCAATAATTTTGCTGCCGACTGTAATCAATAAACAACTGCCTCATTTTGAATCATATTATCTATCTCTACATTTTTTTAATTGCTTAATAAAGTATCATGAATATTTTCTAATTAAAGAAATAAAGATAATAGGAAATCTACACATTTTTTCCAACTTCGCAGTAATTCATTAACTACTAAGTTTAATAAATGGCTGCTGCAATGTGCGTGAAATGCTCTGGAATTTAAAATTGTAATCCGAATTTGTCACCTCTCATATTTGAGCAATTTATATAACCTTGACCTCTCATATTTCCTAATTTTAACCCTTTTTTTTCCCAACTCTTTTAATAAAACTTTAGGCAGTTCCTTACCACTAGATCTTTCATAAGGAAGAAAACCTTAAAAATGTTCATTTAATTTGCACTGAAATGCAGATTGGCCAATGAAACATACCTTCATCAAAAATTTATCCTCCCCCCCCCCCCATCCAATGAATCTGATGGATGTTATTGCATAAATAAAGCATTGTTTTAAATCTGACATCACTGTTGCGAATTCAAACTCAAATTTTGCCGTGTTCTTACGGACAACTCAAAATGTCAATATGGCTGAGGATGTCCTAGGACGTTCTTTCATACTTAGGATATACTGATAATGTGCTGTTGAGAAAGGGTACCTCCAAATAATTCCTACATGCTAAAGAACACTGCTGAAAGTCCCTACAATTGGCAAACTCTTGACTTTATTTAATTAGAAGGAAAAAAGAGCTTCGTAAAATCAGCGGCGAGTGTGCATTCCTCCCTTCGCGTCGCGGCTGCGCATACAATACATACTGTACAGAACTTACAAGTTTGTCTATTCTTGTCTGCATTTCAAATTATAGGAATGGGCAAGAGAAGCCTGTAAATTCTTGTTATGATTATTCACTTATTTTTTTACTTATTTATTTTTCTATTTATTTATTTTCTACATTCAATAATCGAAGTATTTTATTTATTTATTTTTTGTAGTTCAACTGATTTTGCCGCCCCTAAATTTTGCCGCCGTAGGCAGTTGCCTACCTTGCCTACCGCCTAGAGCCGGCCCTGCCGTCAGGAATGTATCGGATTATGGTAAAAAGTCGATCGAATCAATATATACTATTATATAATAAGGAATAAATAAAAATGACCTATTGAATAATGTCTGATGCAAATAAGACGTTGAGGCTCCTGATCTGCAGATCCACTAGTTATTATTATTAAACGTTTTACCATATCCAGTATGTTTTAAATTTACCTTTTTCTTACTCAAAGGTAAAAATTCAACATAAAATTTAATTTATCAGGAAATAGCATATTTACTAACGTTATAACAACGTTCAAATAAAAATTAATCCTTTTTTTACTGTTTACCAAACATTAATATATAAATATACAACAGATATGCTTAATATTGGATCGATCTATCTCACAAAAAAAAAAAAAAAAAAAAAAAAAAAAAAAGATTACAATAGAGAAATTGATAATGATACTAAGTAAATACAAAAAACAAAAGGCATAAGGACAAAATCGCTTAATGTGGTCGTAAACATAGAAAAAAATATATCGCCAACGCCAAGAAGCCCATTTTCGCTAACATGATGGTCATCATTTGTCTTAACTAATCAAAGATGCTGTCATAAAAGAATATACCGGGTGATTCAAAATAGATGTTACAGCAATTATCTCGTAAACTAAGAAAGATAGAAACATACTTCCAATTACAAAATTAGAGCAAATTAAGAGTAGATTTCAGATATGGCATTTTTTTGTCAAAGGGGCTGTATACATATTAAATACGAAATTTAATTTTTATACGGTCCCTCCTATCATGTGACTTATATATAGAAAAATATTCTCCTCGCTCTGACAAGCAAAATAAAAAAAAAAATCATCTCTCTAAATCAAAATCTCGCTGAGTTATTGCAATTTGAAAATGATGACTTACACCACTTTTTTTTCAATTTTGGCATCTATTTTTCAACGCCAATGGGCACACTTTAGGGGGTTATCTATGAGTTGAGAAAAATTAAAAAAAGATCCTTTATTTTAAAATAGCAACTAAAATCGTTCAAACACGTGAAATCAACAATTTTAAGAATTTAATGCAAATTTACATTATTTGATATTGTTAAAAAATTTAATAGTTAAATTTCTTTGGGGGTCACCTGCAAATTAAAACACGTTAAGAGAGGGAAAAAACTAAAAGACTAGCAAAACCATGTGTAATTTTCGCGCTTTATTTTTACCACTTTCCATCATGGTTGATAAATTTAATGACTTCGGCTCTTTAACAATTCCAGCAAGATTGAAAAGTGTTAATGACTTCGATTTGACTGTCTGTCCATCCGTCTTTCTGTGTGTCTGCGCTCTAACTCCCGTGAATATTCATAGAATTTCCTGATATGTTATTTGAATTCACTATCGGATGTTCCTTATTGAAAATGAAGTGAATACATTTGCTAGCTTGTGCACAGGGACACCCGAAAGTATTCCAAAGCATTGTGTTCTATGAGAGGTATTTTTATAAACCATATTTATATAAACCATTATTATAGTTCTCTATCGGATATTTTCTATAGAAAATGGAGTAAACACCATCACTGGTTTGTATACAGGGACAGCCGAAAGTATTCCAAAGCATTGCGTTCTATGTGAAGATATTTCTATAAATGAAATTGAAATATGTTATTCATATGCACAAAAGAATGCTTTCTATACTGTACAGTACGATTAACATTAGATTTACAGGGCACGCAAAAATATTCAGTTACGTTAAGGGTTATTATTGGAAATTTGCCGGAATTGTATTTTCGTTTACATTAAACATTTTCTAACAATTTTTAACTGTGAATAAGGTTTCAATTTGCATTTTTTTTTTTTCTTTTTTTTTTTTTTCTGACTGTTTATCTGTCCGTCTGCCTGCCCCCAGCGTCTGTAAATATTTTCAGAAATTTTCAGAAATAATATATGGTTATTCAGGTTTACTATATGATATTCCCTATTTAAAATGGCATTAATTAATTCTTTACAATTGGTTTATGTACAGGAACGCACAAAAAATGCCAATGTATTGCGTTTTGGGACAGATATTCTTATGAATTACATTTAAATAACTTTATACTATAAAAATCATAAGGAAATTCATATTTGTTGTTAATATTCTAAAATAATGTTTTGTATAGAATATGATATGGTATAGATGTATAATTCTATGCCAGAGGGTTATCGCCCTTCTCAACCCCTTTTAATTATAGTGCCTATACTCATCAAAACAAAAATCAAGTCTGTTATCAATTTCCTTGAAACTTCCAAACCTTCATCAACTTTTCAAGTGGCAACTAGATATGGAATCCAAAGTACCAAATTCGCATTTCCTGTACTTATTACTTTCTCATACCCATAAGGTAGAGAAAGTATTGTTTTTGGGCCAAATTTTCGAAAGTGAGTTTTTGTTCTATTTAGACGTTTTGAAGTTCCCTGAATATGAAAATCGTGTTTTTAGCGGTTGGTCTGTGTGTGTGTGTGTCTGTCTGTTATCAGTTTATCTCAAGAACAAATAGCAGCAGACATTCCAAACTTGGTATTTTAAATATGTATCATATAGGGATGCTACACTAAGCTTTTCATTGAGATGAAGCAAATGGTTCGTGTACAGAGACACTCAAGAATATTCAAATACATTACGTCTATGGGGAAAATTGCAGGTAAGTAGAGTTTAACACCTACAGACTGCACTAATCCAAATGAAATGAATATATATTCTTTATATGCATAAAAACATGCCTCATGTAAAATATGGCAGAGAAATCATTCACTGTTCATTTACAGGGCTACACAAAATAACTAGATTATAATGCGACAATAGCTGAAAATTGATGGAAGTGCATTTTAGGTTGTGCCGTATATTATTACTATAGGTTTATATTTAGGTGCACTTTGTGGTTTGTACATATTCTTCAAAAGATATACAGGGTTGCAAATATTTAAGCTATAATATTCTTTTTTATTGTTAGTGAAAGTGCTTTACTATAATATTTTACCATGTCCAGGAAAGCTGCTCAGGAATGGAAATGAATTCCTCATAGACGTATGATAAATAATGTATGTTTTTAAGCTAAATATGCATCGGTTGTGTTTTGCGTATTTACACGTTTTAAGGCTTCCTTTTTACCAAAGCCATGCTTTTTAATGTTTGATTATTGCCTGCGTCGAATAATTTCAGGAAACGAATAATTTCCGGAGATCCCCCCTCACACAGAACTAATTATCATTAAAACTTTTCCGAAGCCTAATTTGAATTATTTTAACGTAGGTTTACATAATAGTACTCTTTATGTTACCTCTGAATTTCCAACCTGTATTTATGGTATTAAATTTCAGGGTAATAGAAAGTCGTGTGAGTGGCACACCAGGTTATTTGTTGTTAAATTATGCTGATAATTCATATATATACAGATCAACGAATAAAAATTTACCTTTCGTATTCAGGAAGCCTCAAAATGTGATATTATACGGGGGGGGAAATCGCTCTCCAAAAGCTACTTTCTTTACAGTATGGGTATGAGAAATTAATTTTGCGGTCTGTGTCAGCAGTGTTCTTCGAAAAAAAAAAAAAAAAAAAAAGAAATGCAGCAAGCGCTTACACCAATTACATTTAATAATAATAAAAAAAAAATGTTTACCTTAATTTTGGGTAGCCCTGTATATTGTCTATAAACTATATACACATGACTTTGTGTGCGTAAATTTAGTGTTATATGTAAAACAAGTAACACAAAATGAAATACACTTCCAGCAATTCCCAAGTATAGCTCCAATATATCGAAATACTCTGGGTAACCCTGTAAATGAATGATGAATGGTTGCTATACCAGAATCTACATAAAACATGCTTTTATGCGTATAAAAAATTTGTTCTTTTCACTTTGTTTAAGGCAGTCTGTGCATGTCACACTGTACATATGAGAAATTTCGCTCATAGACGTAATGTATTTGAATTCTTTTGGATGACCCTGTAAACAAACAATTGTCTGATCGTAACGAATACTTTAGTGTAGCACCGCAATATGATACGGATTTAGAATGTCGAATTGGATTTTCTGCTACTCTTTGTTCTTGAGATATTCTAATAACACACAGACACACACACACACAAACACACAGAGAGAGAGAGAGAGAGAGAGAGAGAGAGAGACCAACCACTAAAAACATGATTTTTGAATTCAGAGGATCTGAAAACGTGCAAATATAACAAAAGCTAATTTTCGGAAATTTGACTCAAAAACAATTCTTTCTCTACACCGTGTATATGAGTAAGAGAATGTATAAAGAAAGAAAAATGAATTTGAAAATTCCCTTTCAGTACATAAGTTATTCATAAATTTTATTTGTTAAATTATCAATGAGTATTCTCTTGTGTATTCACTAGGGAAAAGGAGACATAACAGGTTCAAATAGCCGTTTTTCCCTGAATGATTTCTTTTTCTTTTTTTTTCCCCAAACGCTGATCAACGTGTGCCTTATTACAAAAGATATAGTAATTACAATTTCTCTCTTTTGATACAACCCCTTAAGACTTGGCGAAAAATGCTAGAATTTTGAAATTGCAATAACTCATCGAGATTTTGACTTAGAGAGATGATTTTTTTTTTTTTTTTTTTTTTTTTTTTTTGATTGTTAGAGCGAGGAGAATATTTTTCTAAATATAAGTCATATGATAGTAGGGGCCATATAAAAAGTAAATTTCGTATTTAATATGTATACAGCCCCTTGTACAAAAGAATGCCATTTCTGAAATCTACTCTTAATTTGCACCAATTTTGTAATTGGAAGTTTGTTTCTATCTTTCTTAGTTTACGAGATAATCGCTGTAACATCTATTCTGAATCACATAGGAGAAATGCAAGAAAGATTTTGATTGGTTTGGCTCCATACTGCCACATTGCATCCACAGACGCTAGTCGTGAAGTACAACAGGAGCTCGGTAATTTCTTCCGACAATAATCTGTTAACTTGAACAGATTTAACTTGAAAAACCATTGGCACATACCACGTGCACGTCATAGAGCGTAAAACGCGCAAATTCTCAATCATTTACTTTTATTTATCAACATTATTTCTGATGTGGAGCATATTTCAAAATATTTTTTATTTTTTGTTTCAAATTCAGTGTACCAATTTTAGGGATATTTTCATTCAATATCTAAAGCTACTTTTTAATTGTAATGTTTGCCTAATCACATCGAAGATTAATAGTTTTTCATGTATATGGAACGTCCCTCCTTAAAATAATTAAATAAAAAAGCCCTTAAATGTGGCAACATTCGGGAAATCACAAGTGTGTGAAAAATTAAAAAAAAAGACAAACATCGAAAGGTGTATGAGGCAAACACTGACTAGAAAAATTAACTGAAGCTGTAGAAGGGTCCGGCCTCAAGGCCTTGAAGCTATCGTCAAGGGTTTGCTACGTCCCGTCTAATATTAGACGATATAATAATTAGGCGATCATATAAATACTGATTTCATTTCCTACATTGATAGCTGAGGACAAAATTTAAAAGATTAAATCAAGAAAAACCTAAAATTGTTTTGTTAAATATAGTTTAAGATTAACGCATAAAGGCGGGGCTAACTATTTAAAATATAAATTCAATCAACGACATTAAGCTAAATTTTTTTTCTTCTTAAATAATAAATAACTTTTCCGATATTTTTAATGCTAATTTTTTGTTTTAGTCTCATTATCCATATTTGTGTATTTGAATAATATAGGATTCCTACGCCTTAAATTAAATGTAATCTTTTAGAGAAACAAGTTATGGTGGGTCTTAGTGTTCAAAAGAAAATTTATTCGACTCTATCCCTTCACAAAAGTTTTTTTTTTTAAATAAAATTTTAATTTTTCCCTTCTAATTTATACCTTCACAAAAGTTAACTCTTTTTTTTAACTTTTTAATTTGTCCCTTCTAATTTTTTTTTTTTTTTTTTTTCTTGTTATCCATGTTTAAGTAATTTGAAAACTGTTGGATTTGTACAACCCAAAATATTTAAATATTAGAGCATACAATTACACAATAAATTATATGATTTTTTATTTAAAAACGTTCTGAGGTCTAAGACCCGATTTGACCATTGTTAGAAAATGACTGTCTGTGTGACGACTGTATCACAGGAACTACTGTACAGAATTGCATATAATTTCATATGTAGATGAACTTTGACCTAAATTAGTGTCTATCAACTTTTGGTCAACCGCTCAACAGGTGGCGCTGCTATGCAGCGATTTCCACAATTTTCAGAAAATTAGTATCTCAAGAACTACTGCACAGAATTCCATTTAATTGTATATGTAGATGCAACACGATACAAATTATTACCTATCAATTTTTGGTGTCAACAGTTCTATAGGTGGCACTGATATACAGTGATTTCCACAATTTAACGTAAGGCTATATCTCTGGAACTACTGCACAAAAATAAATATAAATTCATATATAGATACAACTTGATATAAGTTAGTGCCTATGAATTTGTTGTGATAACCGCTCACCATTTGGCGCTGCTATGCAGCGATTTCCACAACTTATGAAAAGGCTATATACATATCAGGAACTAGTGCATAAAAATGCATATAAATGTGTGTGTCGATGCATTTTGACATATATTGGTGTCTATCAATTTTTGGGGTCAACTTCTGAACAGGTGGCGCTGCTGTGTAGCGATTTTCATAATTTAAGGAAGAGTTATATCTCAGGAACTACTGCGCAAAATTGCATAAAAATTTATATGTTGATGCACCTTGACATATATTACTGTGAATCAACTTTTGGTATTAATTGCTCAACAGGTGCCGCTTCTATACAGCGATATCCCCAGTTTAAGGAAAGACTATATTTCAGGTTCTAATGCGTGTAATCATACAACGCTTGATATGTGAGAAAGCCATTATGAGACTTTATGCCGATTCAGTTTGGATGTTATGTCAACCAATAGGTTGCTCTGCTATAGTGCAGTTTTTCCCGAGTACGGGAATGCTATATTTGAACTTCTATGGCACTTAACTGTACGAAACTTGGTACATGATATAACCATTATTAAAACACCTTTTTTAAGATGTTAGTTAAACTGTGTTTCTTTGGATATTTAGTGTTAATTTCCTCTAAGATGAAAATCGCCTTTATTCATCATGGTAGATAATTTTAATAACAGTTTTTGTAAATTATTTGAACTGAGAGAATTTATGCAGGAAAATATAGAAGAAAATCTTATAGCGACCACAACACATTAGTTTTAAAATGCTATAAATTAAATGTGATCATTTTGTACGAAATGATTTTTAATTTAATTCGGTTTAATTTTACACACACACATACGTACAGTCGAACCTCGTTAACGTGAATCTCAAGGGGGATAAAAAAAATTTTCCTGTTATCAGTAATTCATGCTATCAGCATACTTGCCAACATCCTAATTAATATTTCCGTAGCGTTGTTAGTCCCGCCCTTTATCCCACACCAGTAATTTTTTAGAGCAATATTCTGCAAATGCAATTACGATTAAACAAGAAAAAAAATACTCTAAAAAGATACTGGTGTGAAAAAGAAGGCGGGGCTAACACGACTACGGTATCTTAATAAGTATGTTGGCAAGTATGTATCAGTAACTAATCGCAATATAACTAAACCAATCTTCATTTTAACGAGGATTGGGGAAACAATTCATGTAAAAGTTAATTCACGTTTATAGTGTCCACGTTAACGAGTTTTGACTGTATGTATACATACATATATATTTATAACTCAGTACCTTGTGAGTCGCTAAAACATATCAAACTTAAAATGTAAATAAATAAGTTATTTATAAAAAATACAAAAATATTCTTACTATCCCTAAACTTTCTATTAGTATTGTAATGCTATCCTTAACCCCTCTACTCAATTTTATGTATTGTTCTTCCTTCTTCCATAAACTCCAAAAATCCTTTTTAATGTTTATTGTTCTTTGTTATGCTCTGCTTCCCTCCTCCCATTGCAGTGAAGTTGAAATTCAGGACTCTCATCCCGTTAGCTTATATACTGTTGCGTACTTGGGGGTTCGTAAGTTGACTGAGAATGACAGGCGAAACTTGTAAAAATACAATAATTTATTTATACAGAAAGTTCCAGAAAAACACACGTCTATAAACCAAGTATCAGCTTCAATTCACCAGCAAACACAGCTTAAATAACAGCAGTTAATAACAAAACCACAGTACAGACTGTATAGCAATAACACATAAAGCCAGTCTCATTCAAAGAGGCTCAAAGCAATGCAAGCATTAGCGGAAGCTGATTAAGAACTGAACTGGTCTTGGCGAAAATACAACCCTTTTATACTCCTGTAGAAAAGTGTGGGAAATTCCAGAAATTGCCGTATCTCATCAGCCAATGAGATTAGAGCTTCCATATTTGGTATATCCCTAATAAGGATTTTCTCGCCAAGGTCGCCAAAAATATCGCCAAGGAGGAAAAAGTCGCCAAATTTGGCGCTAAATCCATCACCTGCCTTAGTGGAGCTTTCCAACGCATTTTTAAGGGAAAGTAAGGCTATTTTAACGCTAAAACGACTAGAAATGCACAAAATTAGCATTTTATCAACTTACTAAGCCTTTTTGAAAGAATTTATAGAAAAATAAACACAATTATTTACAATTTTGTAACAAGACTTACTTAACAGAGGACGCGTGACTCTGTCACAGGTGCCTCCATCGCACAACATTCGAAGAAGATCCGAAGATCTCAAGACAGTTATTCTAAAAATAAAGTGGAGGGGAGAAGGGGCGCTACTAACAACACTACTTAATATTAATTAGATTATTGGTAGGTATGACAGTGTGATTTGAAAAAAAATAACGTTTAGAGGCGGAATTTATTGTAAAATTACCCCCAAAAGTGTGATATTTGCTGTTTACCCACCTGTGAAGCACGAGGCCTTTAAAACAAACCTATTGATGTTCACCGGTATTCATGCGGCAGTTAACATAGACCTTATATAGTTAGACCACGCATCCCCCTTCATTATCTGTCGGCGACATGAAGTAGCTTCCCCAGCTAAATTATCACGTGATGCAGACCTAGAGAGAGAGAGACGAGAATGAATATTATGTGATTTTTCCATAGAAAAGAAAGTAGTTTTGATATTTTAATTTTTGTATTGTACACATACTTTTCATTTAAGCCTTTAGATTTACGCATCGTTGGAAAGCTAAAATGACATAGATTAATTATAAAAAAAGACTTTCTTTTGTGAGAAAACATTCCAAAGGGGAGAATTTTTTTGTTTGAATTCTTACAAAAATAAGTGCTTTCTTATGGAAGACTCTCCCTCAACTCTCTGTCACGTGACATACGGCGCTGACCGCAAAGGATGAAGGTTTCAGATTACACCCTCATGTTGAAGACATTCACTATAATGGGAAGTTCTATTGGTAGCGTAGTCTATTTATATAAGGTCCATGGCAGTTAAGGTGTTCGGTGTTCAGGAATTTTAACTTAAACCTTTATTTTATATTTAAGCTATGTAAATCACAGCAAAAAGAGGAAAAAAATATTGACCTATTTTGATCATGTTTTATATTGGGAAATGAGCAGCGCAAAGTGAGCGAAGTACAGCAAGTATTCAGTAATTTCTTTCGCATAGCTGCCAACTTTTTAAATTTATTCTGGAATGTTGTTTCTCCCGCAACTTTCTCACACCGTAATCGCTTTAGAGTAATTTTCTTCATATTCAATCATAATTATATATTCAAGAAAATTCTTCTGTGAAGATTACGATGTGAAAAACGGGCGGGGATAACAACATCCCGAAAAATTCGTAAAAAGTGAGCAGCTACGTTTCTGACAACAATCTGTTAACTTGAACAGATTTAATTTGAAAAACTCCTGGAAAACATCTTTTTCATATATCGAAAACTGCGGAATTTCTCAACAATATACTTTTATTTACCAACATTATTTCTGGTGTGGGGCATGTTTTAATATATATTTATTTTTAGTTCCACATTCAGTGTGCCAATTTTAGGGACTTTTTTATTCAATATCAACCACTACTATTAGAATTGTAATGTGTATCTAATCACATCGAAGATCAAATCTCTATCATTGTATATGAAACTTCCCTCCTCAAAATTATAAAATAATAATCTGGTTTGACACTCACACGACTTTCTCTTACCCTGAAATACTATAAATACAGGTTGGAGATTAAGAGGTAAGAAAACGAGTACTGTTATGTAAACCTCTTTTAAACAATTCAAATTAGGCCTTGGAAGAGTATTATACGATAATTAGTTCTGTGTGAGGGGGGGCTACCGCCCCCCTCAACCCCCCGTTTCATTAATGCAGCTACATTTATATAGAATTTAATTCGGTTATTAAAAAATAATTCTTCTTATTATTATTATTAAAATTATTATTTAAAAAAATTATCTTTTATGATAATGCAGACGATTTCCACATTAGAGAAGTAGTATAACACTAAACATGTAAAAAAAAAAAGTTGAATTTATTCTCAATATTACATTTTTTTTTTATGAAAAAAATCGATAACTTTATTTTAAATTATCGCAGATCGATGGTTCAAACATTCGTTTTGAAGGTAACCCATCATGAAAAGCTAACCCATCATGAAAATTTTCTCCCCTCGAAGGGAGACTCCCCCCCCCCCACACACGGGGGAGTCGAGGCTCCTACATACACAAAAATGTTTTCCCAGTTGACTATCTCTATTACAAAATATATATATTCGTTTCATTTGGTTTAGTGCAGTTTATAGATGTTAAACTCTACTTACTTGTAATTTCCCCCGTAGACGTAATGTATTTGAATACTTTTGAGTGTCCCTATACACGAACCATTTGCTTCATCTCAACGAAAAGCTTAGTGTAGCATCCCTATAGGATACACATTTAGAATACCGAGTTTGGAATTTCTGCTACTATTTGTTCTTGAGATATGCTGATAACAGACACACAGACCATTCGCTAAGAACATGATTTTCGTATTCAGGTGACCTCAGAACATGTAAATATAACAAAAACTCATGTCCGAAAATTTGACCCTAAAACAATACTTTCTCGACTCTATGGGTAAGAGAAAGTAAAAAAGTCCCTAAAGTTGGTAACATTGTTCAATATCGTCGAAAAGACCAGAGCTCCCAGCGTTCCTCTATTTTATGATCATTTTATTTTCACACCGTAATTATTTTCTGGTAGATTTTCATGCTATTTTGACATGAAACGTGTCATGAAAATTTCCTTTTTGAAGATTGCAGTGTTGCCAGATTGGGGAAATTTTTCGCGATTTTGGGGAAAACTTTTGGTCGTGGGGAAATTTTGGGGAGAAAGAAAGTGTGGGGAAAATGTTTGGGGACAAATTTTATTTTGCGGGGAAATTTGGGGAGAAAATCATAAAGCTTCTTAAAAAGTACCGGTTTGAAAAAAAAAAAATTCCATTTTTTCATGAATTTTTAGGTTTTCAGATGTTCTATGCACTATTTGACCATAATTAGAAGTTGTCTGTCTGCCTGTGTATCTGTTTTTGAGAGTGTTTAGGTGTTAGTAAAATTTTGTACTTATTTAACTTTACAAATAAATACATGTCAAATGAAGAATTAATCCTAATTCCACAAAGCCTTTTATATATTTAGTTGGATCATGATGTAAAGCGGCGGTGCTGATTATATATGTGACATATAGTGTCTGTAGATGGTGCTGCTATACTGAGATAACCACAATTTTCAGGAAAATCTCACTTTCTTTAGTAAATTAGAGCATCATACTGGATATGTAAGATGAATATCATGAAACTTTTTACTGATTCAGTTTGAGCGCATATTGCATGAAAGAGGGCGATGCTATGCTGATATTTTCTCCGCTTACAAAAATGGTATACCTTAACTTCGATAGTGTATAAATGCATTCAACTTGATATATTAGTTGTTATAAAAAGTACGTTGGATAAATTTTGGTGCATATCAACCCACGGTGATTGCTGGTATATTAAAATTTCTTTCATTTATGGGAAAGCTATAGCTATCAACTTCTATATTATTCATATTGTACTTTATTAATCTTCTATTGTATACATACAGTAAGAATGTTACAGAAGATAGCTTTGTGATGGCCACAGCATAGTAGTTTTTACTTTTCTATATACATGGAGAAAAGGTATTGGATTTGTGAAAATTTTTGACTTTCCGTTTGTGATTGATTTACATGTTTGATACGTCCTGAACGTGTTGTCTCTGTCTGTGTGTGCATATATGTACGTTAGCAAAACATAATGAAAGTTGTATCTTGCGAAACATTTTACCGAACCGCAGAAAATATTATAAGGTATACATATAAGGACCTGAGGATATGAATTCATGCCAATTTGATTCTGCCATATATAGCCCTGAGGGTGCTGCTACTATACTGATATTTTTATCATGTTTTTATTGACTCGCTATGTTGTTTGTTTGTTTGTTTCTTCAGTACAAATCTTGCAATATATTTTTAACTAACTTCCCGATTAGCTACACATTTGAAACTTTTAGAATAACTCAGAACACGATGACAGTGTATTTTTTAAAAGTACTTATAGCGAATTGTTTTGGGTGCCTGCTGCCTTCGGTAGCGTTTATATAATTCAATAGAAATTTTATTTAACTGACTTCTCGACTAGCTAGACATTTGAAACTTTTAGAATAGCTCAGAACATGATGACAATGCATGCTTTTAATACTTTTAGCCAATTATTTCGAGTCCCCGCTGCCTTCGGTATCATTTATATGATTCAACGATTGTATAACTTCCCGACTAGCTAGACATTTGAAACTTTTAGAATAGCTCAAAAGATGATAACAATGCATTTTTTAATTTTTCGAACTTCAGTTTTCGATGGATTTTCACGATTTAGGATGTCCCATCCGGATTTGACTCTTTTTAAAAAATGTCTGTCTGCGTATGAGTGTGTATCACAAAATTTGTGGACGCTGCATCTCACCAACCAACGAACGAAATTTAACCAAAGTTGTATTTAGTTGGACCTTGACATAAACTGGTGCTGCTTAGGTTTGAGGATCAATCGCTGAACAGGTAACGCTGCGATCCCATATTCTTCTAAATTTTTAACATGACAGTGTCGGACAAAATTTCATATGAATGTACATAATGAGTTGTTTTTAACGTGTGATTGTAAAATTGATAGGACTTATTGATAATAGGAGTAGTAAACTAGAGAAAAAGTCTGTGCATATGGGAGCATCGCTTCCCCTCTGGGAAGAATATCCTCCGTGACGTGTAAATTTTCAATATGTGTATTTTTCAAAAGATCGCGTCATCATTTTCAAAACGAATGGTTGAATCATAGATAGGTGATAATTTAAAACAAAGTTATCGAACGGAAAAAAAAAAAAAAATCTGATATTGGCAAAAATTTCACTTTTTTTCATCACTTAGTGATATATTATTCTGTCAGATAAAAATCATCTGCGGAATAATCTGCGGAAAATAAATTATTTAATAATTTGTATTGCATGAATTTTGTGTAAAAGTATACAGAAGAAAGTCTTGTGGTAGCCACATCACACTAGTTTTATACATGCTTTGTTGATAAAAAAGTAATTTATTCTCTCTCTCTCTCTCTTTTTTTTTTTTTTTTTTTTTATTTGTGTTTGGGGAAAAATTTTGAAAAAAACGTCATTTTGGGGAAAAATAAAATCTATTTTGGGGAAATTTTGAAATTCCTATCTGGCAACACTGGAAGATTGTGATGAGAGTTCAATAGAACAATCGTAAAAATGTAGGAACGCTGGGCAGCCACTCCCTAGTGGCTGGGCTGGGATAGGCTGGGATCCCTGAAAGACACAACTAACGTGAAGTCAGAGGAAATGGGAAAAAATGTCACCTGCAATAAATTTTGTGGCAAATTGACGTACTAATGTGCTTCTGATAGCCATCGATTAGTAATAATGTCTAGATTTTAAAGGCATACTAACTTATTTTTGTAAGATAAATGCGGAAAATTATGACAGCAGTTTAAAATAATAATAATAATAATATAATAATAATAAACAGGAACCAGCCTTTAGCTTTTTTTCCAAAACAATACTTTACTTTGAAATATGATTTTGCATATTTGTTTTAACTGTATCAAGGTCTATTTCCTGATACTCCACGACGACACTTTCCCGACCGCTCACCTTCCCGACAAGTTCGATTTCCCGACAGCTCATTTTCCAGACATCTCATTTTATCGACAGGTACGATTTTCCGGACAACCTTCTTTTTCTATTATTTCATTTTTTTTTTTTTTTTTTTTTTTTTTTTTTTTAAGATTTTTCTTAATAAGAGGACTTTATAAATAATTAAAAAGAATGCTGTACACGCAATTCTATTTAACTATTATTTAAAACGAAAATTTTAAATAAATCATTATGATTCAACAAATGTATATATAATAAAATTTTTAATAAAATCTACTTAAAATAATTGGGGAAAGATTTTGAAAATTTATAATTAATTTTTGAGAAAAAAATTAAAAAGCACATATCTATGTAAAAATTGTCAAAAAAAAAAAAAAAAAAATGATTTTTATTATTTAATTATATATATATTAAGGTATTGTAACATCCATAATAAATTCTTTTAAGTACACTATTTACCATCCAATGAATAAACAAATTACTTAATTAATATTTTCTTAAATATCTGTATAGAATATTTAGCATTTTTAAAAACATGAATTCCTCAAAAAAAAAAAAAAAAAAAAAAAAAAAAAATGAAAACTGTGAAAACGCAGTTTAAAGATTTGAAATCTGTAAAAATATATCAAAAACCATAGGAAATGTCGCTTCAATATATATTTCATTGAACAAGCATAATACAGTTAGTTCAATTTATAAATATTAAATGAAAGTTTAAGCTTTTACATGAAAACTACTAGATAGATTTAATAAATGATAATAATTGGATCCCCTTAATAGTTTTTCTCAGACAAATATTTGATTGTTCGGAAAGTTATTTCGTTTTTCTCAGCACAAGACTTCATTGTGCGTTTTTCACACCATCTTCACAATTAAGCTGCATTACCATTATATGTTGTGACAGCTGATATAGGAAGGTTTGCTTGTGAAAAAGTTCGCTTTATTCCGTTCAATTGGTTTTGATTGGAGCCCTATCAAATAAAGAAAATCAGAAGCGACATTTTCGGCATATTTTGTTTTTGGTATCAAAAAGGCGAAAATACTATTCAAACAAGGAAATTTCAAACAATTTTGACGTTGAAGATGCATTACGTTCTGGAAAACCAGTATATGCTAATGAAGACAAAATAAAGTACTGATTTATGAAAACTGCCAAATAATAACAACTCGTGAGATCGCTAAGAAACCGATCAAATATACAATTTATACAATATAAGAAAAATCGTCCTTCATTTTCGAAGGAAAAAACGATATTACTTACCGAACAACACAATAAAAGAAATAAAAAATAGTTCTACTATTTCCTTTTACATCTTCTTTCTCCGATCATTTCTTTTTTCTTTTTTTTTTCAAAAAATGCCGCTACATGTGCGATGTAGTTTTATTTTTACAATACGATAGATTTTTACAATAAGATAGATTTTAACAATACGATTTTTTTTTTTTTTTTTTTTTTTACATGCATGCGCATTGTCCCATTCATGAATGTGACAGCTGAACTTAACAAAGAAAAGAAAACAAAATGGAAAGTAAATAAATTTTTAAAGTTAAATTGGTTTATGTGATTTTATTACACACTATGAATTTACTGAAATTAACAAAAACAGATGTATTAACTCAAAATAACATCCAAGGCAAAAGTTCTTTGGTTCGCACAGTTCCTAGGGCCCTAGGCTTTGGTAATTTAATCTAATAAGATTTAATCTAAAAATAAATAAAAGTCTAAAATAATAATAAAGTCTAAATTTAATCTAAAAATAATTAAAGAAATAGTCCTGTCGTACTAAATAAATATCCGAAAACACTAGTCTAAATAAGCAGGTAAATTAGCCACGACCAATTGACTCTGTAGTCAGAGGACACAACTACGAACGCGAAGACTATGAATTCGGTTCCCACCGACGGAAAGTGAAGAAAAATAGATAATAGTTTTTACAGATTTCAAAAACTATTTTAAGATTGGGTAAGAAATTAAATGGTAAAATTGGATATTGGCAGGCATTTTCGAAGTGGAACACTGTAAATTGGTAACGATGCAAAATGTCAGACTGAATGAAATAATCCTGCCGTACTAAAAAAAAAATATATATATATATATATATATTACATTTAAGCAATCTAAATCTCAGCAAAAAGAGGGAGAAAATGTTGACTCCTTTTGCTCTGGTTCCATAATAGGAAAACGAGCAGCGCAAGTTGCGTGAAGTACAGCAGAAACTCAGTAATTTCTTCCGACAATAATCTGTTAACTTAAACAAATTTAACTTGAAAAACTAGCTACAATAATAAATATGCTGTAGAAGAACGAAAACTGTTTTCAAATTCTCAATGATTCATTTTTATTTATCAATATTATTTCTGGTGTGGAGCATATTTCAACATACTTTTTATTTTTTGTTTCAGTGTGCCAATTTTAAGGATATTTTTATTCAATAGTAGAACTGCCAAGTTCTTAAACATTTAACTGTTTGCGCTCGAAGCTTTTTTTCGCATGAGTATACCAGCAACTCGAAGCTATTTTCCAGATATTTGGTGATCCGCATATAAACCTGTATAATTTTTCCGATACTCATGGAATAATTTTTCGTGCTAGAAAAAGGTTTCTTAAAAGGGCGTGGCTTGAGAACAGAATTAGAATTGTGTGAGAGATCTATTCAAACATATAGAAGTACAGCAGGGGTCGTAGTTTCCGCTTTTTAGCTTGTCTAGCTAAATCTAATCTAGCTTAATATAAGATCTGGCTGTCCTTATGTTATGCTGGCAGCGTAATAAAAGGCTAGCATAATGCACCTTTTACAAAGGCTGCGCCTTCTTTTTTGTCAGTGGCCTCTTTTATATCGACCACTTTGTATTTTCCAAATATGCGGACCTGAAGTGAAATGGAAAATTAACTTTTTGCATTCGAATCTTCTTTTAGTAAGCGCAATGAGCTATCCAACAAGAGTTTTAATAAAAAATGCAAAATATGAAACATAAGAATTTTAAATATAAATATTTTATTTCTATATTTGGTGTATATTTACCTATTACAAACATTATATATGGATATTATGATTTATAATTTTACATTGTGTGATATTTTGCAAAGCATTTTTGGCCATTTACCAATGACCAAGGCAAGCAACGTCCAAAGGCACTTAATAAAAAGTGTGGGTGGAGTCTCTTTCTTAACGAAGTATGCACCTGTTATAGCACTTTTAGTTGTAGAACAGTATTGGTGGATATAAGATATATAGTAACTTAATTGGTCATGGCGCATCTCGAGCACTGTTCGAGTTGAAGTAATGAATCTGTGGGTCTATTCTGGCCTGTTCGCTTCGTTATATTCCTTCGGAATTCAACCATCTTCGGAATATAACGATAATTTGGTATTCAGGGCTGTTGCGATCGAAATTTTAGCGATATTTATCTTCGTTATTTTTCGAGAGCTCTAAGGCTGTCGTTAAGTGGCTCTTGTATTCGTTACAATATGGCGCGCCCTTTTGGTATTATAAAGGTGTTTAATCATTTTTTTTTTTTTTTTTTTTTTTTTTTTTTTTTTTTTTTTTAAGAAATAGTTATGATTTATGAAATAAGGAAACTTGGTTAAAGAAATGTAAGCAAAGCTTAAAATACATAGAATGCAAACAAACATGAATCACTTTTTCCCACACATATCCAAATTTAAATAAAGTGAAAACGGAATAAAATACAAACTTGATTATTTTAAAATTATGAAAATTTCAACTGTATTTGAGAACCTAGTTATTTATTTATTATTATTATTATTATTATATATTTAAGTAATTGTTTTGAATGACTCTAAACGATTGCATACATAATTTAATTTTTTGATTTAATGTTTATTATTTAAATTTATGATTTAATTTAATATTTTGGGTATAGTAAATCTTCTAAACAATTTTAAAGCTTAATATTTTTAAAAAAGCAATGCATTATTCATCATATACATTTATATAAAAAATTGAGTAATGTACTTTTCATATAAATTTACAAATAATTTTCTAGAAATTAATATACAGATTAAATCAAACTTCTCTCTCTCTCTATATATATATATATATAGATATATATATATATATATATATTGGGGGGTGGGTTAAAAAATTAAAACATTATTTAAAAACAATTCACATTTAATTTAATAAAATCAAACAAATTTTATGATATTAATATAAAACACTCATTAAATATTTTTTTATCATCTCAATAGGCAATGACTTTATAAGTTTTAACTTCAAATATTTAAATAAAAATGTCTTTATAAATAGAGAAAAATATTTTTGTGTTTTATTTACTAAATTAGAAAAAATGAATAATATAAAAACTTTCTTCTTTTAAAATTATAAAAATTTCAGCTGTAGTTGTAAATCTTTTTTTTTTTTTTTTTTTTTTTTTTTTTTTAATAATTATTTTGAATAATTCTAAACAATTGCATACTTCTATTTAATATTTTGGGCTTAGTAAATCTAAACAATTTTAAAGCTTAATATATTTTAGAAAGCAATATATTATTCATATATTTATGTAAAAAATTAAGAAACGTACTTTTCATATAAATATACAAATAATTTTCTAGAAATTGGTATATACAGTGTAAATCAAACATTTACATACTTTATAATAATATACTTTCTTTTCTTTTTTTTTTTAAAGAAAAGATCTAATAGAATTAAAATAAATTCCCGTTTAATTTAATAAAATCGAACAAATTTTATCACATTAGTTCAAATCAATATTTAAATATTTATATCATTTCAATAGGCAATGGCTATATAAATTTTAACTTCAATTATTTCAGTAAAAATAAATTTATAAATAAAGAAAAATATTTTTATGTTTTACTCACTGAATTAGCGTTACAGTTTAATTAATTTTACTCAAATATATCTAAATATCCAATATTTCAATCGCACTTAAACAAAAAAAATAGTTCAAACAAGGTGCATTGTACGTACTATATTTAAAAATTAATTTTGGGAAAAAATAATTAAAACATGAGTACATACCATGTAAATAAAATAAATATATTATTTTGAATCTTTAGAAAGTGATACTTCCTCTTTATTTTGCCGAATAAATAATTATATCGTGTGGCCGATTTCATTTTAACAGCCAGTCTAATATAAAAATTTACTTGGCCTTTTTAAATTTCTTCTCATCGAGACGATACAATTAAATTGAACTGGAAAACTGCTCTGCTACAACACATAAAATAATCCACACTGTGTCTTTACTTTTTTTTTTTTTTCATTTTCACAACAAACAAACAACCTATATTTAACAAAACATGGCGATCATCGTCTGCTCTCTCTTACTCACTTGTAATCACAATAAAACAAACCACGTGCTTCGTCCTGATTGGATGAAAGAGTTAACCTCGAACGCAGTTTTCCCCCACCTCGTTTGATTATAACGTTCGTAGGGCAGAATTGCTCTACCACGGAATATCGTTATGAAAGAGATTTCGATCGAAAAAATAACGATCGCTTTGTCTTTTTAACGTACAGGCCAGAATAGACCCACTGATGTCGCCTGAGAGGCGACGTTCGAGTGATAATGCTTCAATCAGAATTGATACCAGTATTTTTAAATGGAATATGGTATATATTTTTTTGACGATTAATATTACAAGAAAACATCTATAAAAATTTCCCGGTGTGAAATCTCCCGCCAAAAACAGTAGACTTGGCATTTATGCAATAGCAGCCACTACTTTTTAATTGTAATGTTTGCCTTATCCCATCGAAGATTAATCGTCTATCATGTATATGGAACGTCACTCCTCAAAATAATTAAATAAAATTTTCATATTTCTTAGAGGGAATAGCCCACCCTTTAATTTTCTCACAAAATATAATTTTGTTTTCAGAAAAAGCAAAAAAAAAAAAAAAAAAAACCTTCACAAACCTTTATTTTACATTTAAGCAATCTAAATCACAGCAAAAAGAGGGGGTGGGGGATGTTAGCACCTTTTGCTTTGTTTTCATAATGGAAAAACGAGCAGCGCAAGTTGCGTGAAGTATACAACAGGAACTCAGTAATTTCTTCCGACAATAACCTGTTAACTTGAACAGATTTAACTTGAAAAACTACACAAAGTTAATACGTCACAAAACGAAAAATACGCAAATTCTCAATCATTTACTTTTATTTATCAACATTATTTTTGGTGTGGAGCATATTTCAACATATTTTTTATTTTTTGTTTCAAATTCAATGTGCCAATTTTAGCGATATTTTCATTCAATATCTACCGCTACTTTTTAGTTCTAATGTTTGCCTAATCACATCGAAGATTAATCGTTTTTCATGTATATGGAACGTCACTCCTCAAAATAATTAAAGCCCTTAAATGTGGCAACATTGGGAAACATGACATCACAATTTTCATATTTCTTAGAGGGAATAGCCCACCCCTCTCAAAAAATAATTTTGTTTTCAGAAAATAGCAAAAAAAAAAAAAACTTTCACAAACCCTTGTTTTTAATTGTTATTGTATTTTAAACTATGTTAGTCAAAAGAAAAAATCGAGGGGGGAAAAAAAGCTTGATTTTTTTTTTTTTTTTTTCTGTTGTTGGAGATGAGGAGTTGATTTCAAAATTTGAATTTTGCTATTCCACTAGAAAGTTAGTAGGAGGTGTATTTGTAGGTCATTTTAAATAGTATTTTTTTTTTATTAACATATATTTTAAAGATATTGTTAAAACTGATGATAGTGATCCTCCATACCTGCAAATGCCCCCCTCCTCCCCTCCCCCCCCCCACACACACATATATATAAATCGGTCCGTAAACGCTGACTTTAAAATGTAGAAAACGGAGGAAAAGGCTAAATGACACAGAAAAATCACACTTTAGTAAGAACAAAACAAAGAAAAAGAGACAAAATCCATAGAAAAAGCATGGGACGAAAACGAAAAGACTCGCAATCACAAGTATGTGAAAAAAAAAAAAAAAAGACAAACATCGAAAGGTGTATGAGGTAAACACTGACTAGAAAAATTAATCGAAGCTGTGGAAGGGCCCGGCCTCAAGGCCATGAAGCTATCGTCAAGGGTTTGCTACGTCCCGTCTAATGTTAGACGACATAATAATTAGGCGATCGTATAAATACTGATTGCATTTCCTACATTGATAGCTGAGGACAAAATTTAAAAGATTAAATCAAGAAAAACCTAAAATTGTTTGTTAAATATAGTTTAAGAGCAACGCATAAAGGCGGGGCTAACTATTTAAAATATAAATTCATTCAACGACATTAAGCTAATTTTTTTTCTTCTTAAATAATAAATAACTTTTCCGATATTTTTAATGCTAATTTTTTGTTTTAATCTCATTGTCCATATTTGTGTATTTGAATAATATAGGATTCGTACGCCTTAAATTAAATGTATTGTTTTAGAGAAACAGATTAGGGCGGGTCTTAGTGTTCAAAAGAAAATTTATTCGACTCTATCCCTTCACAAAAGTTAACTCTTTTTTTTTTTTTTTTTTTTTTTTAACATTTTAATTTTTCCCTTCTATTTTTTTTTTTTTTTTTTTTTTTTTTAAATCTTGTTATCCATGTTTAAGTAATTTGAAAACTGTTGGATTTGTACAGCCCAAAGTATTTAAATATTAGAGCATACAATTACACAATAAATAATATGATTTTGTATTTAAAAATACCCTTTATATAAACACGTAGATTGTAAACTGTATTTAAGAAGATAAATAGTATAGAAAATAAATAGTATATATATAAAAAATAATAATAAAAATAAAAAAGGAAATCATACTTTATGAGTTGTACGCCTTAGAGTGAAATCAGAGAACTAATGAGAATTAGTGTTAGATTTTTCCTTTGTTAATATTAATTTATTTAACAGCCTTTTCTGGGTGAATAATTTTTGTATCGAATCAAATTTAGGCTATTTCGATGTTTGAAAGTTCTTTAGAATTTAAAAAAAAAAAATTCTATTTTCGAAAAAAAAAGGGGGGAGCTGACACAATATTATTTATATTTATATCCAATTAAAACTAAACTATCAAGGCATAACAATAATATACACTAAGCAACTACAATTTAAAAAAAAAAAAAAAAAAAAAAAAAAAGCCGCACTTGGATATTTTCTTTTTCTCTTTTTGCAACTGCCAATTTCATCATTTAAAAAGCAAATTTTCAAACCGATTTTATTACGTCGCCCTCCACGTTCAGGATTGAGCCCAGTGTTAAAAATAAAATGCAACTGTCAGGAAAACTATAATTTTAGAAAGTATTTTAAAAATGGCAAGTATAAGGCATTTAACGATGCTACAAAAAGTATTTATTTTAGAATGAAAGTCAAAAAATATTTTAATACGTGAAATGGCAAATTAGTTAAATGTTAACGAAATATTCCTGAGATGATTTTTAGGAAGATATAAAATTTTTTGGCTGTTTAAACGGAAAGTGTGTCTTTAGGCGGCCATGTTGCCAATCCAAGCGAGATGATGGCAAGTTAAGAAACAAAAGTTTAAAAAAAATCTATTTGTACATGCTCATAACTTAGAAAAGATTTTAAAAAAGTGCATAGCAAAATAATTTCTTTAAAAACAGTGCGAGAACAATTAAACAAAGTATGTTAAAAACCAAAAGATCTGAAAAAAAAAAAAAAAAGCCATTACTAAGGAAAAGAATTAAAAAAACAAGACTTCAGTTGGCCAAAAATTTAAAAAAAAAAAATTATCAGTTAATTATTAGGCCGAACTGGTTTTCACTGATGGGTCAAGTTTAATTTATTTCGTGCTGATAAAAAAAAAAAAAAAAAAAACTAGTAAGATGATAAAAATGTGACCGAATTATTGAAAATTGCACTCATAAAACAGTGACACATTCTCCGTACATTATGGTGTAGAGGTGCATAAATTTTCAATGAGTCGGGCAAATTTTTATGCTCAAGGGATCAATTAACTCGAAATAAAACTCGGTTATTATAAAAATGGCGTCTGACCGACTATTTTGAAGGTATCTCAGACTTTCCCGCAAACAGAATTTCAAAATGATATTGCACTATACTAAAGGGCGTCTGTGGTGCGTTTATTCGATTCAAATGGTTAAAACTATCAATCCTATCCCATGAGCACCTATAATTCTGTCAGCAATCATATCTTTTTTTACTTTAAGTTAAATCCCACAAAAAATATCGTAGAATATCTTTTTCATCAGACTTGGAAATAGCCCCTCAATCCGCTCGAAAATGTTTAGTCTTTAAAAAAGCGCGGGAAAAGGGCGAGGATTAAAAAATTGCCGCCTACAACTCTGCAAGGACTAGAAAAAATTATTTATGATATTTGGCACAGAGAAATTTCTGATATTTATATTAAAACACTGCATAATACTATGCCATTGCGCATTAAAGCAGTAATTCCATATAAAGATGGAATAACTCAATGCAGAATACATATTTTTATTAAAAAATTGCTTAGATCTAACAAATAAATAGTTTTATTTCATGTATTAGAATATAACTTGTTTATATCATAATATAAATCATAACACAGTACAAAGTACATGTTTATTATATTACGTTTAAAAAGAATGCTTTATGTAGATATTCTAGAAAAATTAATGATATATGATTAATAATAAGTTTAATAAAATCTTTTCCTTATTACTAATTTCTTTTACTATTTAATTTTAATAAATGAAATCTTTGCCTTTTAGATCATTGCCTTAGGGGCTTAATACTTGTAATAATACTTAACCAATATTTTACTTTTCAATTAACTTTTAAACTTAAAGTTAAATAATTTTTCTATTCTAGATTCTTTATAAAGACAAATTAAATCATTTGAATTTCTTCCTTAAAGATAAAATATCTAAACTACAAATTTACATCCTTTTGATCGTATAGTTTTAAACAATTAAAATAAGACTGGCGTTGTGAACAGTCTAAAAAAAAAAAAAAAAAAAAAAAAAAAATTAATTAAAATTAAATTTTAAGTTAAGTTTTAATAACATTTAAACAACCCTAGATTCGAAAGACTTAGCTCAAAGCTAAGAGGTAGAACATAGTTTATTTAGATTATCCTTAAAAACCAATAAAGTAAAACTTTACACATTCTTCAAAATAAAACAGACTCAAAGAATTTAAAATTAAAATTTTAATTTAGATCAAAACTTATTTTACATTATACACATTTATCTACTCAATCTTAATATTTGCATTCGAACATAGCTATCGTACAACTTTAACATTTTTGAACGCCAGTTTTTCCTGTTATACACTATACTATGAATACAATGAAATAATTACTTGAGGTATCATATGGATAAAAGTTGTCATATTACAAGTTGGAATCGTTCACAAGCTACAAAGAAACAAATTCTTATACTTCGTTAAATCAACAACAGCAAGTTTGACACACGATTCAATTAAACAATATTTGAAATCACTTACATAAATCACTCTGAGCTATGAAGGGTCAGTCAACTGTGAAGCAACATGGATTGAAGTACGTCGCAGCCTTCGCGACGTAGTCTGGACTCCATAAGGGATGTACAATGAACACAGCACGCTCCTCTGTTACGACAACAGTTATAGGCTCTTTTTCTTAGTCAACATTCCATCATTACAAAATCGATGATATCCGCAATCCTACTTAAAAAGTTAATCCAGCTGGCAATTCGATCTGAGAGGGTTTATTTTTAGGCTAATATTCAATAACATCTCTTCTAAGCACTCTCGTTGTTATCGTCCATTCGAGCCGCTTCAAATACAACAGGCTTTCCGAGCATTACCGAAGGTATCCGAGCACCCGACTTGCCTCACTCGGAAGTACCAACAACCGAACAAACAAAATCTCTCTCCGAGTCCAGCTTCCCCGCATTACGAGAATCCCAGCAATATCTTGTTCACCAAAACAAAGGGAGAAAAGCCCGAGCACCGAACTAATTCTGTTTCTTCTATTTCCGAGTCTCTCTAAGATCGAATCTGATCTAAGAACAAAATCTTAAGATCATCGTCTACATTTCTCGAGTCTCTCACAGAACAAAAAAAAAAAAAAAAAAAAATCCAAACATCCTTTTTTAGTCTCTCTCAGAACAAAATCTAAAAAATCATTTTTTTGCGTGAAGCAGACTACCCATATTTATCGAGCCGGGAGGAGGGGGGGACGTACACCCGCCCTTATACACACCTAGCCAACTGAGCAGTACACATACCACGTGGGACACGAGATCCTTTACATTCGAACGTAGCCCATACGCTACCCTACGCACGAATGTCACAGACGGGGGAGAAGAAGACACACCCCCAGAAAATCAATTGTGAACTAAACACATGTGCAAGTCCATAGCTTTGCATTCCAGCAAAGAAAAAGAAATGCTATAGATAAGAATTTTAACTACATTCTTCAGTGGATTTAGAATTCCCGAGACACTGATATCTTTTCAGCTTCGTTCACAATGAGATTTGAGAATGTTAATCCACAGATTATTTTTCGAGTAAAATGGGAGTTTAAAAAATAAATACAATGGAATCAGACGAGTATTTAGCATACTGCATTCAGCCCACGTTAATGCTTGTCAAACATAAATTCTCGTGAGATACATTCTTACCAATTTCAGAATATATACATTTAAATCCTATTTACAGCAATATACAGAGGGACACATATACAACAATTCCACTAACAAAAGCCTTTTTTAAACGACGGAGATTACATACAGAAAGAAACATTTTTAGCATTCATTCCAGAATTTAAACATTCCATTCATTAAACTTGTACACACTTAACTATTTAATTATTTACTTATCTATTTATTTATTTGACAAAAGTAAGCATTTTATTATCCCTACACTATTTTCTCATTCAAAATTCTAATTGATTAAGGGAAAATCGTTAATCACGGTACATCAAATTACAAAAGCATAATAAACGCCGTGATATAGATTTTTAAAAATTACTTCGTAGAGTGTAATAAAGTGAATTATTAAATCAAAAATGTATATAGGTATCATTTCATCTCTTTCATATTATGAAAACATGACAGTTTTATTTTTTCCAACCATTAGTTTTGAAGTTATTACAAATAAAAAAGGTATAAGTCAATTTTTCTGCAGTGCGGCCTTTTTTTTTTTTTTTTTTTTTTTTGTCACTTAGTGTACATTACAAAGAAAAATGCTTAAAATAAAGCAGCATGACAATACGATTTATCAGTTTTAAAGATTTCATAGCGTATGCATAGAAAATAAAATAGTTACTCAAATAGATTTTGACACACACATACAATGAATAAATGCCAATATTTGAATTTATTCCGGTGTATTTTTAGCCCCGCCTTTATTTCGTGCCACTTTATTTATAGGAAAATTTCCTCCAATCATAGTTGCCAACTTAGCACCTTTTGGCTACCGGAAATTTTTAATATTTTTTTTTTCTTTTATTTAATCAGTGAAAACTGTTACGGTACACTGATAAAATAAAAAAAGTATTTCTATAAAATTTTTCCGGTAGCCAGAAAGTGCTAAGTTGGCAACGATACCTCCAATATATAACTTCGATAAAGTAAGAAAAAATTATCCTTAAAAAATAAGTGGTATGAAAAAAAGGCGGGTCTAAAAATACTCCGAAATAAGTTTAAATGTTGGCATCTACATAACTACCAACATCCTAATAAAAATTCCGTAGTGTTGTATGTCCCGCCCTTTTTTTTCATACCAGTAAACTTAAGTTTACTGGTATGAAATTACTCTACAATTGTAGAGTAATATTCTTCAAATGCAACTACGATTAAATAAGAAGAAAAATATTCTAAAAAATGCTGGTGTAAAAAAGAAGGCGGGGCTAACGATGCTACGGAATATTAATTAGGATTCTGGCAAGTATGCATCTACGACAATGACACAATTTATTTATTAGCATAACTTTAGTTTATTTTATATTTCTAATTTCTTTCTTTTTTTTCTTTCTTTCCGTCTTAATATAGTTATTGACTAAATAAATATAATATTTTTCTGTGAGAACTTAATTTAACTTTTTTCTTTTCAATTTGTAGATGAATACCCAATACATTATCGATAGTAATTTTACAATAAATGATTAAAAATATATAAACTATTCCTGTCTTCCAGTTGCATTGATCTCATAAATTCAAATATGGATTTAAAAAGGGTTGTTACAATTTTAATAGATGAATTTGACGCAAGTTTTAATGTGTAGACGATCACACAAGCAATATTTATGCCATTTCATTAATAAATACACGCTAACAACAATCAATTACTACCAGACGTATAATCTATGATCATTTGTAGCAAAATTAGGGGGTAATAAAGTACAATGATGGTCATAAAAGTATTATTTTTCGATCAAATTTTCGAATTGAAGTTTTTTCTGTATTTTCATGTCAAGGGTTGCATGTTACAGATAAATATTTTATTCGTCTGCATAACGAGAGAATAACAATTTTTCTTTTCTAATAGTGTTGATATTCTAGAGTTATATTTTGCAGATGAATTACTTCAAGAGTAATTCATATCTGCCACCTTTAGGACTGGGCTTTATATCGATGTAAAATCAAATATCGATTTAACGCTAATATCGTTAATTCGATTTAAATATTTCATCTTCCGTGAAATATCGATGCAGAAACATAAAAAACGCGAACTTCTGATGCCAGGCTAAACCGATTCAGTAATGCTGGAATAATGCCAGATGGATATTCATTCAGTCGGATACCGGTTTAGTTTAAAGCATGCGCAGTCATAAACAGCTAAATCATGAAAATCTTTACTCAATCAAACCGCAAAGAATCAAGAGAGTAGCCGTTTTGATTTAGTGTTGCACAAGTGTACTGGGAAGAGAATATCGGTTTAAGACCCGAGACCCGACCCGAGGAAGCATTCTTTCGAATGGATTACGGTTTTAGGAACGCATGCGTAGTAACGAAATGAAAACCGAGAAGTGAAATCTATTCATTTATTCATTCGAAATTCGTTTGATTACTGGAGTGAAGATTTACTTTATCAATATTAGTATTTTCTTCGGCTATTCTTATTATAGTTCCTGTTCCTATAATTAAAAAATAAGATACTCCAGTTTCTGTTTATTAGATAAGTGAATAATTAACTATTCTTTATTAATATTTCCTGTAATTAATAATATTCTATCATTAAATTTATTAATTTCAGTAAAGACTATGACATTGTCATATTGTCAAAAATAAATTAATTCAAACAGCAGCGTCATCTTAGATATGATTATTCTAACATTTAATTATCTGATTTCTATTATTTCGAAATCAATTACTTAACAGTATGTAGTATGGGTATTAAACAATAATTTTGAATACGGTAAAAGTTGATGCTTTTTTTTTTTTTTTTTCTCTTTAAGTGTACCAAACTGTTTTTCCTTCTATTACTAATTTTCTTTCTCACACTATGCCAATTATTAGTCTTTTTGTAATTTGTCTTGATGTAATTTAATCTAACATAAGTAAAAATTTTAAGCTTCAATATAAAAAGAAAAATCTCGTGAATTTTGAAAGAAATTGTATTTTAGAAAATTTTAATTAAGATTTACATTTGTTAGGCGATTCAAAGCACTATAGAAATTTATTATCTTGTGTGAAGCAATTTTGTAATTCGTTTGCATGTAAGTGGAGAATGTAAATATTTTAATGCATTAAAAAGTAATAAGAAATAATAAAATTCTGAATTTATCAATTAGTTAAAAATTAAATAAATAAATTGGGTGCTTCATATGTTCTAAAGGTTACTCACGAAATGTCACGTCACGAGTCAATGGGAAATATTTCTGTGATAAAAATAATAATTTCGAGGAAAAAATTTAATTTTGTCAAACTAATATAATTTTTTTATGGTTCATTGTTGATTTTCGCGTTTTTGCATTCTTCTGTAGGTATTCATTACAAGAAAGTACTTGTAAAAATTTTTATCTTCTGGTTTTCAATGAATTTACACGTTTCGAGAAGTCTAAAGAACGTTTTGACCATTTTTAGAAATTATCCATCTGCTTGAGTGTGAAAAAAAAAAAAAAAAATCCTACGAATTTAGCGTGAAAAATAATGCACAGAATTTCCTAAAAAGTTTTACGTACCTTGATATAAATTAATGCTTATTCGCATTTTGTACACATCAGTATACAAATTCCACTGTCGTCCCGTTTTAGAACATAAGGATATAATAAATACTATCCAGTATATGATAAATTTTCTATAAATGTACGAAATAACAGTAAGGAATATTGTGAAACTAAAAAACAATTTTCTGTAATAGTAATAGTCAACCAGGATAAAATTCTTGAATGTTTGAGAAGATGACTCGAGAAGGATTTATTTAACAAAGCAGTATAAAGAGTACTTTCTTTTATATATATATATATATAGGCATTATTGCTAGCGCTCGAAAACTTTTGCTGCCAACTGTATATGGAGTAAAATTATAAGCAATATCATAAAATGGTTCAACCTTTTTTTTTTAAAGTTTTCTACTTCTTGCGATTGAATTTAAGTTGCGCCAAAATTTGGAGCTACCATACATCCATTTACAAGGGAAGTATGAATCAGTAAAATTCCTATTGAAATTAAACTAAGATTAATTTAAAGAGTGCGGTCGAAAACATAGGATAAAGGGCAAATTTTGTGCAACAACTCACCCATAGGCCAAGATAAAACTTTAGAAAATTTAATCCCTTTTATCAAAATGCTCGAAACTTAATTAGTGGGCAAAAAACTGTGGTACAGTGCTAGATTGTTTGATTTGAGACAAGAAGGTTTTCAGTTCAATCCCTGTCTAGGCCGATTTTTTTTTTTTTTTTTTTTTTTTTTTGTCCTTACGTGTAGGGACTAATCCCTACAGTTGGTAACGCTACATTAAATCGGTATATCCTTATATCGGTATTTAAGATGAACGATATATCGATTTAAGAAATGTCAACATCGCCCAGCACTAGCCACCTTATTAATTAATATACAGTAAAATTGTTAGAACCCGCCTATTTTCACACACCTCTTCATTATTAGCCATAGTTTGTACAGTGCTTGAATTTTCTTGATTTTCTACACCAATAAAATTATACAGCAATTTTTGATATAAAAAAGACCTTAAAACTCGAAAGGAAATAAATTGCATAAAATTATTGATGGGTGAGTCCTAAAAAAAGGCGCGACCGTACGAAACATGTTAGCGAAATTTTCTTCAAATGTAATTACAATTACATACGAAGATAAATTACCCCTTAATTGGACGGAACAGTCATTTATCTATTAATAATAAGCTCCTTATTCATCGTTCCTTCCTTCGTCTGATTTTAACGTATGGCTCACCAGTTTGGTCATATGCTGCTAAAAAGCATATCAAAACACCAATTGTTAATAAAAATGATTTTATCCGGCAAGTTTATGATATGCCTTATTATATCCATAATTATCAAATTTATAGAGAAATAGCTTTTCCGCGTCTAAATGATTTCATACAGCACCTAAAAGTAAACTTTCATGACTCCTTAACTGATATTGAAAATAATGTTTTAAACTCTCGTGAAGCATACGACCATACTGATCCGGCCAACAGAAAACGTCCTAATTGTGGTTTAATTAACTCCTTTCTTTAATCTCTATTTACCTTCCTTCTACTTTTCTTTTAGTTGTTATTTCTTCCTGTAGATGGCAGCACCAAAACTCTTGACTTCGCTTTTACTTAGATGAACTTATTCCTTTTTCGCAGGATGATTTATCTTTTGATCTGCAGATGGCAGCACTACTGATCTTCCATCATCCATCTCTTCTTGTGGTCTTTTTTATGCTTTAAATACTCTCTCTCAAAAAAAAAAAAAAAAAAAAAAAAAAGTTGACATAAACAGTTTTGGAATTTTTTCTAAAAACTCTAAAATATATTTTGTTGCTGTGATGTGTTCTCGTATTTTTGGTCATGCTATCACATTTATCTCTTTCTCTTCGTAATGCTATCCTTAAACTCTCTCATTATATTTGTGTTCTTATGTTTCTTGTTTTTATGAGTTCAAAACTTTACATACACGTAATTATCGCAACACCTTCTGCAATTAAGGATACACACCATTCAGATTCCTCCTTTCTTCTTTCCCATGTTTATCCTATGGAATTTTCGTTATTTCGTTTTATAAGGATATTTCATTCAAAAATGAAGTTTTTCAAATTCTATTTTTTTAACATTACTCTTTACCCGCATACAGTCAGCAGCAAAATTATTGAAGTACACATCCATACTTTTCATATATATTCCTTTTTAGTTTGATCGCTAATATTTATCATCAACTTGCTTTTTTATAAACAGCATAAGATCATGACTAGACACATATTTACTCAACAAAACAGTATTCGGTGCCCATCTTTTAAGCAGGAATTATTGCTAGCACTTCAATAATTTTCCTGCCGACAGTATATACGGTAAAAAAAGTATCGTTTTTAGATCAAATTTTCGAAATTGAGTTTTTGTTATATTTACATGTTTTGAAATCCCCTGAATCCAAAAATCATGTTTTTAGCGGTTGGTCTGTCCGTGTGTGTGTCTATGTGTGCGTCTGTCTGTTATCAGCATATCTCAAGAACAAATGGTATCAGAAAGTCCAAACTCGGTATTCTAAATATGTATCCTATAGGGATACTACACTAAACTTTTCGCTGAGATGAAGCAAATGATTCGTGTACAGGGACGCTCAAAAATATTCAAATACATTACGTCTATGGGGAAATGTAAGTACAGTGTGACATCTATAGGCTGACTTAAACAAAATGGAAACAACAAAATTTATTATATGCATAAAAGCATGTTTTGTGTAGATTGTTGTATAGCAATCATTCATCGTACATTTACAGGGCCACCCAAAGTATTTGGATATATTGCGGCTATACTTGAAAATTACTGGAATTGTAATTCCTTTTGCGTTAGGTATTTTTCAGTAAGAATTATATTTAAGTGCACAGTATTGTTTATAGTGCATATTGTTTATCGACAATGCACAGGACTACCCAAAATCAAGTTAAACGTTCTTTTCTATTAAATTTAATTGATGGAAGTGCTTTGTTACTTTTTATTATATCGACGAATACTGCTCAGGAAGCAAAATTAATTTTTCATATGCATACTGTAAACAAAGTATTTTTCGAATTTGATTTTTGTATAAAATCATGTTTTGAGGTTGCCTGATTACGACAGTCCAACTCTCTGTGGTCAATATGTATATCAGCATAACATAAGACCAAATAACTGCAGAAAATTCAAATTTGGTATTTTGAAGTCCGTATTAGGTGCCCACTAAAATTTGAAGGTAAATTAATAACAGCTGATTTTTCTTTTCCTTTTTTAAGTTATTGTATGAACTACAATTAAACAGGAGGTTGAAGGGGCGGTACAAAACTGTACGCAAATCTGTTTTAGATTATTTTGAAAGTACAATGAAATTTATTACCTTATGATGTTGTTCTTAATATCTAACCTATCTTTCTAGCATTGAATTGAGGGATAAGAGAAAGTCGTGTGAGTGACAGACTGGATTATTTTCTTTGCTTCTAAAAATTTAATTTAAATACTTCTTTGAGAAATTTACAAGTTAGGTCCAATGTTTACTTAAAAAAATATTTAATTTTGAATTTTTAGAAAACGTGCTTACTAAGCTAAGTGGCGGCATGTTCATAATATTATATTATATATATTTAAAAAAAAGAAAAAAAAAAGAAAGAAATAATTCGAATAACTTTATTTTTGAATGAGATATCCTGATAAAACGAAGCAAAATCCCATAGGATAATATGGAACTGAAGAAAGGAGGAATTAGACTGATGCATAGCCACAAAGCAGGAAGTGTAATCACGTTTCTAAGATTATCAGTGAGGACGAGACCAAAGATTGGAGGTGTGCCAAATTGACCGACAGGTTGGGATTTCGATAACATCACGTCATTCAGCGCTCTCTCGTATCACTTATTTTCTCCCAATCAGATGACTATCACCCCTATGTTAACACTGGACTCCTTGAGTCAGCGAGTGCGCAGAGGCATCTATGGTCTCAAGAAATGGGAGTGAAGAATATGCGGATCTTTCTTTCGACACTAATCTGCTTACGCGAATATATTTTACTTGAAAAGTTGCAAAAGCGATTTCAAGAGACAGATCAACTACCTTTCTAAATTTATTTTATCACATAATTTAATTATTAATATATATGTATGTATATATATATAATCTTTTTTTTTCTGGTACATGTGCGCATTATATATATGTATTTTTGGCAGAAAAACACAACTAATATCCAGTCAAAATATAATAATTTCATTTTAAAATAATAATTAAAAAATAATAATTTCATTTTCTGTACCGATTGTTGAGAAAGAAATTTTAATTATTTAAACCTAAAATTATTTTGTCAAATGTTTAACAGTAACGTAAAAAGCTGGGCCATTTATATATATATACAGGGTAATTCCGAGGTCATGAGAGAAACTTGCGGGAGAGGTAGTAAACTTCACAAGGATTCAAAATTGCATAGGAACTCATGGGCGCAACCGTTATTTCAACCCTTTAAAAACCGGATGTTTTTCCGTGGATCACGGAAGAAGATTGTATAGGAATTAAAACGAGATAGGGCAGCGAGCGCGGGAACCGGAGCTTTCTTTTCCGCATTAATTCAGCCGAGTGTAGGAGGAAAGCGATTCGTGTAGTATCATTGAAACTTATCGGAAGAAAGTGAAAGCCCGCCTTCGGCTTCAGTCATCATCCGATTTTCGAGAACAACTTACGAACGAACAGCCAGAAATGTAAAGAAACGCGCTGATTGGCGGATTTTCGAGATCTGGTCGCCCTCTATCTGTAAGATGAAAATTACTACCTTTCCATAACATTCGTAATACATCCTATACTCTTTTAATCCGTGGCGTGGATAAAGACGTAACTCTTGATTGCTGCTTCTTTTTTTTTACACGGTAATGTTTACATAAATAAATAAATTCTGTTTCTGTTGTCGTATTTTATTGTACATGATTGCAATAATGTGAACACTGTGTAGGACTTTTCGAAATAATGAATAATAATTTCTTTTTAAATTTACACACTAAGCAGAGTTAGTAATTGGAAGTAGTTAAAAACATTCAGTTCTTAAAGGATTAAAGTGACAATGTCGCCCATGAGTTTCTATACAATTCTGACTATAGTTTCCAACTTATCACCTTTTGGCTACTGGGAAATTTTTAAACAAATATTTATTTTATTTAAACAGTGAACTACAACAGTTTTCACTGATAAATTAAAAAATAAATAAATAAAATAAAATTTTCCGGTAGCCAAAATGTGCTAAGTTGCCAACTATAATTCTGAATCCTTGTGATGTTTTCTACTTCACCTGTAAGTTCGTCTCACGACCTCAGAGTCACCCTGTATATCTATACATGGGTGGAAAACTGGCGCTGAACTCATACCAGTATTCATCTAAATTACTTTTTAACCTATAAAATCGATGATTTAAAAAAGAAATTGTTTCACTTATTATGGTATGAATTCTGGTCCAGTTTTCAATCCCTGACACACACACGCACATATATGTACACCACATATACAGTTATATTCAAAAGAGACCTTCCAATTTGTTTGAAAAGGACAGTTTTTGATCAGTGCATTTTGCCTGTTTTAACATATGCTTCAGAAACTTGGACATTAATGTACAAAACTATACAAAAAACTTAAACTAACCCAGAAAAGCGTGGAGTGATACACGTTAGTATTCACCCGAAGAGACAGAAAGCGAAACACTTGATTTAGGAAGCAAACCAAAGTTACTGATGTTATTTCTAGAGTCAAAAAGTTAAAATGGAGCTGGGCTGGGCACCTTTCAAGAAGAAATTATCATAAACTGACCACCAAATTCCTGTTTTTGATACCTATAGATAAGAAAAGACCGAGAAAGAAACCACTGTATCGTTGGAGAGATGAAATTGTGAAGTTTCGAAGAGTAGAATAGAGAAGAATTGCAGAAAATAGGGAAGTTTGGACTCACCTACACTGTTAAAAATTTCTGTAAATTTACTGTAAATATTTTTCCAGAGTCTCTGTAAATTTACAGTAATTCTTAGTTAAAAGTGAATGATCGAGATTTTCAATCTTTATTCTGTATTTTTATGTAATCTTATTACTTAATTTTTTAATTAGAATTAAAAATGACTGTTTCTACTTTAGAAAAAGCATTCCAATTTCGAAATATGGTCTCACCTATAAATAATTAAATCAATATTAGTTATTAATATGAATGTATAAAATAAGTTTTTTAACATTTCCGTTTATTTTTCTCTGTAATTTTAGATTAGACTTAAGATAATACATTACACAGAGTTTTCTGTTGAAATTTTTTAACAGTATAGGAAAGACTTTCATCCTGAAGTGGGTTGATAAAGGCTGAAACTGATGATGATGAGCATGATATATAACCAACGAAATATGTTAACTCATTTTTCTTAAATATTGAATGCTTTTCCCCGGTTTTTTACTGCTAATTTTTCGTGTCGATCTTGTTAACCATATTTGTTTATTTGAATATTGCAGAATTCACACACCTGAAGTTAGATGAAGCGGGTTAAGGCGAGCCTTATTCTTCTGTAAGAATTTTTCCGAACCTATACCTCGACAATAGTTAACTCAATATTCTGAAACATTAAGTAGCTTTTCAGTTTTCACTGCTCATTTTTGTTTGAATCTTGTAAGGTTAATCATAGCTGCCAACCTGATCTGAAGGTCTATTAGTACCCGCCCTTTTTTTCCCCATCACTTAGTTCTTAGAGCAATCATCCTCAAACGTATTTACGATAGAATAAAAAGAAATATAATAATAATAAAAAAAGCTGGTATTAAAAGTATTCCGAATTATTAACTAGGATGTTGGCGGTTATGGTTAATACGCTTCAAATTATTTAAATTCACGTAAAAAGAAAGAAAAAAATATTTTTTATTTAAAACTAAAAAAAAATTAAATTGTAAATTGTACTTAATAAGAAATTAATTTTTGCAATCCGTTATAGATCTTTATTATAAATGGTTTTAATCATTCCTTAAACAATGTATTAATTTAACACTAGATCTTCCTGTCTAAATACCTGATTAATGATAATCATTATTTTAAAATACATTAAATGTAATCATTTGTACGAAATTATTTTTAATTTAGTTTAATTTAATTTTGCACACACCTTGACGTCAAGGACTTCTATTTCCGTTAGCTACCTTATTTTTATGTATTGGAGGGTGCGTGACATGGTCACACACCTCCCTTTCTAAACATCGGAAGATCCTTAGATTTTACGGTAAAACATTAAACTTAAAATGTAAATAAATAAGTTGTTTTTAAAAAAAAGTCATTTCATTTAATTTTAAATCGCATTTTACACAAATTAGGCAAAATATTCTAATCTGAAGAAACATATATATATTTTTCAATTTATTTATTTAATTTATTGAGAAAAAGGTTATCCATACCTATATTAATAAAATCAGTCTTTTGTCTGTAAATTTGTCAAAATCAAAAAATTTTTTAGGATATCTTCACGTTTCATCTACCATGAAAGCTGAAAATGACTTCAGAAAATTTTGTCTGTGTGTGTGTCATCGTGTCTGTAACGCTATTGTATTTTTTTTTTAGTTATTATTATTATTATTATTATTATTATGCTGTTGCTGTTTGTTACTTTAACAAAAATAATAATAATAATAATAATTTAACGTTTAAAGTGCTAAAAAAAGTTTATAATTTTTTTTTATCTATGAACTCAAAACTTGAGAAATTTATAAAATATATTAAGTGTAATAAAGTCAGTGGAATGAAGATAAAATTTTTCTTGTAAAATAATCAACACATTTACTCCCCCTCTCCCCCCACTTGTTAATACTGTTTTATGTGCAGATGGATCCTAGACCTAGGTAGATTGCCACCAAATTGGTTTTTTAAAGAGTTCTAGTCTGTATTTATTCGAATTTTGAAGTAAACCGCGGTAAACTCCGAACAGCTAAGTTGACGATCGCTACGTGGAATCAAACCAGGTACTTTCTGCCTACAGTTTGGAGTGCAGAACCTCTCGGTTACTGGTGGAATATGTTTTATTTCGAAGAAAGAAAATATAATTGAAATGTATGCTTGCATATGATGTAAAAATGACTTTAAAATTTTATTAAACAAATTTGCATTATTTCGATTCTAATTTTTTTCCCTTAGTCATTTCAACTTTAATTATTATTATTTTTTTTTTTTATTAGCTTTCAAAAATATCAATAATTTTAATCAAAAGATAAAAAGCTACTATTTAATAGGTGATTATTTTGTAAGAAGAAGTTTTTCTTCATCCCATTGAGTTTATTGCACTTAATATATTTCGCAATTTTCTCCGGTTTTCAGTTCATGCATTTAAATTTTTGACAGTCTTAAGAAGAAGAAGCATTTATAAATCCGGAAATGTTGTCCAAGAAAATAGCTACCAAATCATCTAAAATTGTATATATATATATATATATATATATATATAAAGAGAGAGAGAGAAACAAATTAGTTTAATTAGTTTGGAAAGTATACAGATTATTTGAAAATTTTATTTATTACCTATTGTTTTTTAAATATTTATTATGGTTATATCAATAATTTACTAATACCAATTATTACGTTTAATTCACCAATTAATACCTTTTTTTAATACTAATATTTTTTAAACATTTATTATTGTTTTCTAATATCTATTGTTTTTAAATGATTATTAAAAAATAGTGTGCCTCAGTTTTTAGAATTAACTGATAAAAAATAATAATTTTTTTAAATAATTTCTATATGAAAAAGTAATGTATCTTAGCTTTGAGAATTAATGACTTAAGAAATTGTAATAAATAAATAAATTTTATAAATAATCAGGCCCTGACTAACGGCAGGGCATACGGGGCAAATGCCCTGGGCCCCCCTTCTGGAAGGGGCCCCCTACAGACGTATGCAGAAATTCTGCAACCTAAAAAGCTCTTTTGCCACTGCAAGGGGGGCCCCCAGAATAGGCTTGCCCCGGGCCTCCAGGTAGTCTAAGTCGGGCCCTGTAAATAATCTCTATATTTACTATCCGCGATTGTAATGAAATGCTCGCCCTCTGGTGAGCTAAGGGGAAATTACAATAAACATGCTTTAATTCGAATTCCATCAAGCCGCCATTGCTAGCCGATGTTTAGTTTCACATATATTTATTGAATAAAAATGAATAAATCTGGTAAAAAAGATAACACATACTGTTGTGTGCTCCAGTGTAACTCCAAAGGATCGAGAAATCCAGAATTAAGCTTCCATTTATTTCCAAATGACAAATTTTAAATTTCAGTTGCTTCGGCTAATGGAAGTAAAGAATTAATCAGATGATTTGCAACTAATATTTGTTCAACTTCAATTAAAAATCTACTTCCGATCGAACTTTGAATAAACTGAAATATTTTTTTCCAAAAGCAATCAATTTTCCATGATGTAATGGCGGAGAAATTATAGTACGAATATTAAGTAGAATAATAAAAAGAACAAAAATAGATACACGTGGCTGTAATATTTACTAACAAGAGCTGAAAAAGCGCCATCTATCGATCATTACAAACGCGGATACTCTAACATGAGCATCACAATTTCGGGCCATAATTTATAAAATAAGTACCTTAAATTATTTAAATTTTATAAAAAAAAAAAAAAAAAAAAAAAAGCACTTGTTTCCATAAGCTTTCAATGTTAATCTCTTGTACCAGCAGAAATCCTTAGGATCACTAGTACCAGCTAATCTTTGCGCCATCTAGTGACCTGTTAATTAACTAAATGTTTTGGTCCATTTTTCTGCCGGGCGTGTTCAGTAGAGCGCCCGATCCACGACCGGTCGAAAGATTCCGAGCCAAAGCGTTCAGTGGTGTCGACCGATCCAGAGTCACATCGTTCAGTGAGTTGGACCGATCTCGACCGGTCGTGGATCAGAAAGCCCAGAAAAATTTCTTGATCCATTGGGTCACGTGATGGATCAAATGCGCAATAGGTTGAAAATCAGGCTCTGATTGACATTACGCAGTGAAAACCAGAAAATGATTGGTTGGTTGTAGGATTAAGGCCGATTGACTCCTGATGTGTCCTAGGCCTGGGGGGGAATGCCCTCCGTGGGGGTCTTTCTAAGGGGTCCTAGCCCGTATTTACGCGAGTTTCGGAGGAAACCACGGAAAACTCCGAACGGCTAGGTCGATGAGCGCGACCTGGGATCGAACCCGGCACCTCCCATCTACCAGCTTTGAGCGCAGAACCGCTCGGCCGCCCCAGAAAATGAACATCTGTTTTTGACAATGATTGTTTATTTGTTTGATTAGCTGAGGATTAATGCAGATGTACCTATTTATATGCATTGTTTGTGCTGTAGAAAATAAGGTAAGTAATTCCATAAAATGCTAAACTATATTATGTTTATTTATTTATTGTGTAAAAAAGATTTTTTACGTAATAACGATTTTCGATACGTAATTTTTTTTATTGATGAACGTAACATTCAAACATAAAATTAAAACAAAAATTTACACAATTTTAATTCAAACAAAAAAAAAAATATATTTTTTTAATGCGGACGCTATCATATTTTGTTAATTTAATATATAAAAATAAGCTGGGAAAAATTATATTTCTTTTTTTTTCAGACAAAGCTTTTCATTCATGCGATTGTTTTTTGTTTACAAATAGAAAAGTTTGTAAACGATTGTATTTTTTACCTTTAAAACAATAAGTTAACTATAAGTAAATAAATTAAAATCCTTCCACATATTTTTAATTTAGGTAAAAATAAGTTTAAGATGTCAATTATTAAATTTAATAAACAAAACAGACTGTAAAAAAAAGTAGCTATAAAATTATGCAGTGTTGTTTACATTGCTAGTTTATTTTAATATTCAGTCGGTAATAAGAGAAAAAGCTCTTTATATTGATTCATAAATCGAAGAAGAAAATAAGATTATTTTTTATATAAATCCATTATATTAACTGAACAGCATATTTCATATTTTATATAATTTATTTGTTTATTTTTTTCAAAAACGTTTTTGTTGTACATTTCTGTTCATAATAAAATTCGAAGAGAAAGAAAGGTGTTTTAAGTGCTCATTTAAGATAAATCTACTCTGCTCCTTTAAAAATAAATGTAACGTAACCAAAGTAATGTATATTAGTAATTTATCAGTACAATCAATTAATAGCTTCTTATTTTTTGTTAGCAGAGTACAGAATTCTACATTAATAAGAACTGTTATTACATAAAAGATCTTTCTTTCTTTCTTTCTTTTTTTTTTTTTTTTTTTTTTTTTAAGAAAAAACGTAATATAGTTTAGCATTTTATGGAATTACGTATTAAAAGTCCAGACAAAATAAACAACAGAAATACAATAAATAACTTGCTGCTAATACAGGTCAGATTAGATAGATGGCGCTGCTCCTATCACGTCAAAATTGTTCCAAAGCGTTCAGTAGATTCCTGGCCCGATCCAAGACCGGTCCAGGATCAGTGACGTCATCGCCCGGTCGCATTGATCCATCTCGGGCGCTCTACTGAACACGCTCGAAATCTGGTTACCCTCTTTCCCTTCACCTGCATTCCTGCATAGCAACACTGTAACTGTATTGCTTTTGTTTCCAATTGTAAATATAAACAACCACTGATTAATCCGTGTAAACAACGCTGTACGTGGTTTATTATAGCTTTCGACGCGATATTCGGGGAAATGTAAAACAACTTTTTGAAATAGCACATAGCAGAATGTTCTAATAATGGGAAAAATACGAGATTGTCATTGTTTTGTTCCTGGCTGCAACACACAATACAAAAACAGTAAACTTTCCATTTTTAGCCCACCAAAAGATGAAGTTCTGTTTGATACGTGGAAAAGATTAATTCCTCATGCTGACAAAGAATTGACATTAAAATCTGGTATATGTGAGCTTCACTTTGAAGAAGATTTTGTTTTAAGAAATTATATTCATGTCATAAATGGCGAAACAGTTGCTATACCTAGAGGTAAACCTATTTTAAAACCAGATGCAGTACCTACGATATTTCTCACTATTTCACTTCCCAAGAAACGAAAGTCCCGCGAATGTTCCTCATCCGCTAATGATGTTCCTTTTAAAGATTCACCTTCCAAGAGTAAATTTTTGAAAAAATCACTTACTCCTAGATGAACTAAAAAAAAGTTACCAACTGAATTATGAGGAGTTGTAATTCCTGTTAATGATAGAAAGTTGATTAACTAATTTACTTAAATACTTTAAATTAATTTATTTTGTGATAATTCTCCTTGTTAATATTTGAGAGGCTGATCATCATGAAAGAAGTAGATTCAACATTGAATTGTGAAAGGACCCAACGTGTATCTATGTTACATCTGAAGAAATGTTCGAGAATCTGTCAACCTCTGTAAACTTACATAAAATTTGTAATGGTGTAGAGCTTGCTAATGAATTTAGTGATATACTAAGTATTTTGCCTAAACAAACTAAAATATACCAAATCCAAATATTTAGCAGCAAATGTTAAATGTTTGTTTATATTGCAATTATGGATGTAAATTAGTATTTCATAGAAGAATGCTGGATGCAAATAAATCTAAAAACCAAACAAGTTTGTTATAAGTCCAAAACTATTTAAAAAATTGAAAACCAAAGTTTCTTCTCTCAAACGTAAGATTAAATCAATGTTAAATGAAAATAAGCAGTTACCTAAGAATTGCATTTTGGAAAAAATCAAAGAACTTCCAATAAAACACCAACAGATGATTTAACAGTGTTTAAGGGTATTAGACTCATTATTTTATAGCTGTTTTTTTTACAATTTTAAATGTCATGATTTACGTATGTGCAATATACTGTACATTCTAAATGATGGAAAATAGCGTCTGTAAAGTTATTTGAAGTATTTCATTTGTATGTTTAAACAGAAATATTTTTGGTTTAACAGAATCTTGTGATTAGTTATTTTGAACAAGCATCTTTTTTAAACTTTGAAAATTATTACTAACAGGGTTCCTAGGGGTGAGGGAAAGCCTGGAAAAGTCAGGGTATTTGAATTTAGTGAAAAAAAAAAAAAAGGGAAAATGGCAAGAATTGCTCAAAAACTTGGGAAAATGATGATGTAAACCTGAAAAATATTCTTTAAGTATGCAATTTAATATACAATATGTTATCTTTTATGTCGTAAGCTATGTCGCGCCTAGTTTGTTTCGCCTGACAGAGGGTAGTGTTTTCTTTTGACCCAAAACAATTGTTGTGAGTTTCTTGCATTTTATAGTGTTTAAATTTTTTTACTTACTATGTTGCCTTTTGTCGTGAGCTATTTTTTATATCATGAACCAAAAATTTTTGTGACCTGGAATTTTATAAAAATATATCTGGAAAAGTCAGAAAATTTTATTTTCGAAATTGAGTGGGAACTGTGTAATTGAGTAATATCATTTTTTCTCTCTTTAAATCGTAGAAATTCCACTGTCAAATAAAGTGAAGTTAATTGTGTGAGTATAATGGGATTCAGTAATATGAACAATGTGTCATGTCATATTCATTATATATGTTTACTGTAAAAACCGGCATATGAGCCGCAGTCAGTACCGTCAAACTGAGGAAATTTTTAAATCAATAGTCCCCAATAATTTTTAAGAGTGACATTTCATTTATGCAATAGGCGACTACTCTTCGAAGTGATTAGACAAACGCTATAATTGAATTTTAGTGGTGTCTACTGAATAAAGCACCGAGTGCGGCTCATATGCCGGTTTTTACGGTATATCTGTACTATCCAGAGGCAAATTTAAGTTAGATTGTCCCTAGGCCCATTTGTCTATGATGCCCCCCCCCACCCCCCCAATATTTTGAAATATTATGTATATATATGAAATAATTATAAGAAAACTATATTATTCTTCGATACATCAATCACTGTAAAACATAAATGTTACATTTATATTTTCTATAAATAATATGAAAATTATTATGTTTCATATCATAAATAGATAAGCTGCTATCTGCTATGCTTCATAATATTAACTTTACAGCTTTCTGTTTGTTAATTTCTATTTTAAATGATTACATAATTATTTTTAAAAAGTAATTCTATAGTGCTGCACCAAGTAGCCCTTTGGCCGAGTACTCGGCTGAGTACCGAGTAGTTGTAAGAAAGAATAATTGATGTACATATGAAGAATTTTGCACATCTTGAAATTTAAGAAAGGTCTTTTGAACACAAAATTAAGTTAAATGGCAAACAGCATGTTTTCATGAAACGTTTCAGAACTTTTGTAGTGTATATACACAATTATGTTCATTGTTATATTTGATACTTCCAGCTTAGTGGATTATTAAAACCATAATTGACAGGGTTGGCAAGTTTCTTCCAAGGCGGAAAAAAAAAATGGCCGGAAGAAATAGGTTTCTTCCAAGTGGAAGAAATGGAAGAAACTGTTTTTCTTAAAAATTTATCCTATATATTGCAGATTTGTAAGATACAATGGATGCATTGATCTTATAAGCAACTTTAAGTAATTTTAAATATACCTATACAAATTTAACAACATATTTAGTTAATAATTATGAGTTTTTTTATCAAAATGAGCTAATGAGCCTCGGTATCTGATGATCATGTTCCAAAATACTCAAAATCCAGTAAAATCAATTTTAATTTAAACAGTATGAAGTTTTATAATTTAGACAATTTTATTTCTTTAACTGGTAATATATAATAATTTGGATCACTTGCTTATACTTTCTGATAAAACAGCTCTTAACGTAATCCAGTTAATTAAAAGAACCAGTGTGCAATAATTACTGTATTACAAAATGTCATCAAAAACTTTATTTTCCTTATAGTCACATACAGTACAGTCAACTCCCTCTAATCTGCAGATTTATAATCTGCAAATCCTTCTAATCCGTAATTGATTTTTTAATCTAAAAGAAATTTACATCTCATATTTAAAGAAAATTCCCATTTCTCACATTTTTACTTTTTATTACCATGTTTTTATTTACGTCGATTCTTGTTTGTTTGTCCTGAACAAATCTTGCAATCTATTTTTAACTAATTTCCCTACTAGCTAGACATTTGAAACTTTCACAGTAACTCCGAACCCAGTGACAACACAATACTTCGAATTCGAATTTTCAAATAGTTTTCTTTAACTAATTAAAATATGAAAATAATAAGCTCTTAATAGCAATAAAATAGCCATTAAAAAATTAACTATAATTTAATTGTTGCTAAAAAAAAAAAAAAAAAAATTCACAAGTTCATTTTCTTTCGACATAAAAATAAATACATTTAATTCAACATGAATGTGAAAAAATTATAAAAAGTTAAATTATGCATTTCACAAAAATTGATGTCATTATCAATTTTAAAATTTTATACACATTGATAAGTGCTAATGTACGATGTTAATATACGTTGTTCTAAAAGGAGTAATATTTTATTTTTAAAACCAACTTTTTTTTTTTCACTATTATTATTATTTCACTGAACTGATTTCGCGTGCTTACAAATTGCTTAAATATTATTTTTTAGCCTCGTGTATTTTATTAATGACTCATTAGAAAATTTAAAAACATGGTATATGAAAAGTTTTTTTTTAATCTTATAATTATTTTTTATCAAACTTTTAGCATAATCCTTACTTTGAAACACAAATGGAGAAGGGGGAGGGGGGCGGAGAGTAACATTCTTATATTTATTATTCTGCAATTCATACAGACTAGTGCTGAAAATAAACACTATTACATGAATGTTTAACAAAATTAATCAGCGATGAATATTATTTCCAGACTTTCAAAAATATTTTGCTTCGTATTTTTTAAATATGTTTGTTTACATTTTATAGGTACCTATTATTTGAATATGCTTAAATTATTTACCTTCATATATGTATGTGATAGATTAGTTTTATTATTATTGAAGAAATATTTATTCTAAAATTTATTAAAAATCCTCTTTCCGTTTTGATGTCTATTTAATTAATAATAACTGACTTTGTATTTGCAAAAGAAAACTGTAAACAAAGGCCATGAGCTCTAATTTGCAAATTCCTATTATCTGCACAACTTCTGGACAAAACTTTTGAGAGTTAGAGGGAGTTGACTGTAAAACAAGTGAAAAGTTCTTTCATAGTTCAATACTGCACTTTATTTTTCAACTTAAAATAGTAAATGCAAACTAAGGATTTTTTTTTTTTTAATCCTAGAGAGCTTGCAGGACAGTTTAAAAGTAGGCTGTTTAGCAACTGTATCAGTATCTTACTTATTGATACAGTTCATTGGGTACCAGCTTCGAGTTTATACAAAAAATTGTATCCTTAAAAAAAAGAAAAGAAAGAAAGGTGCAAATATTATGGCTAAAAATTTCATGATTATTATCACTTGTACTGTTTGAACGTATAATAATATTATGAGATAGCATCTATGCAAAAAGTTCTAAAAATATTAGCATTGAAAAGTAAAAACCCATCACCTGTATATATTTAGTGTTTGTTATCAAATAACTTATTTTTCTAAAGATATTTTTAATATTAATTGAATTATAGTTTATATTTGGCATTATATTTATACTTTGAGTTTATATAGTTCATAAATTTTAATTTTGAACATCTGTTAATTTGTCTTTTGGTTGGTTTCTTCCAGTTTCTTCCACTGTCCTGGAAGAAACCCAACCCTGATAATTGATAACTTCATTCTTTATTATATAGTCTTTCTCAGATGTGAATCATTCTCAGATAATTCTTAGAGAATATAAAAATTCCTATACACCCTATTTTTGCCCCTACCCCCCCCCCCTTTCTGATACTCATAATAACTTTACACTTTCGAAAATATCCTCATTGGACTTGCAGACCTCTAAAACCTATCTGTAGTACCAATTTTGAACGTTCTAACTGTATTTCTATTACTATAGCCCCCCCCCCCTTTCCCGTCCCACCTGGGATGAATTTCTAAAATTAAAGAAATTTGTTTTTATGTATTTGTGAGAGCTATATTTTAGAGCAAATATCTCACATGGTATCTTTTATTTTTCTGTTTGTGATATAAAGGATTATTACAAATCATTTTGCCCCCTCTTCCCCCTCTTGGGAGCTGAATTCCTAAAATTCCAGAAATTGGTTTTTAGGTATTCAAAAATTTCACGTATATCTGTTTTTCTGTTTGAGATATATAGGAGTATGTGACACCACATTTTGCACATGTGAAATCAAGGACCGAATTTCCAAAATTTCAGAAATTGGTTTTTAGATATTTGTGTTAGCTATATTTTAAAACAAAAAATTTATGGATATCTGTTTTTTTCTTTGAGACATGAAGGTTTTTGTGAAATCACATTTTGCCCCCTACTCTCCCTTAGGAGGTGAATTTTGCAAAATCACTTCTTAGGGGGTGCTTACACTATATGTTCTATAATCTGACCCAGTTTCGAGTCAGTGGCTCCATTAGATTTTGCTGTGTGTTGATGAGTCAGTGAGTGAGTGGAAGTATTCTTTTATATGTATAGATTAAATTATAAATTTAGCATTTACTGTAATTAAAAAATAAAAGTTTTATTTGCAAGAAATTGTGTTTGTAATTTTTTTTTTTAAATCTATCTAAATAAAGACAGGTGTCTGTGGCTCTGACTATTGATTGCAAATCTACAAAACTTAGTTGAGGAGTAGCTTGGATCCTGAAGGAGAATCTTCATTAAGATTTTTTTTTTTTTAAATCTTATCCATTGATTTTTCTGTTTCATTTTCGTAAATTTATTCTTTCATTTCAATCGTCTGCATCACATAGCAAGGAAATTTCAAGGAAGGAAGGCATTTTTAAATGAAACACTTTTTGGAAACGAACCCACTACCATCAGCAGTGTCTTTCCTACATGCTTTCAGCCATCACCCTTGACATAATGTCAAGAATTTTGTTCAATCACATTATTTTCTTTATAATCATTTAGATCATTTTATATCATTATAGTATATAATCATTTAGACTAGTCATACGGCATGGCTAGTCTGGCTATCTACTGCCTGTAGTAGCGTTGTATCTGGACACACAATTTTTTATGTGTAAAAGAAAAACTTTTGTCAAAAGATCTTAAACTTGTATTTTAGTAGAAATTTTTCACTAAAATTATAACCTAAAACATTTTATATAGCATTGAAGAAAATATACTTAAAATTATAGCATAAAATGTCACATAAAATTGATTAATCTTTTGTGGCTGTCCTCGCTGTGAAGACACAATCATTAAGCTCCAGCTGCAAAAACTCATCCTGGAAATTTTTTAGCAAAAACTTATATTTATAACATAGCAAAAAAGGCCTTTTTTTTTTTTTAACTTAAAATTTCTTTTATTTTAATTTTGCTCTTAAATTCTGGTGGCAGTGTAATTGAAATTATCTGAGTTACCTTGCACCACAAAGGGTTAAAATGCAAATTAGATCTTTTGAACAATCTAACAAAAAATTTCTTAATGATTTTATCTACATTTCCCTTATACCTGTCTTATGAATATCTGCAAAAAATTGCAATATCACTGTTCCTTCTTTACACATTTAAAGTGCTGAAAAATTATTTAGAGAAATATGAGTGATTTAAAATTTGATTTTCCTAAACACCCTCATTCATAATAAAACAAGATGTATGGATATAATGTATTTTTTAAAGATCTAAAAATACAATTTCAAAGTGAAATATTTAATAATTTCTGAACATTTAGTTCCAAATCTGTATATCAAGGGTGAAAAATTTGTTATATATGAGCCAGGTTATGATAAATTATATGAATGTTTGAAAGATGATAAAATTGCTAAAATGTATTAATGTTAATTTTAATTTACCAAATTGAAAGTCTTTATATATTATTATTATTACTTACATTTAAGGTCTCTCACCAGTGAATGTTTTGTGAATTACAAATAAGGGGTTATAGTTTACCAAAAAAAAATTACAGTTTACAAAAGCTAAGCATATACAGTAGAACTTGGATAATTCAAAGTTGAAGGGACCAGAAAAAAATTTGAAATATCCAAAAATTCGAATTACATATACTATTTTGCCAAAAAAAAAGTGATAAATTAAAAAATTAAGACTCTACGATCAGAGATTTAACACATAAACTTTATATCTAAGAATACAGATATATTACCCCTTTCACCCCCCCCCCATTAAATCAATATTTTTTATGAGCTTAATTACTCAACACTTTTTAAAAAATAGTCAAATATTTTTTTTTTCTTTTTTAAGTAGAATCTTTGTGTCATAGCATTGATACAAAAATAGAATCTTGTACATTACACATGACTTTCAATTCACAAAAACCTCGAAGTTCATACATATGCACCATACCTTCTGGTGCACTAGCTAGGGGCTTCTATTGTACTTCCTTATCCTTCTTTTGAAAGACTATAAAAATTTATAATGCACTTCAGATGAGTAAAATCTCTGGAACAAATTTTACTATAATATTTTAAAGGTAATCGTATGAAAAATTTGAATTATCCAAAATAGAATTCGAATTATCCATGATTTTTTACCATTATTTTAATACAAAATTCAAGGGACCGTGTAAAATATTCAAATTATCCAAAATTTCGAATTATTCAAGTTTTTTGCTTAAAATCATTTGTTAAACAACTAAAATAAATAGTCCATTGTAATTTGATGTAATCAGTATACATGTTACAACTCTTGAAAATTAATTTAGAAGTTATGAATGTAGAAAATAGTGATTTTAATTATTAAAAATTGGTATTTTTAATCTTAAATTTAGGTAATTCTTTAAAAATGTACCTATATAATCTTGGGAAAATTTAAAACAACATACATTTACAAATTATTTTGACTTTCTTATTTAATAAGTTAAATTCAAATTAGATAACAAATTAAACCTCAAAATTGAGCATTTTTATGTCCAGATGTATAAAAGAAGCAGATTTTCTAAATTATACAATTTTTAAATGGTGCTTTTTAAAAACATAGTTGGAGATAAAGTGAAAAATGTAAAGGTTTCAGTGATATTTTTAAAAATCCTGCCTTGAATGACAAAATTTAAATTTTAAAAATACTTATTCATTAATTCATCAACCATGTATATTCATTTTAGATAAAATGGAGTATAAAGTTAATTTTTATATCAACTGCATGAAAGATGCCTTCGAACCCAGGCATTCTGGTTAACATATGGATGCTCTATTATTGAGCTATCCCGGCTGATTACCAATTCGACATGTCTCACATAATATCTATTGGCAAAGTCACAGAACCTGCAAATGCAGATATAACAAGTGAGAATATTTATTGTGCCACAACTCCGATAGACCATAAAATTTCAACTTAGAAATTTTATTCATTAATTTATCACCCATGAATATTCATTTTTGAGTTGTACCACAATGAATATTCTTATCTGTTATACAGTACAAAGCAAAAGTTTAGACAATGAAGAAATTCATGCAGATTTCGAAAAATATTTAATCAATTTTCCTAACATAGCTTGAATGTAATGTGCTGCACATATAAACAATATTTATAACAATGAAAAGTAGTACTGTATTATTTTGCAAGTAATTAAATGGTAACAAAAATATAATACTGTCTCAAATGTTTAGACAAAAATTAAATAAAATCTAAATAAACAATTTTTAAAACCTAATTGTGCATCCGTGCTTCTGTATTACTTCATAAATATGAGATTCCATCCAAGAAACTAAATTTTGCATAGTTTGGGAACCGATGCTGTACTATGCATCCGCAATAAATGTCTTGAGTTCCTGTACAGAAAAGTATTGTCTACCATTGCTATAAACTTTGCGAGACATGATGCCCTAAAGATTCTCTGTAGGGTTAAGATCTGTGTTACATGCTAGCCAGTCAAGAACTCTTATATTATGAGAATTAATTCATCCTATCGAATGATTTATTCATCCCATTGAATATACAGCAGCAGCCAGCAATGGCGTCTTTACGAAAGCGTGCAGGCTATCCATTCAGTGGTAGTCTTAATTTCACCTTAGCCCACCAGAGGGCGAGCATTTCATTACAATCGCGGATCGTGTCTAAACTTTTGCGACAAGCAAATTTTTATTTTTATCAAAAAAATTTAAATTATAGCAAATCAAACGACTGTCTTTTGATTATAGCATTTTAAAATATATTTTAAATATATATACAGGTTTTTGTAATTCTGACATAATTCTGAATTTTAAAGATGAATAACGTCATTGTCTAAACTTTTGCGTCGTATTGTATCTGTGTTTGCAGACACAGTGACTTTGCCAACAGATATTATGTGAGAAATGTCGAGTTGGTTATCAGCTGGGTGGCTCAGTAGTAGAGCATCCACTCGTTAAGCAGAATGCTCGAGGTCAAGTTTGACTCCGATCTCCAGCATTTTTCTCATAGTTAGAATAAAAATCAACCTTACACTACATTTTATCTAAAATGAATGCTTATTCATATTTTGTTTACATAAGAAACTAGTATGTTGTAGCCACCACAAGACCTTTCTTGTATATTATCTTATGGAAATTTATGCAGTACAAATTGTTTATTAAATTATTGTTGATTAAAATTATTTTCCTTGATAAATGCAGACAGTTTCTATCCCAGAGAAGTACCAGTGTGGCTAACTAGTCAGGGAATTTCATGTAAAGTTGGGGAATTTTCACAAATTTTGTGGAAATAAGCCGTTATTGAGAAAATTTATTATTGTAAATTGCTAAATTGTTCGCTAATTTTGTAGGAAATAAGCAGCGTAAGTCAGAGCAAATGATTGAAAAATCAGGGAGTTTGGAAAAATTTTAATGTTAGCCACTCTGAGTACTATAATACATAATGCCAAAAGAAAGTCAATTTTGTGTCGACATCAGAAGAAATGCAATTTATTTATTTATTTTTTGTTCACTGAAAATGAAAATGATCAATAACTATGTTTTATCCTAGATCTATGGTTTAACCATTTGTTATTGATGAGTTCTTTTTGAAGATAACCATATTGAAAATTTATGCTCTTATTACACACAACGATCTTTCAGTCAAATCTCATTTGAGCCAATTTTTATTCCAATTTTTGAAATCTGAAAGAGGGTTACAATAGTTGAGTTAAAAATTGTTCGAAAAACTGGTTTGCAGGGTACACAGTACATGACAAGCGAAGCTACTTATTGCTGTTTTAACGGGGACGATGGAGGGAGAGCAAAGAGAACTGCAGTGAATGAATTTTCCTCCCGGTGCTTTCTTTTTTCAAAGTGTAAGGAACTTTCTTCTCATTGGCTTGTCACAGTAAAAGGAGTTGGGAATACTAACAACTTTTTCTGACTAGGCAGAAAAAATTGTTCATATTCCCAACTCCTATTACACTGGGCGTTTGGGTGATTTGAGCCAATAAAATTGGCTCAAAAGTTGGGCGAAATGTCGTTGTGTGTAATAAGGCTTTTACACACCCCTGAGAGTGGGGAGCAATGTTCCTACATACATGGAACTTTTTTTGCTAGCTTATTACTACTATTACCAATAATTTATATTAATTTTACAATTATTCTTTAAAAATAACTCACTTTATGAGAGGTGCCAATTATTACGATTTGTCCGTAATTATTACGGTTTTATGGCAATAATTACGGCATTACGGACAAAATATAAAAAATTACGGATTATACGCTTTTAAAAAAATCGCGGATATCGATCGTTAAAAAAAAAATAATCCCCACTTTGATGATAAAACGCACAACGGAAGCCTTCCGATTCTCAATCTTTCTCCATCCATAACATGAATGTCAATATTCATTTTAAGCTTGCTTTGTTAGATTCTAGAAACTATAAAGAAATAGAATTATACAATATTTCTCGCTGATTTAATTTTTTTTACAACCCCCCCCCTCTTTTCTTATCTCCAACTAACCATCAACTATTAAAAGCTTTGCAGAAGCCTTTAGTTTCCCTATTTTTCTCCACCAGCAACATAAATGTCAATATTCATTTTAAACTAGATTCTAGAGCTTATAAAGAAGTATAATTGTTTCATTTCTCATTTATCTAATTATTTATATTTTGACTCCTCCCCCCCCCCCCCCCTTCCCAACTAGTGATCAAGGCTTACTCTTAGAACCGAAAAAGTGATAGAAGTGCTCAATATTTATCATATATGCAATTATTTTTAGGCTTTATTACTGAACTTGATGAATCTATTTGTTTTTCCTTAATAAATTTAAAATACATACTGTATCATCAAACAAAAAATATGCAAGATAATAGAGAAAATAGCAATATTTTATTATTTAATACCATAAAACAGTTGTCTATTTAAAAAAAAAAAAAAAAAAAAAAAAAGACTATTAAAAAATAATAATAAACAAAATAATTTTTTATCCCCCCCCCCCCCCAAAAAAAAAAAAAAAAAAAAAAAAGGAGAGAGAGAAAGAGAAATATCCAAATGTTTTTTCCCCCCTCCAAAGCAGGTTTAAAAAAAAACTTTCATTTTGTAAGAAGGTAAAAAAATACATATTATTCATTTACTTTTGCTTAGAATTTTTTCTAATTTTTTATTTAATATATTATATATTTGTTTACAAAAACTGTGCAATTCGTTATTATATGTGAGTTTGTGCGTAAAAATTATTCCGTGAGGCAATTCACGTTTCATAAATATATAACTGATTACTGATAGCTCTTATTGAAACTTGGCACCTCTACTTTATGTAATTTATTCAAAATTTTGTCATACATTGCTGTATTAAAAATTATATATATAAAAAAAAAGTTATGACAGCACCATCTATTGAATATTTGATCCCCAAACGTAATCAGCACCAGTTTAAATCAAGGTCCAACTAAATACCTGGTTTGGTTAAAATTTCATTAATTGGTTCGTGAGATACAGTATCCACAAAATTTATGATACACACATTCAGGCAAATATTTTCTCAAAACTTGTAAATCCCTCAAAAACCAGGGTGAAAATTATCACAATTCAGAAATGCCACTCAAAAATTTTCAAAAAAAAGGAAATTGTGCGCAAATTAAAATTTCTGACATTTTTTTATATATTTATATGCAAATTCTGTAAATTAATATATCAATAAAATAATTGATATATAAAGTATAATTTAAATATAATAAATTAAAAAATAGTTACTTTGCAGTAAAAAAAAAAAAAAAATTAAATTTTAAGCAATATAAAAAAATAGTGCTTTATCACAAACAAAAAATTATTTAAAAAATTTCAAAATAAACCATAGTCTGCATATATGTCTGACTATCCAAAAGTATCATATGGAAATCAATAATATTAATTTAACATAATTTAAAACAAAATAATTACACATATAAAAGAAAATACTTCTACCTCTGTATAAGTTTTAGAATCTGATAAAACAAGTTTATCATGATCACAGACACATATGTTATGGATGGAGAGAGATTGAGAATTGCAAGGCTTCATCAGGTTCTTTAATAGCCGATCACTAGTTTTAACATAGACCTTGTATAATAGACCACGCATCCCCCCTCATTATCTGTTTGTGACATGAAGTAGCTCCCCCAGTGAAACTACCACATGATGCAGACCTGGAGAGAGAGACGAGAATAAATATTATGTGATTTTTCCATAGGAAAGAAAGTAGTTTTGAGTTTTTTAATTTCTGTATTGTACACATACTTTTTATTTAAGCCTTTAGATTTACGCATCGTTGGAAAGCTAAAATGTCATAGATTAATTATAAAAAAAAATTTCTTTTGTGAGAAACCATTCTGAAGGGGAGAATTTTTTGTTTGAATTCGTACAAAAATAAGTGCTTTCTTATGGAAGAATCTCCCTCAACTCTCTGTCACGTGACATACAGCGCTGACCGCAAAGGATGAAGGTTTCAGATTACACCCTCATGTTGAAGACATTCACTATAATGGGAAGTCCTATTGGTGGCGTAGTCTATATATATAAGGTCTGTGAGTTTTAAGGAAGGGGAGAGGACAACATAACTATGTATATGAGAAATCCTACTTTTTTAAAGGTTCTAGAATCGGATGAAATAAGTTTAATATGCATATTGATATTTATGTGCGGATGGAGAAAGATTGAGATTTGTATGACTTTGATGGACTGTCTGATCGTCGATCGTTAGTTTAAGAGGAGGGGGGACAGAAAAAAATTATAAAAAGTGGAAATCCACCATTCAGTGAAAAATGGCATCCCTGACAATTCTAATACTTTCTTCTTATATTTTTAAGAAAGTAAAAAACATTTTATTTCCCCCCATCACCAATTGAGTTAACTTTAAAAATAAATTTTGTAACATGACAAAGCTTATGCAACAGACTAAAAAAAAATTTCCAATTTTTTGGAAATTTATTGTAATTTATACGATGTTGTGGCAGTTTAATGATTTAAACATAAATAATCTATTATAATACACATAATATTTATATTGTTTAGAGTTGGGGAAAAAATCTGAAAATTTGAAAGATATCCATTCCACAAAACAGTTGATTTCTACCTTTTTCAATTTGTTTATTAGAGAAAAATATTTTGAAACAATTATAAAATGTTTCTTTGAAAGAATATACTCAGAGATACAATTTATAACAATTTAAAACATATAAGCATTTTTAAAAATTAAAATAATAAAGCCACGAATATAATTTATAATACAAAACAAAACCTTACTTTCAGCTTTACTTGATGTAACTTTTAATTGGTGAAGTACTTTCTTTCAGGGCCCCCCCCCCCCCTTATCGTCAGCACCAGTTACTCCATGCTGTGTATCTGTGAAGGTTTCTGTCTGTTTTTTCGATTTTCTTCTCTCCTTCAGGAGGTGGCGCCAGGTAGCATCAATAGCTGTCGTTGATTGGTCTAGGTTGCATGCATTAAGATGATCTATGATTTCGATTGTTTTGCGAAATAGAGCATAGTTGTAGTTATTGTAATTAGCAATTTTTTCAGTATTTTTAAAATTTATTTCAATGTTTTCATTTCTGTGGGTTTATGCTAAAGCCATAGCCATGCGACGACAGCTATTGATGCTACCTGGCACCAACTCCTGAAGGAGAGAAGAAAATCGAAACATCAGAAAGAAACCTTCACAGATACACAGCATGGAGTAACTGGTGCTGACGATAAGGGGGGGGGGGGGCTGAAAGAAAGTACTTCATCAATTAAAAGTTACATCAAGTAAAGCTGAAAGTAAGGTTTTGTTTTGTATTATAAACATATAAGCATTTTCTGCAATAGAATAATTTTACAGAATATATCAAAGTGACATGTATACTCATAATATTTATTAATACAGTATAGGATCCGTTATCCATAAACCTGTTATCCAGAATGTTCCGAAAACCAGAATGCAAAATTCCAACTACCAAAATTGTAACTATCATAAAATTTAACATAGTAGCGGTCAGAATTATAGTTTTGCTACCTACTTTCTTTAATGCTATGGTGTTAATCTGGGGAAATATGGTGAGTACAAAACTGCATAAATAATTCTGAAAATTTTGCAAATTTAGGTTAGAAAATGAATTTTTAAGGTATTTTTTAATAAGATAAACATTAATAACAGTTCAACAGCAGATGAATTTTATCCTTTAATTCAGGTTGCATGCATGAAATCTCAATTGTTATAAAATTTTAAATAGTTTTTACTAATTTCCATTATTTTTAGAATTCATTTCATAAAATATTTAGCATTATGTGCTAAAAATATTTGAAACATTTATGAACAATTAGTATCAGAGACACACTATTAGCAAAAAAATATCATAGAAATGTTTGGAAAATCCAAATGAAAGGATTTTACTCTCAGGTGCAAAATTAAATTTTGTATAAGCTTATTTATTTTTAATTTATTATTACTATTAATTATTATTTATAGTTTAAAGTTCTAATTAAGAATGTTTTTTTATTTTGTGGAAATAATTTATTAAATGAACAAATATATAGGTAAAGTGTTTACATATATATTATTCATGTTTATCACTGCTATTTATGAAATTATTTTGTACCATTTTTATACACATAATAATGTGTTCCGAATTACGGAAAAACCCCTTATCCAGAATATCCCAGGTCCCAAGCTTTCTGGATAACGGATCCTATACTGTAATCATACAGATATTATTTAAGCATTTGTTGATGATGAGTATTAGTGTAGTAATAAGACAAATAACAATAAAAAATAAATAAATATAAATACAGTTGCACATTTCATACAAAAGATACAATATCTAACAGAAAATAATTCTTTTTTTTTCAGCTCACATAATCTAAATAACACTCATTAACATACATGTTTAATTACCGAAAATAAAGACTCAAAAGATTGATTTTATAAACAACTTTCTTTTAAACCTAAAAAAAACAAACAGTGTATAATCTTAGTTTTATATATCTATTGAATGACACTCCACATTTATAAGGGAAATAATTTGCCGCAATTTGGTTTATGAAGTAAAAGAACGCCTAAATGTGATAAATATTTTTGAACACCTCTAATTCAAAAGTTATATTTTTCAATTTAAGCTTCCAACAGATGTAAAAGGTATTTTAGAACAGGGCCCGAAATTTCAACTCAGGTTACACTCGACAAAAAAAAAAAAAAAAAAAAAAAAAAGTTTTATTCGCCACAAAATAGGGTTGCCCTTTTTTTTCTTTTTTTAAGCATTTTGGATATTTTTATTTTTTCTAACTATTTAAAAGGTTTCTACAAGTATGTCTAAAATTATATATATTAAAAGTGTGTTGTATATCATCATGTTTTATAATCATCTATAATTAAAAATCATTAAAATGTATTTGAGATTTCAAAAAGATTAAAATATCTAACAACATAAATGCAAAGAGTCATTAAAGAAAGAAAGAAGAAGAAAAATTCTTTGTCAAACAATATCCCATGAAAATCTTTTTATTATGAAAGATTAAGCTTCCTTATTTATCTATTTACTTAACTTTCTAACTTAAAAATGTCTTTTTCGTTCATTTTATTTTACCATGTTTTTATTAACTTCTATTCTTGTTTGTTTGCTGGTCCGGTACAAATCTTGCAATCAAATTTTAACTAACTTCCCTACTAGCTAGACATTTGAAACTTTCACAATAGCTCACAACCCGATGACAATTCAAAGTCGATTTTCAAATAATTTTCTTATAATTAATTAAAATGTGAAAATAATAACCTCCTAATACCGTATAAATAGCCATTAAAATACTAGCAATAATTTAATTGTTGCCAAAAAAAAAATTACGAGTTCACTTTCTTTCGACATAAAAATAAATACATTTAATTAAACGTGAGCGTTAAAAAATTGCAAAAAGTTAAATTATGCATCTCACAAAAATTGACGTTATTACTTAGATTAAGCTGTTTTTGCTGTAAAATTGATAAAATTTGAATTTTAAATTTCAAAACTCTAGAAAAAAAAATGGCAAACTGCCATATTCGATTGAAAACATAAACATTTCATTTCAAAGGACGATATTTACACAATAAATATCCAACTAATATACTAATTAAAAGGAAAATTATAAATATTCTATCATAATTTGAAGTCAAAATTGTTTTCAAATCTCTAAATAAAGTGTCTGACATGAGATACTCATATGTTGCATTGGAATAAATTTCATATCTGTCATCTTTGGCGGAAAAAAAAATATCGCCAAATTATCTGGCGAACATATTTAATTCCTTTAAAAAATTATGGTTATTTTAACAACTTATATTAAGAGAGTAATAAATAATATGAAGTAATATTTCGTAGAATACACATTATGAAAATATACATCTGGCCTGTATATTTTCGTATTATGTTTTTGATCGCCAAATACAAAAAACGCCAAGGATGACAGAATTTTGAAATTTAAAATTAAAATTTTGTCAATTTGACAGCAAAATAACTGAATTTGACACATGTACACGATAATTAATACACATCTATACTCAAATACGGGGATTAAAATCGGGAACTAATTTTCCTTGAATTTTAATATTTTTTTTTACAAAAAATCCAATGGGCGATTAACATAGAAAATCTTTTTCTTGCATCCACGGACGGTCAGTGACGTCACACTTCACTTGCATATAGCTATGATTCAACAGAAAATTTAAAAACATGGTTTATAAAAAGTTTTTTATCTTATAATTATTTGTAATCAGATGGAATGTCAATATGTATAAAATGTTCATTGTTGTTATTTGAAATAGCGATTTCGGAATAACTTTTTCAATATAATTGTCGCTTACAAACACAAATCATTGACGTTTCAGTAAAAAACTAACTGTTTTTTAATCATTATTCAAAAAATAAACATAGGCAGTATCTTTAAAAGGGCTCGGGCTCATTTTCATGTGACAATACCGCATAGGCAAACTTTCTCATATCTCTTCTCTCGGATAGTGGGCGACGGGCAAAGAGACTCTCTGCTCGTCTATTCTCACTCTGCTTGCAGAAATCACAGTGGAAGAAACAAAAACTGCCGAAGAGATCAAAACTTTTATGTATGCATAAGCATTTTCCTTTCCCAGGCTGGGGCGATCTTGGGCAGCGCACACACAGACTCGGCTTTCCGAGAATCTAAAGAGGAGAGGTTAAATATGAGGCTATAAGATGACTCTCATTCTCTCGACTCATTTCTTTAAAAGAGAAACTTTTTTATTAAATAATATTTTTAATTTTATTATTTCACTACTAGAAACTGCTTGCTATAAACATGGTAAAAAGAAAAATCATTTAAAGCTTCTTACACTTTGTAGAAAAAATATTTTACAAATGACATCGAATTTTGAAAATGACCCTATTCAGAAACATAACTAATTAATAATTTCCGCTGCTGTGAACTTAGCATCATACCACTACTTATGTATAGTACCACAATTAATAAACCACTATTTTTGAATAATAAATTTTTATATTATTTTTTTATGATTAAAGTCACCAATTAGTCACCTGATTTTTAAGTGGGATTAAAAATTGAACATGTAAATCGAAACATGTTGTCTAACGGTTTTTTAACCTTTTAAAATTCTTTTAAATATTTTTAACGTGCCTTTTACAGTGGATTTTACTCTTTTAAATAAAAAAGAAAATACTACTAAATGTAAATGATGGTATCATAAAAATAAAAATTAGCACATTCACACTTAAATATGAGAGTGATCAGTGAGCTGAATATTCAGCATACAGCATTCGGCCAAAATTGCTTATTTGGTACATACAAAACAGGTTTTGTTGCATACTCAGGGTTCGTGAATGAAAGAGAAACCTGGTACAGGCTTAAAAGATTATTTAAAGAAATTTCTAGAAGACTACAGGTCTGTAAACAGAGTATCAACTTTGGTTTCACCAGAGAAAAAAAAAAAAAAAAAAAAAAACTGACAACATCAAAATGATAGCATAAACTGTACAGTACAGAGCTCTTCACATTGAGCTCCTTGGCGAGGAAATTGATTAACTTGGGTGGATCGGGTTTCCTTTTATAGTTTTCCATAAACCTAGAATTTTTCAGTAACTTCTGAAATAATCCAATTACAGCTTTGATCTTCACAATATCAATAATAAGTATTTTTCTCGCCAAATTTGGCACCAAAGCCATTACCTGCTGTGGTGAAACTTATTGGGTTTTTAAAGAAAAATGAGCCATTTTAACGTGAAAACAAGCTAGAAATGCAGCAAATTAACATTTTATAACCTGAGTAAGCCTCTTTGAGAGAAATTACCTAAAAATAACTACTGTTATTTACAAATTCGCAACAGCATTATGCATTAAGTTCCTTATACAATGGAACAACTATTTTGTTTTAAAATATGCATTTAAACGGTGTCTTTCATAAGTGATAACGATTTACTTTATAGTACTGCTTGGCTTGTTTCTAATAAACTGTCAATTTGGCAATATTTTGCAGGCGATTTTTTTAAGTGAGAAGTCCGTGGCCAAATGGCCACACAGTAGTCTACTCTGGCCCCCAATAAATAAAATTTATCCTCAAAGTAAAAAAAACTCTGAATTTCACCGAAGAAGTGAAAATTGAATAATTAGAGGTATATTTAATAATTTATTGAAATTATTTTTCAAAAATGAAATTATAGTTACAGTATTAAAAAGAGTTTAAGATTGCAAAGAAAGATACAAAAATATATAATGAGAAAAAAGTTTACAAATTTGCTTTCTTTCTGAAGAATTTTTTAACATAATCTCTATTTAAGAAAAGCCTTTTCTATATCATTTAATACTATGAACATTGTGGAACTTGTCATCTTATCAGATGGGGACACTTTATGACTGCACTTTAGCAGTTTATTATGGGAAATTACTTTCTCAGCAGTCATTGAATGAGGTAATAGAATCATAAGTGAGCACAACAGCTTTTGCAAAATTCCAGTCATTACAGGAATTAGTTTTTGCAATATATGTGATATTTTTACTCCAATATTTGAAATATTGAGGTCTTTGACTTCCTGAAAAAGTGACAAAAAATTGCAAACATTCGTTGAAAACACCTGCTTTATCATCTCCACCAAAAATTGTTTCAATCAATACTCAACCATTATCAATCATTTCTTTTGGTGTGTTGGCATTCAAAAATGAAGAAAATTGTTTATTGCTGTCTTGTATGTTCAATCTTTCATCAACAAAGTTTAAGAATAACATTACAATTTCCTTCCTGACTGCCAGCCATTTGTGAACACCAGTTGTAACATACAAATCAGCAATTTTTCGCCTTTTTCTTGGCAATGGCTTTGGTTCATCAAACATCACATCATCTTCCTGCTCTTAATTACTTGCATTGGTATTAGATTTCAGCACTTGTTCTTCGTGACCTCTTGGATAGAGGTTATCCACGATAAGCCTCAAGTTTTGTATCTCATTATTTTTCAAAGTTATTACTTCTGGCAAGACCTGGTTACTCTTTTGTAGATTCTTCTGAGTGTTTGTAGTATGGAAGTTATGTCAGCCATCAAACATGTTTGCTTCAGTTGAAGAGAACTCTCCTCATCCCAAGTCTTTGAACATTCCTGTAGCTGTACTTTGTTTACATTGCATAGAAGGGTCTGGGTCGGATATCAGTTCTTGCCAAAAACGAATACACCCAGGAAGATTTTGTAGCATTACAATAATAATGAGATTATGAACATGTTCAGCAAATTGTACTTCAAAATGAACTGGAAATGAAGGATGGTCTAGGAAAATTTATTGCTTTCTCTTCAGTTTTGAGGATGAAGTTCAGAAATATTTCGAAGTCCCTGTTAAATTACTCAACCACATTTTTAATTCAGGAACTAAATCTAGAGCTGATTCTATTGCCAGGTCAGATCGATGACAATAACACCAACAGTTTATGTCCTAAGTAGTTTTGAGCAATTTAAGACCACTGTTGCATCTAGTATTAGCAGCTTTCCCATCAGTTGTGACACCCACCAATGATTCTGTTGGAAAGAAAGAAATCTAACAAGTCTTGACAGTTGCATTGAGTAATCCTTTGGCACCTTTTAATTCTCGCTGATTGACTCCAAAGAAATGACTTTTAATTATCATTGGTTCATATTTAGTAACCTACTTTGCAACAATATACTTCATATCTTTATTACCATGGTCCATACTTCCATCAATCTGTCAATGATGTGAGCAAGTGACGTAGTGACGATGCACCATCTTTTTCTCCTCCCTCTTTGTTCTTAGTCTCTGTCGATCGACGTCAACAATTTGTTGAACCAAAAGCAATTTTTGTTTTGGTCGATTTTAATTTGCAAAAGAGTGTAAGCATCAAGTTCAAGAAGCATGTAACTTTAAAAAAGTTTTTGTTTGCCTATTTTTTTTTCCTAACATTTTTACATTAGGCAGCCCTAATTGTGCCTCATAAGGCCTCAGAATGCAACATTTTGTATCTAGTTATCAAAATTTTTCTCTGGGGAGAAACGCTTGGACCCATTTTAATTGGGGATCTCTACATCACTCTCCCGATGCCTCTCCCTCCTTCAAAGTCAATCCAAAAGCTTGCGGCAGCATTAACAAAAAAATTCATGGGCTTATATATCAGTGGCCTCCCAGTGAAAAATCTTTAAGAAATGGCATACTATTTTGGCTTGTCCTTGGGATTTACAACCCTTTAGGAAAGACAATGAATGAATGCCACAACCAAAATGGTAAAAAATAAAATCACTGTGAAATATATCCTAAAGAAAAAAACAGGAGTGGAAAATTGGTGCAGAACATACACCAGTATTTATGAAAAAAAAAAAATTCTTCTTAAACCAATGTTATTATAAGTAGAGAAAAACTTCAAACAAACACCGATATGAGTTCTGTGCCAATTTTCCACCTCTGGAGTTAAAAGCAAAACATATACGATATACCAACACAAGGTTGTTAAAGGAAATTTTGGTTAGAAAGTGCAAAATTATAACCATTCACAGTTAAAAATAAATAAATCATGAGATATATAAAAGTGTGATATGAATGCACAAAATTTGGTATTGAAAAAAAATTACTATTACATACATATATACAATGCTTATTTCAAGCTTGTCATTGACTCATATTTATGTCAGAAGTTGCTAACCCAAATAGCATTTAAAAAAAAAAAAAAAAAAAAAAAAAGGATAAAGAATTGCATCAAATTGCTTATTTCAAACCTTCCGAGTTCAGTGCAAACTAGGATCAATCATCTGAGGTTACATTTGTCCAGCTTACTTTAAATTTGATAATGCAAAGCATGAATGCATATTTCAGCGTATGTACTATGCTTGAATATACATGATATATGAATCAGGTACCTTTAATATTTGTTTTTAAATTAAAAAAAATTATAATTCTTTTATACATGAAATTATTTATTCTACGCTTACAAAGTTGATTTCTCCACTATCAAAGTATTTTCAAGTTTATAATATATTTGATTTGTGAAATGTGATTTCCCAAGCTTGAATCTACTTGGAAATATCCTGGAGTCACAGAAGCTCGTCTAAAGAAAACATGCTTCAGGGATCAGATCTGTCAATAGTCTTTAAGAGCATATTTGCTCTGGGCCCAACTAAGCTTTTTAGAAGATCTAGGCACAAATTATATTTCAGGCTCCCCTGCTCACATTTATGAAGTTAAGATGATCCATTTTGATCAAAATATACTATTAAACATAAATAATAAGAGGGCTTCAACAACAATTTAAAATAAAATGAGAATGTAAAGTGCTAAGAAAGACGTAATAAATAGTAATCTTGAAACATAATTTAAATTTAAGGAAAAAATATGGGCTTTTAACAAATTATAGTCTCTTAACTTTTCTTACTTTGTAACAAAGGCAGCAAAAGTAATAATATGGTAAATATGAAATTTCCTTGTGTTACTTTATGTTTATTTGAAGCCCTTTAAGTATGGAGACCCTGGCCTAGTGTACCTGCCTTAATCTGGTCTTGCATTTGTTTAAAAACACGTTAAATTTTCTAACTCAAGAATATTTCCAACTCTATTCAAGCTTGGAAAATCACATTTTAAAAATCAAATGTATTACATGCTTGTAAATTTCTTGGAATCAGAAATAAAATGATGGGAGCAGCGAGTGCAGTTCTTTATTTATGCTGAAAGGGTGAAAAAATCAACTTTGCACAAATATAGACTAAATGATTTTGTACACCAAAGTATTAAAAAATGAATTTTTATTTTTAAAAAGTTTTACAAATATTTGATTCATACATACTGTAGCAAGCAGAGTGCACAAGACCATAGTCAAAGGAGGGAGGGTTGGAAGTTCAACACTTGCAAAATTTTGGAGATTTGTTGAAAAATTTTCAACTTTTACATTATTTTTAACACTTTATTATGTACTATTAAAAATTCAATCCCTCCGAAATTTTTTTCTGGCTACCACATTGACAAGGCAGGTTTGATATGCATTGATTAAATCATCTTGAATTATCAAGCTTAAAACAAGCTGAATAAAAAAATGTGTTTTGAATGCTTGATATTGATTTGAATTTGCTGACTTGAAATGTCATGCTTGATGTAACTTCTCTGTGCTCTATGAATTTCAAATAAAAAGATTCTGGTTGTGCACTGATATTAAATTTTGACACATATGAGCATCTCTCTTCCCTCCCGGGCAATAAAAATAAATACTAAATAAATGTCACACACAATTTATACCCCTAAATTTCTTGTAATATAATACAGCATGTATTTTCAACTGAATGTAGTGCATTAGCTCATTGGTTTAAACAAAAAGTAATCATGGTGCATTCTTAATCTTAAAAAAAAGGAAAGGAGAGTTAACTTTAAGAAACGCTAGATTAAATCGTAATTTGTGAACAAACAGCAAAATATAAACGATCCATAATTAATTTCTAAGATCAAAGAAATACATAAAATTTTCTAACACCATTTCAAGTGTCAAAAAGTGAAAGATTAATTTTTCATACATTAGCAGTTTTAAATAAGTATCTCAGTTATAATGAAATATTTTTCTATTTTATAAAGAATTATAGGACCAACCATGATTGAAATAATTTTCTGGTTTATTAAAAATAAGGTATAGCTTTAGTATCTGCAGTACAAGGCACTCCTTGGCGATTTTTGGCGTGGTAAAGACCTTGGCGAAAAAAGTCTGAGCTACATCGCTGCCAAATTTCAAATTTCGCCAAAGCGATCCGATATTAAAATTAAAGCTGCTCCAAACATGAATGTATTAAATTAAAATATGTCCACATTTTCTTAACCTAAATGCAGTATATATATATATGGTTTAAAAAATATTGCATCATAATTCCAAAACAGCAATATGATCATGATAGTGGAACTAGAATATAGCGAGCGATAAATTGCCAATCTGGACAACTTGTCATTATTTCGTCTTAAAGAAAAAAGAAAGAAAGAAAAGAAAACTTGCCAAACCCTGTTGTATAATAATTTCATGTTAAAAAGGAAAAATAATTTTTTGAGTGCACACTTTGATTATACTTTTTATTATTACATTTTTTAGTACAGCTTTGATACATCTGTACTTATTGGCGGTTTTTTTGATTTGGTGATTAAAATGTATACGGAAATATACACGCCAGATAATATTTTTGTAATATATATCGTATGAAATATTGTTTCATATTCTTGACTGCTCTGTTAATATGTCTTATTGAAATAACCATGATTTTTGAAACGAATTAAATATGTTCGCCATGTATTAGTCTGTGATGTTCGCCAGATAATTTGGCGATAATTTTTCTACTCGCCAAAGCTGATAGATACCAAATAACCAAATCAGCTCCTATTTTTCGTTAACTTACGCTAATAATTTGCTTAATTTTCCGTGTTCTTAAAGAGGTTGTTTTCGCCTTAGTTTACAGTGGTTTAAAGTTTTTGAGTACCTACTTTGATTATACTTTTTGTTATAAAATTTTTTCATTAACTTATGGCAACATTTCCTATTCTGTTTAATTTTCCATGTTTTTAAGTTTTATTTATCTCGTTGGTTTTTAACGTCGTATGGTCGTATATATCAATATATTGTGGTTTAAAAGAACAGCACAGAGCACAATAGCCGTATTGAACGTTTTAACGAATGCATGCGGTGAGTGAGGTAGAGGTTCAAAGGTTCAAATACCACTTCAGCAGTGGAGTTTTGCTGCTATCGTACGTTTGTGATTCGAATTCTAACGTTAATAATGGTGAAATTCTATAAAAATCTAGATGACTCAAAAATAAACTACTCTTTTAAAAACAGTTGTCATTAGTGAAAAGGAATTAAAAAAAAAAAAAAAAAAAAAAAAATCGCCCTGAAGTACTGTTCTTGTAAGGAATGGCTTGTTAATCACCCAAAAGACCTGGAATTGACTGGAAAGAAAAGGTATATCTGAAAGTGCAAGAGAAGCTTCAGTGGTATGATAGGAAAATTGTTAAATTAGATTTTATAAACGAAAAAATTTAATTTTTTTAAATTGGAATTCCAGGTTTGATACTTGGTTGCCTATAAATTGTGAAAATATTGAATCTCCTGACATCCCCAAAAATATCTTAAAGAAAACATTTACAAAATTTAAGTTAGGACAAAAGGTTTTAGTTCAGTGAAAAGATTAAAAAATGAACCCAGCTACAGTTATGAAAACTTTAGAGAATGATGGTGCTTCTTTTTCTAAAGAACATATTCAAAAGAAGCATGCATCAGATATTCAAGATATTGGAAGCAAAAGATTTTTTAATGAATCTGTTATTCCCAAAGAGAGCTTTATCAACATTAATGCTAAAGTATTTCAAATTCAAGATCATAATGATTTTAAATGTATTGTGAGTGGTTGCAGTAAAAGTTTTCGCAAAGAAAAGCTATTAGCTTCACATTTAAAGCATTATCATAATGAGAATACTAATCTTTCTATGAAAGAGGTAAAACCAAAATCAGGTAAATCATCTAAAACAGCAATGATTCAAAAACCATCAAATAATGCTCAGATTAAACGTAATATTAAAACTTATCAATTAAACAAAAAATATCAGTACAGAAAAGATATTAGTAATGTCCAAAAGTCTAACACTAAGGAATCTGCCACTAAAAACATGAATCGTAAATCACCTCCTAGCCATTCATTTAAAAGAAAAGTTTTATTACCAGCTAAATATTCTAATTCTGATATTTATTTGATCAGCCCATTAGTTAAACAGAGAGGTAAATTTTGGGACAAAAGAGATCGAATTTCAGTCAATATTAAAGAATCATTATGTCAGAGTATCACAACATCCAGGGATAAATTACCTTTAGATAATTTAAAACCTTCTAATAAAATTTATAAAACAGTTAAACAGTACAATAAAAAATTAAAGAGATCTTACAATGATAAAATGAACATGAAGGCCAAAAACAGTTGTGACGGGGATAAAGAAAGGGAAAAATCTCACTCCGAAGTAAATGTTATAGTGAAAGATCAGAGTTCTGCTTCTCATGACCATAAAAGTTCTGTGCAAACTGGAGTAACTGAACATACCAAAATGGAAATCAGTAATACTAATATCCAGAAATTTAATGCTAAAGAAACTGCCACTAAAAAGATAAATCGCAAATCCGTTTGCTCTGATGTTAATCTTACACCTAGATGTTCATTTAAAAGAAAAGTTTTGTCACCAGCTAAATATTCAAATTCTGGTATTTATTTGACTACTCCTTTAATTAAACAGATTACAAGATCATGTGAGAAACAAAAAGAAATTTCAGTTAATATTAAAGAGACATCTTCTCAGAGTGACTCGGAATTAAATTTTCTAGTGAAGGATTCTAGTTCTGCATCTCATGACCATAAAGCTTTTATGCAAACTGATCTAACTAAGCATTCCAAAACAGAAATTAGTAATGCTAAAATCCAGAAATCTAACGCTAATGAAACTGCCACTAAAAAAATAAATCGTAAATCACCCCTTTCTGACTATTTTGCACCTATATGTTCAATTAAAAGAAAAATTTCTTTACCAACTAAGTATTCTAATTCTGGTATTTATTTGACTACTTTAACTAAACAAGTACCAAAGACTTATGAGAAAAGAGATCACATTTCAGCTAATATTAAAGAGTCATCTTGTAAAAATGACTCAACATTTGAGAATAAACTACTTTTGGATAATTTAGAACCTTCTTCCATTAAAATTTCTAAAATAACGTGTAAAAAATTAAACCGGTCTTCCAGTGATAAAGTGAACATGAAGCTCAAAAAGAGTGTCCGTTGGAGTAAAGAAATAAAAAAATATCCTGAAGCAAATATTCTAATGAAGGATCCTTGTTCTACATCTCATGACTATGAAACTTTTATGCAAACTAAATTAACTGAGCATACAAATATGGAAATTAGTTGTGCTAATATCCAGAAATCTAACACTAAAAAAATAAATCGTAAATCTCCTATTTCTGATATCAATCCAATATCTAGACGTTCATTTAAAAGAAAAGTTATATTACCAGCTAAATATTCTAATTCAGGTATTTATTTGGCAACTCCTTTAATTAAACAGAAAGGTAAGTCTTGGGACAAAAGACATGGAATTTCAGCTAATATCAAAGAATCATCATGTGAGAGTAGCTCAACATCTAGGGATAAACTACTTTTAGATCATTTGAAATCTAATGAAATTTATAAAATACCCATCGTATGTATTGAAAAATTAGATATGTCTTACATACATGATAAAATGAACATGAAGCTCAAAGATCATGAAGAGACAGAAAAATCCAGTCCTGATGTAAATGCTCCTGTAAAGCATCCTAATTCCACACCTCAAAGAAATGGGATTGATTGGAAAGAAGGAGAATATCTGAAAGTTCAAGATAATCATCAGTGGTATGATGCAAAGATTGTTAAACTTGATTTTATAAACAAAAAAGTTAAAGTTCATTTTCTAAACTGGAATTCCAAATTTGATTCTTGGTTGCCTATGAATAGCGAAAATATTAAATCTTCTGATATACCCAAGAAAACTTTTAAAAAATTTAAAGTAGGGCAAAATGTCCTAGCTAAATGGAAGGATACAAAAATGTATCCAGCTACGATTATAAAATCTTTAGTAAATGACAAATATATTGTTTCTTTTATTGAAGATCATATTGTACAAACAAAGCATGCATCAGACATTCAAGATATTGGAGGGAAAGAATTTCTGAAAGCATCGGTTATTCCTGAAGATAGCTTCATCAAAGTTACTTCTAAAGAATTTAAGATTCAAGAAGATCATAATGATTTTAAATGTATTGTGAGTGGTTGCAGCAAGAGTTTTCGTAGAGAAAATTTATTAGCTTCACACTTAAAGCATTATCACAGTGAAAATACTGAAAAAGTAAAGCTCCCAATTAAAGAAATAAAACCAAAGTCAGGTAAATCTTCTAAAAAAACAAAGATTGAAAGACCATCTGATGATGCTCAGAGTAAATCAAATATTAAAACTCAGCAATTAAACAAAAATAATCAGAACAGTAAAGTAATTAGTAATGCTAATATCCAGAAATCTAGCAGTAAGCAAGCTGCTGTTAAAAAAATAAATTGTAAATCATCTCTTTCAGAAGTTAATATTACACCTAGACATTCATTTAAAAGAAAAGTTTCAGTACCAGCTAAATATTCTAATTCTGATATTTATTTCACTGCTCCTTTATTTAAACAGATTCACAAATTTTGAGATAAAAAATATTGAATTTCAGACAACATTAAAGAATGATGTTGTCAAAGTGGCTCAACATCTAGATATTTTTTGATTTAAAAACCTGCTTTCAATAAAATGTATTATTATACCTAAACCATACTGAAAAATTATAGACATTTCAGTCACAATAAAAGGAACATGAAGCTAAAAAAGCATAACTGAAAATGAACATATTATATATAGAAACCCAAAGTCATAAGTAAATTTATTAGAAATTGTTTGAAACTTACACCATTCAAAGAACTATCTGAAAATTTTTCAGAAAATCAAAAGGAAAATTCCCTTGAAAAACATAAAACATTTTAAAGTACGAAACCACAGAAAGAGTAACATTGAAGAAGAATCCTCAAAAACTTATAAAAATGCTGAAAAATCAGGAAGTTAATAAAATTATAGTCTGTTCAAAATGATGTCAGCATTTCTTTAACGAAGGTATTCCATTTTTGTCCTTTTCCCACTGAATGGCAACATCTGGCATTCTATTCTAATGTATTAAGGACAACCTTCAGCAAATCCCATTCTACATAAAGAAGAATTCGTTATCTCTTTTTGTTAAAGATCACCACATCCTTTTGTTTTACTACATTAATAAATGAAACTATCCAACAGTTTATTTGTTTTGGCATTCATGACAATAACTTGCTCTTTGGGAAACATATAACAAAGGAAACACTCATAAAAGTAATAGAAAATTTATGAAGTTAAAAAAAGAAATAAGAAAAGCTAACAAAAGACTAAAAAAAAATGCATGGCTTTTGTGGCTACCTATCAGAGCAGAAATATTATTCCTGCCATGAAATCCATTGTGTTATTCTTTACTTTCAATATATCAATTTAATTTTTTTCATTTCAGATAATCGAGTGGAAGGTTGAATTTTATACCAACTATGTGAAAAATACCAGTGCTGGGAATCGAACCTCGGCCTTCCACTTAAAGTGTGGGTGCTCTACTACTGAGCTACCCTGGCTGATAACCAGTTCGGTATTTCTCGCTTAATAGGCAAGTGAGAAATGCCGTGCTGGTTATCAGCCAGGGTAGCTCAGTGGTAATGCATCCATAGGTTAAGCGGAGGGCCTGGGTTCGATTCCTGGCTCTGGTATTTTTCACATAGTTCGTATAAAAACGTACCTTCCACTCTATTATCTGAAATGAATTTTCAAGGTTGATGAATAAAAATGTCTAAATATCAATTTAAGTTGAGCAAACTATATTAAGTGATTTAGTCTTTGCAGATGTTGTTAAAATAAAGCTCCAGAATTTATTCCAAATAAACAGAAGAATATTGACTATGAAGCTACAATTTCTGCCAATGAACCTCAAAATAAAAATTTTGGTTATTCACATCTTCATCATTTGGAATTCAATAGCAAAATATTTACTTCTTCTTTTTAGCATAATGTTCTTGGCGATCAAACAGTTAAATTGTACATACTTTGCTGATTTATATGATGTATAAACTTGATATAAACATGCTCTTCATAAAAAAAAGAAAAAAAAAAAAATGAATGTTTTTGGTTTTAAAAAAGAAAATGAAATATTTTAATCTTGCAAAAGAAAGTGGCATAGAATAGCTGGTAATATTGCAATAACGAAGAAAGAAGATCAAGTCATGCTCTAAAAATATAGGCATCAATAAAAATCTTGTACCAGAATTTTGATACTATCATTTGTATCTGTAAAAGTTTAAAATGGTTCAGTGTGATTTTTGTAAAACTTGACAATATTGTGCTTGCTTGCACGCAGAAGATTATGTTAAATTAGATGATGAACATGTGTTTTAATTGTTATCCCCCAAAATCAATTAGGGTTACGAAGGATAAGTATTATTTAGAATAAGCTATTAGGAAACAGCTTCCATCTTTTGAATTTGCTGAAGTGAATTCTGAGAACAAGAATACATTTTTCTATTTTTTGTAATAATCTGCTAATAGTTATTCTCTTCCAAAATGTTTCAGTTTGCTTTGTGCTAAATGCAGTAAAGCAATATTGCAAAGAGTTTATTCCATATGCCAACCAGAAAATAAATTGCATAAAAAAAACATCTACTGCTTCAGATATCAACACAGTGAAATCCTGTGAACATAAAACACCTATATGTACTGATGTTAATCATATATCTTTTCAAACTCTTAATAGATGACTATTTTTGTAGCAAATATTCTGTGCAACCAAGAGATTAAAACTTTCTTTAAAATATATTATTGTTACTTAATGTATCAATTCAACTGACTATTCCAAAGATAAATTTCTAATATTTTTAGATAATAAATTTAGAAATAATGATTTCTAAAATTTTTGGATAAAAATAATTTTTTCCTGTATTGAATAAAGGCTGGGATTACAGTGCCTCACTTAAGCCTATCATAAGCATAAATTTTCTCTTAAGATGTAAACAAAGTACAACTCATCTCATTATCTTAAGAGCACCTCATAGATATTTTACAGTGAATAATAACTGGATGGGTGATATTAAATTCAGCATGTCCATTCAACTGGTTTGCTTCTCCTGTGGAGAACTTGTACTTGAGACATCGCAATAATATAAAATTAAAATCATTCCGAAACAAGCCCATCTTATGATGGAACATATGATTAAGATCAATTTTAAGATTGAGGCATCACAATCCCAGCTATAATACTAGATGTTTCAGTGACATATTACATTTGAAGATGAACTATTTTCATTTCTTTTATCTTCTATAAAATTGAATTCTGTAAGATTAAAAAACAGCAACAATTTCATTAAATGTTTTCATTTAATTAGTGGAATATGTTTGTGTTTTTTCTTTATTATCAGATTAGTTATCAGGCAAAAAAAAAAAAAAATATTCAATTTCATTGTTTTCTTAATCTAACAGAATATTCCATTATTCATTTGTAATGTATTTAATTGTAATGACTTGATTATATGGTAATGTATAATAACAGGAGACTTGGCATTGGATAAACTACTATGTCAGAAACGCCAAAGAAAAATATTTGAGATGCATACAGCTGTTTCGGTAGCTTTAAGTGTACCGTCTTCAGTGCAAAAAGAATTCTGAATCTGGAGAAGTGCTCGTATATATAGGAGAGGGACCGAATTTAGTTCAACCCATAGGATTACGGGAAAGGTGGGGAGTGTGACCAATAGGAATTTAAGAAATATTTTTTTCCTACTGCTAACATTCCTATTGGCCACACTCCCCACCTTTCTCATAATCCTATTGGTTGAACTAAATTCGGTCCCTCTCCTATATATACGACCACTTCTCCAGATTCAGAATTCTTTTTGCACTGAAGATGGTACGCTTAAGGCTACCGAAACAGCTGTATGCATCTCAAATATTTTTCTTAGGTGTTTCTGATGTAGTAGTTTATCCGGGTATATGGTAATGTATTTCATTGTATACAATCAAAACTTCAAGAAAAAATAAGAAATAGCAAATTAGTTGCATATACATTTTTAATTGATGAAATTACTAAGGGGAAATATATATATATATACATCCAAACATTAAGAAAATTAAAAAATGGTCTTATCTGAAGTTGACAGGAAATTTTTCATTGGGGTGTCCAATTCTCATCAGCTATTCCGATGATGTTGCTTGTACTGATTTCGACATCTTGTTTCGCTCACTAGGAGTTAAAAGATGGCACCAGTTTTGTTCAAATCCTCCTATTGGCTTGTTTTGGTTGTGACTATGTTGATTTTTTTTATAATCTCTATTGTTTCTCTACAGATTGTGCAATGGTACAATTACACAATCAATAGATATTATAAAAAAAAAAAAAAAACAGTACAGTTGCAACTGCAAACAAAACAACTATTACGTGATCAATAGAAAACATAGATTATTTTTAAAAAAAAAAGAAAAAAACAGTTGCAGTAGAACCAGTAGGATTTGAACAAAACTGGCGGCATCTTTTATCTCCTAGTGAGATAGAGGTCAGAATCGATACAAGCAACATCATCACTAGAATAGTTCATGAGGATCAGGGCCCTGATCGAAAAATTTCTTGTCAACAAGGCCATTTTATAATTTTCTTAATGTTTGTATTAATTATTGAAGTTCTTAAAAAGTTTTAAATTAATATACTTTTATCAATTATTTAACTACATTACTGACAGAAATAAATTTCTCTGGAGAATCATTCTGTTTTAGATTTAACTCAAAATTTACATATTTTTAACATGTATAATAATGGTTTTTGTCCTCCTAGGAAAGCCCTAAAATTACAAGAAATGTGTGGAATATATGGAACTTGAATATCTTTTTGCAATAATGCTGTTAATCAGTTAACAATAGATAATGAAATATATAGTAAATATAGCCAGATGAACCAGAAATAGTTATTAATTCATGGCTTTTATTATCATCACCATTATTTAAATGATTTAAACTGTAGTTAATTTCAGTGTTCTGTACAATATCAAATTAATTCAATTACCCTTTTATTTATTGTTTAAAAAATATTTTCATCCCTACTCTGGAACATCCTCAGTTTTTTAAGTTTATACAGTAGAAGATCTAATGTATTCTCCATATAACGCAAAGCCTCTCAAACATAAATAATGAATTTAATTTAGAAATTTATTCATCAAGTCTGAAGTTCATTTCAGAAAATTATGGAGTGGAAAGCTGATTTTTTATACCAACTATGTGAAAAATACCAGAGCCGGGAATCGAACCCAGGTCTTTCGCTTTACATGCAGATGCTCAAACCATCGAGCTACCCTGGCTGGTTACCAGCTAGGCATTTCTCACATAACATTTGTTGGCAAAATCACCGAGTCTGCAAACACAGCTGAATTTTCTGAAATGAACTTTCAAGCTTGATGGATAAATTTCTAAATTAAATTGAAAATTTCATGGTCTATTGGAGTTGTGCCATGATTAATAATGTCACTTGAAAGTCGCCGAGTCTGCAAACACAGCTGTATTTTCTGAAATGAACTTTCAGGCTTGATGAATAAATTTCTAAATTAAATTGAAAATTTCATTGTCAATTGGAGTTGTGCCATGATTAATAATGTCACTTGATACAGTTGTGTTTGCAGACTCGGTAACTTTACCAACGAATGTTATGTGAGAAATGCCTAGCTGGTAATTGGCCAGGGTAGCTTGATGGTTTGAGCATCCGCACATAAAGCGGAAGGCCTGGGTTTGATTCCCGGCTCTGGTATTTTTCACATAGTTGGTATAAAAAATCAGCCTTCCACTCCATAATTTTCTGAAATAAATAATGAATTTTACAGTTAAGAAATACTTGCATTCCAACATTACAAAAAAAAAACTTACTATCTAGAGGACTCACTGTGATACATTAGCTTCTCTTTATCTCTTAATTTGAAGCTTTTAAATATAAAAAGGGCTATTATTTTTTAAAAATGAGTATTACAAACTTGGTCGAGGCATATTAAATTACAGTATAGGATCCGTTATCCAGAAAGCTTGGGACCTGGAATATTCTGGATAAGGAGTTTTTCTGTAATTTGGAACACTTTATTGTATGTATAAAAATGGTACAAAATTTCATAAATAGCAGTGATAAACATGAATAATATATATGTAAACACTTTACCTATATATTTGTTCATTTAATAAATTATTTCCACAAAATAAAAAACATTCTTAATTAGAATTTCAAACTATAAATAATAATGGTAATAATAAATGAAAAATAAATAAACATATATAAAACTTAATTTTGGACCTGAGAGTAAAATCCTTTCAGTTGGATTTTGCAAAAATTTCTACGATATTCTTTTGCTTATAATGTGTCTCTGCTCTGATACTAAAAGTTCATAAATGTTTCAAATATTTTTAGCACATGCTAAATATTTTATGAAATGAATTCTAAAAATAATGGAAATTAATAAAAACTATTTAAAAATTTTGTAACAATTGGAACTTCATGCATGCGACCTGAGTTCAAGGATAAAATTCATTTGCTATTGGGCACTTTAAGAAGTATGTGTTATTAATGCGTTTATCTATTAAAAAATACAATAAAAATAAAAATTCAGTAAAATTTGCAAAATTTTCAGTAATTATTTGGACAATTTTGTGCTCACCATATTTCCTCAGAAAAACACCGTAGCATTAAAGAAAGTAGATTGTAAAACTATAATTCTGACCGCTGCTATTGTATAACTTTAATTCTTAAATTTTACAATAATTAAAAATTTTGGTAGTTAGCATTTTGCATTCTGGTTTTCGGAGCCTTCTGGATAACGGGTTTCCGGATAATGGATCCTATAAGACCAGTGGCGGCTGGTGAATGACGTATTGGGTGGGCTGCAGGCTAGTAACTAAAAACAGTTTGTCACATAGAAAGCTTTTTCTTCTGATTGGCTGTTTAAATGACAATACATTTACATTGATTCTCAAAATAAACGAATCATCCAATAAGATGATTAAAGATTCCATTCTATGTACTTTTTCTAGATGCTTCGCTGCAGCACCCCCAAAACTTCATTCACGAGCTGCCACTGATCAAGACTTAAATATTTGTTTGTCTGTTTTTGTGGAGTATGATTGATGTAACGACTACAGAAATATCATTCTGAATTCATTCAAAATTATGATTATTTAGGTTTTCAAAGGAATATGTGAAATTTACATTCACATATTATAGAACTGTCATTTATCGAGACTATATATTTAAGAGGGGACAATACCTAACCCATTGACAACCAAAGCCATACTATTCTATGGGAAAATTTGTTTCCACAACTTACTTATTACCTATTGTATTTTTTTTTTATTTCGTTTTCATATTCAGAAAATTCATAACTGTTAAATTAGTACTCATTTTTTGAAAAATTGATTATCTTTTTTTTAATTTTGAGTTCAAAAATGTAAATTTTCACTATGTGCATTTTTTAGCTATAAAGTTAAATACTAAAAATTTAAAAAATCAATTTTTGGAAAATGAATACCTACAAATTTAACAATTGGGGATTTTCTGAATGTGGAAACGGAATTTAAAAAATACATTAGGTAAAGAGTAATCATGGAAACAAATTTTCTCACAAAATGACAGGGGACACAGTTATCATCGAAATTAGGTATTGTCTGCGTTGTAGAAGAAAAAGGGAAACTCTCATTAATAATAAGTTAGCAAATAAAAATTATAACTACAGTAGAGAGCCAGAAATCAGCCAACCTAAAATTCACCAAAGTCCGAAATCCACACAGCTTGTCAGATATAAACAATGAAATTCACTATTAATAAATCAGAAACTGCAAATCAAAATTTTTAAAAATGATCTTGAATGCAGATTCTGTACTTGCATTTTATGATTATATATATATGTTACCGCTAAAGTGCAGAAATCAGTTAATCTGCAGATTAGCTAGGCAATCTGCACATTAACTAGGGTGATCCGTTAAAGTGAGGAAAATTGTTTCATTTTTCAAATTACCTAGGTAATCTGCGAATTACCTAGATAATCTGCACATTACCTACTAGTCACTCGTTAAAGTGAAAATAAGATCTCTGGTGGTATAATTTTACTGCACGCTGTGTTGTATTTGTTTTTATCATTCGGGAAGAGAAAAAAAAATATTAGTTTGCTTTTCTTTTCTTTCTTTCTTTACTTATTTTAATCTGTATGTGTTTTAATTTTTATGTGTTTTAAAGTTATATTTGTTTCATTTATTTCATCTTTTTTATTCTGTCAATATAAGTTTGAAGATGTTATGCATTTTTAATATGAAATATAATATCTTTAATAGCTTACAATAAAGTCTATTTTATAAATGAATGTTAGAATTGTAATACAGTAACGATTTCTTTTCAAATAAAAATATTTAACAATTTGAAAAAAAAAAAAAACGTTTTATTAACAACTTATATTGCTATTACTGTATTTAAAAAAAATATGCACCAATTTTTAATTAGCTAAAGAAATATTAAATTAGACAAATCAGAAGCATTTTAAGAAGTACTTCAAACAATTAAAACTGCTTGAATAATTTTTAGAACGCATGAAAATTAAAATGACAGTTTTCCAATGCTTTATTAAACTATATCTTGCAGCATACATATATCTGTATAAGTTTAGTAAATATATTAATTTTGCAATTAAAAAAAAAAAAAAAAAAAACTTTATTAACACATTTTATGTGATAAACTACAACGAAATTATTTGAAAAAGCAAACAAAATTAAAAATATAAAATATATAAAGGAAACTTGAAATTGAAAGAAACAAAAGAGAAAAATTGTAATGAAATGCTAAAAAATGCATAAAAATTTCATTTTAAGTATTTATTGAATAATGCCATAATATTGAATGCTATATTTTCCAGAGTTAAAAAACAATACATGTGTTCTTTTTTTCAGTAAGTAATAGTAATTTAAATCAATTTTAAAATAAAGTAGTTTTAAAAAGTTGTGGTTTAATAGTTTTATTTCGGGAGAAAATAATTACTGTGCTGTAAATTTAAGATTCATAATTTAAAATGAAGTTTCACGAGAGAGAGCTTTTAATTAAGATTATATTTCATTAATAAAATGCAGACCCTTATCAAACTTATAATGACAGAATTAAAAAAGAGAAGAAATAAACTCAAAACAATTATAACTTACTTGTACTTTAAAATTTGTGTTGGTCATAATAAGAAATCTAATGTCATAACTTCGATGATCCACGTTTTGCGCTTACTGTTTATCACAAGCGGAGAGGAAGGGATAAAAGTTTCGGTTTGTGTTTGAAGGTCAATCGCGTCACAGACTAATCTGGGATTCGCGTATCTGTATCACATGACTGTTTGACGTCATAGTAAATGTAAAAAAACTAAGGCTCGAAACAAACATTTGAACTTTAACGACACAGAAGCCGTTAATCTGCAGATTACCTAGTTAAAATGCAGAAAACTCTTTATTCCACACTTTAACGGGTCATTTTAGTTAATCTGCAGATTAGCTAGGTAATCTTCAGATTAACGGGTTTCGCGCTTTAACGGTGACATATATATAAAATGAATAACATAAAATACTCTCAGAACCACGTTACTGATGATGAAATTATTGACAATATATAAAATCTATCAATGAGGTATACAATAACAAAATTTTTAAAAATGTTATCTGATGAAGACATAAGCATACGAAAGAACTAACTTAAATTCTTTAAACAATAAATTTGTGTTACAATATACAGAAAAAAAAAATAATATCTCAATGATGTATGTATGCATGTACAAGTGTAGTTTTGAAAACAAACTACATGTGAACAGATTTTATTGAAATTTGACAAATAAATTTCATTTTTATTTATTATTTTCGTTATGTACGTTCTTTTAATATTCAGTGTTATTTCTATGCACCTAATAATTTAACATTCAAGTGAAATTGTGTTATTATTCACTAGTGTGTGTTAAGTTTGAATAATATTCTGCTTTTATTATTAAAAGCGATAATCAATTTTTAAGGGCTCCCAAATCTTAAAATCTGCACAACCTCTGGCTTCAGCTGTGAAGATTCTTGACTCTCTACTGTATATTTTTATTTCTCTCTATAATATGCTTTTCATTCTCTTTTTTCCTTTCTAAAATAATGCTTTAATCCACCATCTCAATAATTTATTACAATAAAGCTTTTAGAATGTACTTTTTATCCATATACAGTTAATTCCCAAATCATAACTCTAAAATCTGCAATTCTCTGAAATCCGCACATCAATGTTTGTTTGCAATGTAAACAAACATTGTCACTACTGATTTGTTGATTAGTGGACAGCAGACATTCAGTAGCATTTTTAAGAGATAGAGCAGTTATTTAATTATGTGACATGTGCTGATGAATCACCAATAACTCAGCTTATTACAGAGGAATTATGAGCTATCATCAAACAACAAATCAGGTATTGAATTAAAAGGAGAAACACTTAGTTTTCATAAAAGATTTTCTGTTATGAAGATTATAGTAAAAAATAATAAGATATGCAGAGGAATAATGTTACTCAAACTACTACTGAATGAGGCTCTTCAAAAATCTAGATCATTTGCAATTGTAATAAAATGTGTAAAAATTGTTCTTTTGAATTAAAAATTTTTAATTAAATAACTGTACTTTTACTAAACACACTTTTTTTTTCTTTTCTTCAGAATAGAAATTATAACGCATAAATTGTTTCAAAATGTTTTGTTACTCAAACAGTTGTAAGATGTAAATAAAAGAAATCATCCTTAATCTGCAAAATCCTTCGTTCTAAGCTGTCCAGATTTCTGAAAGCGAATAAATCACTCTTCATGATTTTCATTTAAAAAGTTTCTTTGCAAGAGATAATTCAAAAGAACATACATAATTTGCAAATAATTAGAAATGTATACCTATTAAAAAAAACTCTGTCGATCGGGAAAATTAAATTTTAGAGTCTAACATGGTCATTTCATTAAGGGGATTTAACATTTTTTGACTTGGCACGACTGAAGGTTTCATATAAAAGCTTATATTTCCATTTAATATTTATAAATTGAATTATATTAGGCTTATCCAGTAAAATATACATTTAACCCCTTAACGCATACTGTCCTCGCTGCGAGGATACAAAATTTAAGATCCAGCCGCAAAAATTCATTCTGGAAATTTTTTAGCAAAAGTTTACGTTTTTACATAGTAGAAAAAAGCGATTTTTTTAACCCTTAAATTTCTTTTAGTTTAATTTAGTTCATGAATTCCGGTGGCAATATAATTTTAATGATCCAAATTGTCTTGCGCTACAAGGGGTTAAGCAGCAATTCTTATAGTCTTTGATATGCTTTTTACAGGTTTGAAATTCTTAAATTGCATTTTTTCAAGACTTCGTGATCTTCAAAATGCTATAAACTTCTACAGATATTTTAGATTTTTTTTTTTTTTTTAAATAGAACCTACTTTTAGAATTATGGATAAACTTTGCAATATCTTAAAAACAAAGAATATTAAAAAAAAATACAATATATATATATATATTTTTTTTTCTCCTAAAAACTAAATATTAAATTTCACAATCAATGTTTAACTCTTTTAACCCTCTCCGATGCGAAACATTCTAACCTTAAAACATTACATTCTTTTATTTTTACAAACTGAAAGAAAAACATGGACTATAACCAACACTTGTTGATTGAAAATTGTACTTTACACTTTTAGCTAATTAGCTCAATCATTCATTTCCCAATTTTATTACATACGACTGTTCCATTTGCAAAAATGTAAGTTGATGTTGTGGATGTCTAATCTGCACGATCGTACAGCCTGGGTCGAAAAGGGTTAAGTAAATTCTATTAAAAAGAAAAAGTCTTTTCTAAAATATCTGTAGAAGTTTTAACATTTTGAAGAGCATGAAAAAATGCAAAATGAGAAAATGCAATTTAAAGATTTCAAATCTGTAAAAATATATAAAAAAAACCATAAGCATTGTTGCCTGAATATATATTTTAATCAAAAAAAAAAAAAAATTAATTTATAACTATTAAAAGGAAATATAATAAACCTTCGATGGGGCTTTTCAATTCAAACCTAAAATTTTTTGCATTTAACTTTTCATTTTTCCAAGAAAACAGATACGTTATTTATTGTATGAAAAATTGGATCATTCTAGCTGTAACACTGTACTCGGGCTTACACATCTTTATGCTTCACAAAGGGTCAGGGTAAGATTTTCCATGCAAAACATGATTCTTTTGTGATTTATAGTATTTTTAGATTAAGTTCTAATTTCTTAGAATTAATTACTGATTTGAATAAGCTTTAACCAGTTATGAAATATGCAACTAAAAAAACTAGAGGTGGGAATCGATTAAGAGTTTTAACTGGGTTAATCGTAGTTCATTAATCGATTAATCGGATTTTTAATTGGTTTTCATTTTTTTTTTTTTTTTAAATATATATAATTTTATTTCAATGATGAATAAAACTCACATATTGTGTATAGTCGGTAACAAAAGCATCCGAAAACTAGCAAAAATTCCTATATAGAAAAGGTAAAGTTAATACTGTTTTGTTAAATAAATCCTTGTCAAATCATGTTCTTAGTCAGTCTAAGAACTTGATTCGATAAGGAATTATTTAACAAAACAGTATTAACTCTACTTTTTTTACATAGGAATTTTTGCTAGTGTTCGGATACTTTTGTTATCGACTGTGTAATATATATAAATATATATATTATTCATAAGTTTGACTGAATTTTTTTCATAAATTTTTGTCTAATCAATTATATCTGTTTCATAGCTGAAATTTAAATTAATTTTCAGAGTAATAATTGGTGACTTTAAGTATTAATTTTATATAAATATTTTCACTTATTTAATTTCTTTTAAATAAATTAATTTTTCAATTCTTTTTTAAAGAAACATTAAATTAATCTACACAGATTTTAGTTTTATATTTGCAGGCGTTGTCTGTCTCGCTTGTCACTATTTTTAAATGAATTCTCAAAATTCCATACCATTATCATAAAAATCTTAAATTCTTATATTTCAGTTCTTTCTCACTTCGGACTAGAACACAGAATGTTGTTTTCTGTTTCTACTTTGATAGTTACTATCAGCAATTCTGAGCAGACAATAAATGCTTGAAGATATTGTGAAACTTCTGTTGACATTTTCCCCCATCAGAGAGATAGTGGAAATCTCAATCCCTTCTTTTCTTTTTTATCTTTAGCATTTCCATCTTTTGAAAGCTTCTTGTTTCTGAGACTACTATTGCCCTAGCCAACACTTTCTGTAGAAGGCTACAGACAGGAGGTGTTGCTCCAGCATGCACATGAAGCGGCATTTTGTTTAATAACTGTCCTAAACCTTTTCTCTATAAACAAAAATATTTTGTAAGCAGAATAGCATTTTTACTTTAATTCGTAAATTGAAAATTTTAATTGGATTTTGAAAATTTTAAATCGAATTAATTGAACCAATTAACTCGATTTTAAAAAAAAATGATTGGGACTAAGCACTGATTGATTAACCGAACCAATTAATCAGCACAGCCCTAAAAAAAACTACTATATTTGTATGAAGTTCAAATTAATTATTTCACCAGAATTAAGAACTAGACAAAAATATGTACAACAGCATTTAATTGTTTATTTTGTTAACAACTTAAAGATGAATTAAAATTTTATTTTGACAATACAGTTTATAACATTTAAATTTATAAATGAAAGTAATAAGGAATTTTGATGAATTGAAACATCATTTTCTTACAAGGTATTGATCAAATACATTTTTTCTTTAAACCATTTAAATTTATTCCAAAACCAGTTTTGTAAGATGATTTTAAATAATATGATAATCATGAATTAAATATAAAGGAGTGAAACTTTTTGTAGTGTAAATCAGGCTGTCCAACCCGAGACACTTGGCGGGCCGCACTGGAAATTTATTCTATTCAGGCAGGCACACTGTATTCACGTATTTATGTGTTTATATATGTTTGTGAGCATATGAATCATGTATGTATGTATGTATATTTTTCGGGAGAAGAGAGGTTGAAGATTTAGAACAAAATACATTGATATTAAATTTTCATTTAAAAAGTAACAATAGAACCATCAAAAATTGTATATTAATAACCATAAAAAAATAATAATAATAATATTTTTTTTACAAAAGTGTGTTGTTTCTTTATTTAGCAACCGTTTAGAGGTATTTTTACTTCAAAAATTCAGAAAAGATTTATTAATTTAAGCAAAATTTTCAAACTATAAATATCATTAAGTTACTTGCAGGCCACATGTGGCCTGGGGGCCGCGGGTTGGCGACCTCTGGTGTAAATCACTAACTTTACAGGATGGTATTAAATGTACGGAAACTATCTACACATAACAAACTATATTTTACAAAACTAGTTGCAAATAACAGCCAAAGATATTTTACGTTTGGAATTCATTGCAATGTATACAAGAAAACTTTGTTTTTGAGCATGAAAGTAAATGTAAGTACATGAATTGAAATGCCTTAATTCTAATACTTTGTAAAATTATAAGTATTCAATAATGTTGACAGGGGGGGCCACTAGTCAAGGGATTAATGGAAAAATCTTTAAAATTTGTTATCGTAAATTACTAAATTGTTCACTGATTTTGTTATTTATTTATTATTATTATCTGGCACAGATTTGTGGATTCTGTCGGAAGGCAACACCCGATGCCATAAACCGAACATACATTATTATTATTATTATTATTATTATTTATTTTTTATTTATTTATTTTTATTTATTTATTTATTTTTTTTGAGAAATAAACAAAACAGCATAAGCTAGGTAAAATGGTGAAAAATAGTTATGGAAAAGTCAGGGAATTTGGAAAAGTTTTAAGGTTAGCCATCCTTTTACTTATGTAATTCAGTTCGTATCAAAATATATTTTCCCGAGGAATAATAGAATTTGTGAAGACCATTTAATTTTCAAATATACTGTCAAATAATCACATTTTCAGTCAGTTTACATTGCAATTTGATATTATTTGTTTCAATAAATTAATTTGTCTTTTGTGTCACACAATTCAAAGGTAAGTAAAATTTATGTTACTTTGTGTCATAGTATCCAAACTAAGTGAAAATGTCTGCAACGAAATAGTGTGATGCAAAGACTTGCAGTTTTAGATAGCATGATGCAAAAGGCAAATTAATTTATTGAAACAAATAATTTCAATTTAGAATGTAAATTCAGTGAAAGTGTGAATATTTGACAGTATATTTGAAATTCAAAAGCATTGTTTCAATGTGTAAATGTATTTTATTACGCAAAAATAGTTGTAATGGAATCTAAAAACAAATTTTTTGAAGTAACACTGAGGTGTGAGGAAATTTTTATATCATTTCTTTTAAAACTTGTATTTTGAATTTATGAGATACAAATGAAAAAGCATCAGAGAATAAATTTTATATATCTTTTCATGTTGAAGATACAGTTGAAGATCTTTAATCCGCACACCTTGATTCTGGAATTTGTGCAGATTATCGATTTTGGCAAATTATAGATCAATGATGCCATTTTCTTGCTATAAGAATTATAGTATAATGTACATAAAACAATAGACTTTATTTAATGAAGCTAGAATTAGAATTGTTTGTTTTTATATAATGTAATGAAGGTAATAAATATATAAAACAATAAAATTCATTTAATGAAGTAGACACAATGTATAGTTTAAACCCTTAAATGAGTAATTCATAAAAAAAAAAAAAAAACTGTACTTCTGCTTCTGGACTGTGATTAGCAGTATGCAGCCAGATACTTGCAATGCAATTAGTTTGATGCAGTTTTTAATGACTACATTGTAGATCTTATCCTCAAAACAAATGCTGGTATACATTTTTCCTTAAATAGTTTTGTGTATTTTTGAAGTACCACCCTAAAAAGAACATTTACACTAATGGTCCTTAAACATCTGTAAAAATAAGCAATCCCACGAATGCATATGATGTCATTTTTTTCAACCAATGAGCAATGCCGTTACTGGTAGAAGTTAGAAAACCGCATTTGCATGTGTTTTATTTGATCACCAACTGAATATTATTCAGATGATGTTCCGATTCACTAAAAAAATATAAAACAATAAAAGTATAATTATTTTTTTTCCTTTTAAAATTAATTATGTATATCTAAATTAAATTTTGCTCATTTTTTTTCATTTTAGTATGTAAATTAACATCATATTTTCTCATATACATCCAAAATGTCGAATTTTCATTACTGCAAAATATCTTTTGTTTACATTTGCAAAGTGAGTGTAGATTATAGACAATTGCGAATTATGGGTATGCAGATTATAGATCCTCAACTGTATGTTTACACACTGAAGATAAATGAAATAAAAAAGCAAATAATGAAATAAAAAATTCTAAGTGCATTTTAATTTAGGGCACATAACGTCATTCAAAATTTTATATCATTATTTTTAAGCCCCACATTTCAAATTCATACAGTCAAAGTAAAATACTGTGCCACAAACTAAACCCATTATGGGTTTTTGTACTGATATATATAAGAGTAAATTCACTGACTCAACACATGTGGGGTGATTCTATCAGAGATGATGTTGCAAACTTTGCATGAAAGTTTGTTTCATGACGCTGAACCCACCAAGACAGGGTTTTGTAGAAATCCCCCTTGTGGGGTAGTAGGCAAAAACACATTTAAAGTTGAACATGGGGAGTCTAGACTTGAGTATAAAAAAATATTTTGAGCAATTTTGGAATTTTCGATTTTGAAAGGGAGACAGAAGGAAATTTCAGAAAATCTGGATTTTCGAGTAGAACTCTACCAAAAGTGGTAAAAAGATGTTGGAAACTGCCATGTTTCTCATTGAGAATATTTCCAAAAACTCATTTTTGTTTTTTTTTTGTGATTTTACATTTTTAGGGGAAGTACCAAGAAGGCAAATTCATGAACTGTCTTCTAGCATTAAATTTGTCCTGAGGAATCTATGAGAGTTGCAGTCTTGAATTTTCATGTGTGGGCGGTTTAAGTGTATCTACTAACACTCATTATAACAAGATTTTGCAAAACTCCCCTCCCAAGAAAAAACACATTTTTAAGTGCAATCTTCCTTCCAAATTATCTTAGTGAGATTAATTTTTATATGTGGGTTGGTTATGCATGCCCAATATGAAAGGGATTTTCTGAACTCCCCCCCCCCCCCTTTAAAGGTGAAGGTTAGCAGAAACACATTTTAAAATGTATCTCTGCTCCAAATTACCTCAGGAAAGCATTTTTTTTTTTTTAATGTGTTAATTGGTTATGTACACACACCACACATTTCAAAGGGATCTTGTAAAATTCCATCCAGCCTTTCTTGGCAAAAAACTTGTTTCTAAGCATAACTTTGCTCCAAATTACCTTAGTAAGGTGATTTTTGATGTGTGAGTTGGTTATATGTATCTAACAAGATGCATAAAGAGATTTTGCTAAATTCCACCTTTTAAGGGCACGGGCAAAAAATAAGTTTTCAAGTGTAACTCTGTTCCAAATTATCTCAGGAAGGTGATTTTTTTTTATATACCAATTGATTATATACATACCCAATATACATTATAAAGCAGTTTTGCAAAATTACCCACTTCCCTTTTTCAGGGAGAGAGAGAGAGAGAGAGCAGCAAAAAACATGTTTTTTGAGCTTAACTCTGCTCGAAATTACCTCAGGATGGTGAGTTTATGCGCATGGATGTTGGTTAGAAGCACACAATATGCAGTTTATTCAGATTTTGTGACATTTCTAACTTTACCAGTGTGTGTGTGTGGGGGGGGGGGGGGGGGGGGGTAGAAGAGAGTAAAAACACACACACATACTTGATTCAAGGTGGGCTACTGTAAATTTGTACAATGCTAAAATTGCTGTCTAAATACAATAGTCCTGCCATAGTTTTTTTAATTTCACAATGATTAATTAAAATGAATTCCCAATTTTATAAAAGCTTTTGTCCTATACTGCAATATTAAAAATTATGAAAAAACAGGATGGCAATGCCAATTGTTGGATGATTTTCACCAAAAATTTGGGAGTATTTTATTGTAATTGCAACTACATATAAATTTGTATTAAATTCCATGCATTAGTTATTGAGCTAAAGCTACCACAAAATTTTGTCATACACAGAGAGACAAATTACATATAATTTGTTATTCTTTGAAATTGCAATAAAGCAATATCATGATTATGTGTATCATGATATTATCTTTCTAGCGTTTCTATATTGTAATTGTCTATATTAAACAAATTAGATTTTTAAGTAGTATTCATATTTGATGATGCGTTGCTAAAAAATTCAGAACTAATTTAGAAATCATCTCAGACAAAATCTTCCAACATGTTTTTATATGAATCTAGATTTCTCTATAGAGAATACACAGTTCTAGCTTTGAGAGTACGTGAAAAAGTGCATTTATATATGCATATATATATATATACAGTCGGTAACAAAAGTGTCCGAACACTAGCAACAATTCCTATGTAAAAGATGTACACTTCATACGGTTTTGTTTAATAAATCCTTATCGAATCATGTTCTTAGTCAGTGTAAGAACACGATTCGATAAGGATTTATTTAACAAAACCGTATGAAGTGTACTTTTTTTACATAGGAATTTTTGCTAGTGTTTGGACACTTTTGTTACCCACTGAATATTAAAGATACACCATTTAATTTTCTTTTGAGTGAAAGTGGAGATATACTACATCTGATTTCCCCTTTTCAGAAAATACAACATAATTCATATGCTTATGGATTTCCCTTCCTATGGCGACGTAGATAATGTGCATCTAATTCCTTCTTGAAAAAATAGCGTTTTGAACATACTTTACACATATATGGCTTTTCACCTGTATGAGTGCATAAATGTACATGTAAATCTATTTTTCGAGAATAACCTTTAAAACATACTTTACACATATATGGCTTTATCCCTGCATGAGAGTACATATGTGTACTTAGAGCACTCTTTTGAGAATATCTTTTAGAACATACTTCACATACATATGGCTTTTCTCCAGTATGAGTGCGTAGATGTATATTTAACTGTCCTTTCACACAAAATCTTTTCGAACACACTTCACATATGTATGGCTTTTCACCGGTATGAGTGCGTATATGCCTATTTAAATTTTCGTTTTGTGAGAATTCCTTTGAACAGATATTACAAATAAATGGTTTTTCTTTTAAATGAATACGTGAGTGTGTTTTTAAATTACTTTTTACAGAAAAACGTTTTAAACATACTTTACAAACATATGGTTTTTCTCCTGTGTGACTGCGTAGATGTATATCTAGTTTAACCTTTACAGAAAATCGTTTTGAACATATTTTGCAAATAAACGGCTTCTCTCCTGTATGAGTGTACAGATGTATATTTAGATCTCTCTTTTTAGAATAACCTTTAAGACATGTTTCACAAACATATGGCTTATCTGATCTATGACACCATAGATGTCTAGTAAGAGAACTTCTTTGAGTAAATCCTTTATAACATGTTTCACATACAAATGGCTTTTCCTGTATATGAATCGGTAGATGTACCTTTAGTATACTTAATTGGGAAAATTCTTTAGAACATTCATTACACTTATATGTTTTTGCTCCTGTGTGTGAAAGTAGATGTAAATTTAGTTCCCGCTTTTGAGGAAAACTTTTAAAACATACTTCGCACGTATATGGCATTTCCTCTGTATCATGCTCTGGATGAACATTGAGATCCATGTTTAAAAATTTTTTTTTTCAAAGTACTCTATAAAAAAGGGTGTTTTGTTATTATAATTACAACAGGAAAATGCCTATTCATATAAAAGTTGCTTTTCAAGAAAGATCAGCTTATTTCATATAAAGATTGCTTCTCTTGTATAAATGTCAAAAGAGGATCTAAACTTACACTTATAGAAAACTGTTTAGAGCATATACTACAGAACAAAACTTCTCTATTATGTATTTGTATAAAAGCAAAAATGTGTCTTCAGACTACCCTTTAAAAAAAGAAGAAGAAAAGGTGAATTTTATATTACAAGCATAAGTTTTTCTTTGCTTGAATACGATTTTATCATTCCAAAAGAATTTTAGAGCACCCACTACAAAGATGAGATTTCTTTTCTTTGCATACATACAATTTGATACACATTTTAAGTCATTTTTCAGAAAATATATTTCACAGTGTATTTATTTATTCTCATGACATTACTAATGTGAATACATTATAAAATGTACATTAAAAATTATACTACAAAGAAATCTCTTTGTTTCTACAGAAATATGTTCAAATTAAAACTGACTAATGATCTGTTAGAACTAATGACTCATTGAATCAAAATCATATTATCACAAATTGGGTTAGATGTTTTTGACAAAACCTATTTATTTTATACAAAAATTTAAATTCTTGTTATTTGTTAGAATGTGGCAAGTTCTGAAAAAGAAACTTGTATTTTTCACAGACCTGCATTCTTTTATATCTGAAACAGAAAAAAACATTCATTTAATCAGTCATTTTAATCTTACTCATTGGTTTATATTACAGTATATTGTTAAATATTTCAGGTGTGTACGATTGACTAAAGTAGGTGACCGACCATATGCTAACTTTACAAAAATTATATAATGCAATGCAAAATAAAAATAAATGCAAAATATATGATGTCTTACCTTTGAATAGCTCCCAGTGGGCGGCGAGAAACATACTTACCACAAAAAAAAAAAAAAAAGATCTTAAAAATCAAATTAATTTTAGGTAATAAGCTAAATGAATATCTTTTCATAAATCAATCTCAATCCCAAAAATCAGGGGTCGATCCAGGCAAAAATTGGGACCCTTTTGCTGCCCCTTCACAAAATTCGAATCTCTAAAATGGGCCCCCTCACAAAATTCAAATCCTTAAAATGGGTCCCTTCACAAAATTCAGATTTACTTCACAAAATTTTGTTTTATAAAAATAATACTTTTGTAAAATTTTTCCATGTTTAGAATATCATTTTGAATGAGTGTCTGTACTTGTTTAATTAAATGCTATTAATTTGATATTAAACATTAGATAGAGTAACTGCTAAAATCAAAGGTTTCTAGCGACAATTCTTTTTTTCACAAAAATAAATAAAAATTTCACAAAAATAATTTGTTTTTCACAAAAATGGGCCCCAAAAATTAAAACCTGGATCAACTGAAAATATTTTAACATAACATTACTAGAAAAAAATGGCCCTATAAAGGGTTACATTCCATCTAAATGAACATATCAGTTATATCCATAAACAAGAAAACAACAAATCAACCCTTTTTGAGCACTACCAGAAGAAAAACCATAATTTTAAATTTGACATAGCTAAAATATATTCAATCTACAAATCTACATCCAATTTTTTTTTTTTTTTTTTTTTGTAACCTTTTTACAGCAGTAAGAATCTTAAAAATATTGTTAACTGTGATTTCACTGTACCCCCTTTGTCCGATTGTTGGAAATTTTGCATTTAATTTACAGTTTCTTAAACTTTTCTATTATTTTTTCCCCATTTACCCTTTTTCAATTTCCCACTGGCTAATCGTCCACATTCCGCCTAATTCTATTACTTGATTATAATCCGATTATTTTCTTTTGTATAGATGCATTTCCCTTTCATTTCTTTATGCACCGATGATGGTATTAAGCTATATGCTACCAAAACAGCAGTCTGATATTCAATTATTCTCTTTGACAATCAAGATGCTGAGCATATCTTTTTTTCTCTGTTTAGCATATTTTAATTGGTCTAAATGTACAAAAAGCATAAAATGTAAATAAATGAAATATTTTATTTCTTGTCTAAAAATATGAAGTTGCGTTCCTCAGGAATGGTTATTATATACATTTTGTTTTTAAATTTTGTTTGCTGATTTTATCCCAATTTTAATATATTTTTGAAAACTTGTTGGCAAAGAGAAAAATACCTTGACATATTCATGGAAAAACCCAGCAAATGCGGTGCAAAGCAAGCACTGTCATACTACACTAAAAAATTAATAATAAAAATAAGCTTTAAGGATAGTTCGTTCACATAGCAGGGTGCAAAATGATAGAAACGATTACTTTTTTACAAAAAAATGCATATACAGTGAAACCCTGATCTATCGTTCCCACTTCCATCGTTTTCCCGCATTGATAGTTTTATTTCTATGGTCCATACACAAATTGTATTTAAATAGTGTTAACGAAACCCACATGTATCGTGCTTCAAAAAGTCGTTTTCCTGCATTTATCGTTGTCTCCTGACCTTGTAAAAATTTTTTCCTGAAGGTCAAGCGTACAGGCATACAGATTAGAATTACTGCTTTCATTCTAAAATAACTTTTTACCCATTTCCATTGAGGATCAAAATTGTAACCCCTTTAGTAATCCAGAAAATTGTTTCGTGGAATGCGGTTACGTGCGAAAAAATGAGGAAGAACACCAAACAGAAGGGCAAGAAAATGATGATAATGATGCGGATAATACAGATGAAGAGTGGTTGTGATTTAGTGATCATTTGCATCAATCAAGACAGTGCGACATGCAGTATCCTAAAGCACAAAAGAAACATGTGATTTCAAAAATGAAAAGAATGGCAAAGAAACAGAGGATAATTTTTCTGCTGATAACGTAAATTATGGCTTTTGAAAATGCACGAAATGTTATATAAGCACATGAAATTACAAAAAAGAAACAGAAAAATGTTGTAAATCTGAAAAAATTCCTGCTTAATTTATGAAATGAACGAAAAACTTCGACATAAAATTGCCGATTTTTAAAAATAAATTTTACTTAATATTGTAGAACATTGGTTTATTACTTTTATAAATATAAATATATAAATAAAAGTATATTTATATTTTTATAAATATACTTTTATAAAATTTTATGTAATCAGGGTGTAATCATGAAAAAAAAAAAATTTTTTTTTACTTTTTTAGCTATAACACGCAAAGCTTTTCAGGAAACTCGACATACAATATTAGACAAAGCATACTGTAATCAAATTAAAAAACATTAAAAATCTAAAGAAATATGAGAGTATTTACTAAATAATTTTTAACTGTGCGTGCGTAAGATTTAGTGAAATTTTATTTGCATGACTTAATAGCCAAATGTATTGAGCTATTTATATATTTAAAAAAAAAAACCAAACAAGTATTGAGTAAACTTACAATTATTCAATGCCATTGAATGAACTGAATTTCCGCTGTTCCCAAAAATAAGAAATTGATAAGAGGGTTTTCTTAATATTTATTTACAATCATTGAAAACTGTATTACCATTCTTTGAATCAAAATACAAATGTGAGTAAACCCCCTTATAGTTTAGTTTTTTATAGGGAGAAACTGAATAACAGTTCATTCTATGGAGTAGAACTTTTTGAGTTTACACGACACTTTTTTGGGGGTTTTTATATAAGTAGCTCAATACATTTGGCTGTTAAATTATGCAAAGGAAATTTTGCTAAATCTTACGAATGCACAGTTAAAAATTATTTAGTAAAAAAGCTCATATTTCAACAAGATATTTAATATTTTTTCATTTTGATTGCAGCATTGTATGCAGAGTTTCCTGAAAATAGCTTTGCTCTGGGTTTTTAATACTTTGCATGTTTTAGCAAAAAACGTGAAAATTGTTTTTGCAATTTTTTAAAGAAACCTTTATATCTCCCTGATTACATGTGGTAAAGACATAAAAAATTATACAGATAATAAGGAAGAGCCCTATAATCACATGATTGGATTTCAAGCAATACTTTTTACAGGGTGATGCCAAACACTTTCATTTTTCTTTAATTTTTTATTGGTCCCCCTTTCACTTTGGGCATAAAACTTTAACTGAAATGTATGAGGTATAACATGTTCTTTACACTCCTGAAGTTTCAAGATGGTTTGTTTAGTACTTTTCTAGATATTTTAAAAAATGTCTGAAATCGAAAGTGTCCTGTCATTTATGGAAAGATAGTGTATGCAGGGGCCAATCCAGGATTTCAAACTTAATACCTATTTTTGTGAAAAATCTTAACTATATTTTATTTTTGTGAAAAATTGTAACGCACTCTTTTTCTCTGTGCGTATGTGAGGGGGGTGGGGGTTTCAAACTAAGTAAAATGATAAAAATGACGCTCAGCAGTTAGTGTGAGGCTTATAGCAGAACAGGAACCAGAACTCACTTCTCTCTGAAGTAAACAGTTCAGTAGAGAGAGTGTAAGTAGAAGTCGTTTTTATTCGTGTTAGTTTCATTGTCATATACATGAATTATACCAGGGATGATAGACACATGACCATACAGTCATCAAACCGTCAAACCACCTGATGAATCAGCAAACAGTAACACTATGGTCACAACTCCAGAGTATGTCTTGCTACACCATTTCTCACCCGTAACAAACGCTTGCGTGTAGGTTAAAACCAACATTCTGCATAATTCTTGCTTAGTGAATCACATCAACAGAAATGCACAAATAAGTTACTTTTCTTTGAAAATGTGCTCATTTAAATTGTCAGATTTTGCTGGGATGACTAAGATTTTTTGTGAAAGTACCGATTTTAGCTGTATGATTTTTGTGAAGGTACCCTTTTGCCTGGTTGATTTTTGTGAAGGTACCTTTTTTGCCAGGTTGATTTTTGTGAAGATACTTTTTTTGCCAAGTTGATTTTTGTGAAGGTACCCATAAACGGTAGTAAAATCGACCTGTATTAACCCCTGGTATGTTTTATTCAAATTAAAAACTAAAATAACAAATAGCTTAAAAATGAAATTCATTTTATTTTTTGATTAACTTGTTACAGAAAATTTAGAATCAAAGTTAATAATCAGTTTTATTTTTCAATGACAGACAATTCAAGCTACCTTCTTTATACCAACAACTCATGCAGTTCTATATCATCGACATTACTTTGTTTTAAACTCAACTGTTTCTGTTTTTACTTTTTCCTTTCAGTAATTCATGTTGTAAGCTACACATGTCAATTTGTCACGTCTCTCTATAGAAAAACAATTTCTTTTTGAACGGCGTTTATATAAATAAGTTTATTCTTTAAGTACATGTTGAATAAAGCCATTTTATTTCCTACAGATAAGTGTAAAACATTTTAAAGTAAAAACATAAGATAATTAGAATTATTTTTCATTAAATGTCACCCTTTAAAAATAAGTGTCTATAATGAAATAAAATAAATCTCATTTAATGGTTTGTCCTTTATTACTTGAGTTATCACTAGATTTTATCTTAAATAATTTATAAGATTTCATTTTTTAGCCTTGAAGAGAATTTTTTTTTAATATCTATAACTAAATAGATTTAATTAATCTGATTATTTTATTAAAAACAAAATTTCATAAATTTCTAAACTTGTGCATAAATTAATACTTATACAGAGCACACATTTCAAAATTACCCACTATTATAACTTCAATGAGAAAATTCTCGATTATTCTCTTCCAGGAGAATATTTTCGAGAATATATTCTCAGAAAGATTATTCTCGAGAATTTTACAACTCTAGGCAGAGTAATTAACCAAACAAAATTTTTTTTTTTAATTATGCGTAAATGTACAAACTAAAAGACTATGTAAGAAAAATAGTGGCTTTTTGAGTGCTGACATATTTATTTAGACATAAACCAAGACATTTTATTTTTTGTCTTCAGAAAATGTTATTTTGTGTACAAATGATTATGGAAATATTAAAATGTAATTGATACAGTTGTTTATTAAACTACATGTTCATTTTAAATCAGTTTCTTTTTGTCTTATTTTGTTCAGCAAAATTTGGTGTTATTTTTATATGAAAATTATAAATATAACTTAGATGAAATATACTTTATGTACGTAGTGCAACACAGAATAAGATCTTTAGCAAAAAATATATATTTATGTTAAATATCATAATATTCATATATAAATATTAAACAAAATACCTTATTATTCGACTTTGTGCGTTGCAGAAGAGCTCTTTTCGGACGGGGGGCCCCTTCCGTCTTCAGTGTCGTCCGCACTTCGCGGCTGGCAGTCGTAGGTTTGATGTTTTTCCTTAAGTAGGTGCCGCCATATTTCTCCCATCTCTGCCGACTCGTGGTCATTAATTGCGTCACTATGATGCGCGATCTCTATGCTTTCACGGATATACGCGTAGGTGGAGTTGTTATAGTTTGCTATTTTTTCTACATTTTCAAAATCAATTTCTATGTCATCTTCAAAATATTTTCTAGCTAGCGCGGTGGTACGGCGATTAAATTTAATATCGTTTTTAAGTTCTTTAAATTTAATCGCCGTACCACCGCGCTAGCTAGAAAATATTTTGAAGATGACATAGAAATTGATTTTGAAAATGTAGAAAAAATAGCAAACTATAACAACTCCACCTACGCGTATATCCGTGAAAGCATAGAGATCGCGCATCATAGTGACGCAATTAATGACCACGAGTCGGCAGAGATGGGAGAAATATGGCGGCACCTACTTAAGGAAAAACATCAAACCTACGACTGCCAGCCACGAAGTGCGGACGACACTGAAGACGGAAGGGGCCCCCCGTCCGAAAAGAGCTCTTCTGCAACGCACGAAGTCGAATAATAAGGTATTTTGTTTAATATTTATATATGTTTAAATGACTTCGTTTAAATCATAAAGTTATAATAATCATAATATTCATTTAATTTATAAATTAATATGAGAATTACGAAATTATGCATGACATTAAAATTATAACTATGATCATGTTTTAGTTGTAGTATTCAGTAATCAAAATCTTTTTTTTTTTTTTTTGGTTTTTGTTTATGCTCATTAAAGTTCTGTGAAATTAAAAATAAAATAGTTAAATTGAATAAAATATAAAAGTACGAAATTAAACTTTAAAAACATTTAAAATACCTTAAAATCCTTTAACTGAGCAGCATTACAATGATATATTTCGACACACTTGTCGCGGTCGTCTTCAGGTTGATAACTTGCTGCTCTATTGACCCATTATGACGTCAGCACGGAAGAGGAGGATAAAGAAGCCGATGACAAGACGGTCAATAGAGCAGCAAGTTATCAACCTGAAGACGACCGCGACTAGCGCATCGAAATATATCATTGTAATGCTGCTCAGTTAAAGGATTTTAAGGTATTTTAAATGTTTTTAAAATAAAATAGTTATTTTTTAACTCTGCATTTAGATCTATTTACAATTGTTTACAAAGCAAAGAATTTTAAATTGATGTAAAAAACTATGTGCACAGACAAAAAAAAAAAACCTATGATACATTTAAAATCTTTTTGTAAGAACTATTTATTCTACTTATTTTTGAATGTATTTGGTCATTCCATGTCACATCATTCAGGCTGTGTCACCCATGGTCTCAGATTTCAATGAAAAATTTTTTAATAACGCTTTTCACCTTCCTTATGAATAATATACAATGCTACTCCTATATTTTTAGTAGTTTTTGAGGAAAAAAATATTGAATCATTGAATAAGTTAAAATAACTGACACGTAAAATGCTGCTTATTTGAGAGGCATTGTAATAGAAAAAAAATCATAATTTTGCTCATTTTCAACATGTATCAAGATAAAATTTTCACAAAAATACTCACAAAAGTATGGAGATAAAGGAAAAAAATTAAGTTAATGATCATATTAAAATAGTAGCCCCTCTAAAATTTCATAAACTTTGCACTTATGGAAATTTTTGTAAGAAAAACAGTTATTTTTCAAATGTGCCTTTACACATGAGGCAGAGTAATTAATCAAACAAACTTTTTTTTTTTAAATTATGCATAAATATATAAACTAAGAGACTGTGAAAGAAAAATAGTGGCTTTTTGAGTACTACATATATATATATATATATATATATATATATATAGGTATATATATATTGCATGATTTAATTAAAATGTGATGTTTATTTACATAGTGTATTAATAGGAAAAGATGTGCATGTGTTTAAAAATAACAGTAATCAATTAAGTTTGAAAAAACAATTAGTACAAAATCACTTTAAATACATATTAAAACTTTTAATTCATTACCTTTTAGTTACAGTGCCTTTTTTTCAATACCATAGTGCATTGTTTTTCTATGTCAAGTAAATCTTTTTTCAGAAAAGTAATATACTCTCCCACAGCCTTCTGTTGTTGGGACATTAACACAAGTTATTATATTACTAGTTGGAATATAGCAAATGTCTTCCTTAGAAGGCCAGTGAAAACATAGGGCAGGAATATAACTTTAATGTCACCTTCCTCCTCGTGCTTCGATAAAACTAAACCAAAATACCAATGGTTGTCATAAATACATGCAACATAATTATGTACACAAACATTAGACATCTTTACTAAGGGGTTGATCTACTGAAAAATAGAAGATTGTGCAGAAATTGTCATCACAGCTGATTCTTTTTGTCCCAATGATAATTTCAGATATGGATACAAAATAATGGAAACTGCGCGTACCCGGCATTATTTTAGCATTCAGAAAACATTCTTCTAATTCTTTTTGAGCATTTAAAAGCATTTCTTTCCTTAAAAGCCAAAATTTTATTGCTTCAGTTTTTATATTACAAAACTCTAAAAGCTTTTCCACAGAATCTATAGCATTACAAGGAGTCATTTCAAGACTTGCTTTGGTAACTAAACTTTTAACAGTCCCAAAAATACCATCACAAAGGGATTTGCCATGACTTGTAGCAAAAAAATGTCCATGTTGCATCTAACTGAAAGTCTCTTTTATGATGACAAAAATTTATAAAATTCTTGCAATTTTTGTATTGTGCTGCACAACCATCACTGAAATACTGTAAAAGCACTTATTTTCACGATCCTATCGTAATTACGAAAATTTAAGCCTTGTGAAATACTTAAATAAATTAAAAAACCTTTTACTACCTCGTTGTTGGCCGTTAAATCTTTCAGTCGGGATCCCGACTCTCATCAGACGGCTTCTCTGTGAGTGATTCTGATTCTTCTGTCGGTTTCTGCCTTCTCAAAATATAGCGCCACCTTCTATTTGGAGTTACTGCGCTGCTGTCATTACAAACGTTTTTATTGGTTGTTATCTCGATAGACTCGCGGAACATGGCGTAATTGTATTCTTCGTAATTAGCTATTTTAGTGGCTTGTTCGAAATTTATATCTATGTTTTCCTGATAAAAAGTTTTGGCTAACGCTGTATTTTGATTTCCAGTTTTAATGTCTCTCATATGTTCTTTTATTCTTGTTTTAATTTTTCTTTTTGTTACTCCGATATACGAGCCGGTTTGTTTGTTTTGATCAGTGTAAGGTATTTTATATATTCCAGAGGTTTCAAGGGGGGGGGGAATAGGATCTTTTTCGTTTCTGATAAGTTGAAATATATTTTTATTAGGTTTTATAGGGATGTTAACTTTGCATTTATTGGCTGCGCGTTTAATTTTGTTTGAGGCACCGCGATCGTATGGTATGGAGATCGTGAATTTTAAAGGGGGGTTTTGAAAACTGGGTATGTTATCAATGTGTTTTATTTTATTTTTAATGATTTTGTTTACAATTCTTTCTGGGTATCCTGCTTGTTTTGTGAACGTTTTAATTAGGTTTAATTCATTATTTAAGTCTTCTGGGTTATTGCACATTAGAAAAGCGCGATTTATATATGATTTTATGGTGTTAATTTTATATTTGTAGGGTGTTTTGCATTTGTAATTAATAATTTTGTTGCTATTTGTTGGTTTTCTATAGACGGTCGTTTTAATTTCTTGATTGGTGCGTGTGATTTTGACATCTAAGTAATTGATCTGTCTATTGTTTTCCTCTTCACATGTGAACTGTATGTTTGGATCAAAATTATTAATTTCGTTAAGAGTTTCATTAACATTTAAATTTTTGTCAATAACAGCAAATACGTCATCGACGTATCTATACCAGGAGAAGATTTTATTTTTTAATTTATTAAGGATTTCATTTTCCAGTTTTCTTAGTTTAAATTCGGCTGCAAAGCCGGAGAGGGGGGATCCCATAGGGACGCCTTTCATCTGTTGGTAAATTTTGTTGTTAAATTTGAAATAATTTTCTCTGAATAAAAAGTTTTTAGTAGTGGTTAAAGTCCAGGCTATTTCAGGATCAGGATACTTTTCTTTAATCGTTTCATTAATAATTTGGCATATTTCGTTGATATCTATGGATGGATATAAATTAATCACGTCAAAACAAACGAAAAGGTATTTATCATCGTTTTTAATGTCCCTTAATTTTTTGATGAAATCTTCGGTGGATTATAACGAATTTTGCGAGGGGGGGAGGATGATACGGTAAATTTTAGCCATATATTTTTCCAAACAGAAAGTGGGGGCTTCTCTTTTATTTACTATTGGTCTGAATTTAGGTGGGTTATTGTGGTCTTTGTATTTACTGAAAATATGGTGGCCACCAATAAATCACGCCACCAATATCCCCCGTATTTTCGGTACCCAGAAAGAATTGTAAACAAAATCATTAAAAATAAAATAAAACACATTGATAACATACCCAGTTTTCAAAACCCCCCTTTAAAATTCACGACCTCCATACCATATGATTGCGGTGCCTCAAACAAAATTAAACGAACAGCCAATAAATGCAAATTTAACATCCCTAATCAGAATCACTCACAGAGAAGCTGTCTGATGAGATTCGGGATCCCGACTGAAAGATTTAACGGCCAACAACGAGGTAGTAAAAGGTTTTTTAATTTATATAAGTAGTAATTTCACTTTGTTTTTTAATTAATATAATTTAACTTGTGAAATACTTTTTTTTTGCCTCAAATAATAATAAAAAATCAGGAAATTTTCACTTACCAAAGCTCACAGGCATGGGCGGTCTGAATCCGAGAAAAATAAAGGGGATGGGGTGATTATACTTTTGGAGCAAAAGGGTGTTCAGAAGTCCCTCTTTTGATAAAGAGATTGAGAAAAGAAACTTGTATGAGTTGGAATGTGCACGTTGAGCCAAGGCCAAAGTTGATATATAAGCACCATTGTAAGAATGAATTGTTTTCAGAGTGATGGGGAGGGGGGGTGACGAGCTTTTTGGACAAAAGGAAGTTTCTTAAAATGCCTTATGTAAAACAGGTTCTATATTTAGGTACTTTTTAACTTTAGGATTTTTCAACTTTCGGTTCTATTCATATAAAATTCGAGAAATCACCGATATCTTCATTTTCCCGAAAAATAAGTGCTTTTACAGTAATATATTACATTCCTTTTTCACCTGAAAAGGAATTTTTAAGATACTGTGCTATTACCTTTTGTGTTTTGTGGACAAAAGCAAAATCATGCTCTATGTCATCTGATACCACACATAAACTTTTTAGCAAAGTTCTGCTCGGTGCTTATGCCCATTTCAGAAACTTACATCTACCTCGCTCATTAGAATTTGAAATTTTCAAATGTTACAGCACCATCTCGCAGTAGAAATTTCTGTAATCTACTGTTCAATTCCAAATCAACAAAGCTTTCAAATGATGTATTACTTATGAAATTATTTTAATTAGTAGCTGAGATACAAAAGAAAACCTAATCAGGACAACTTAAAACATGTAAATCAGGTGAAATCTCGAATTCCACTTTAAAAGTATACTTAGTAAGTATTGGGCGAGGGAGAGAAAAATTGAAGAATTTTGAAATTTGCAATTTTTAATCCCAGTCAAAAAACATGTGACCTCAATCAGTAACCAATGTTTTTCTTTCTCTCCTCTCTCCAGATTTCGTCTGCGAAGTTAAAAGAAAGGTAACCAAAATATCAAGCATTGTTTGATCGGCAAACGCAAGAAGCTGGATTAAGAGTTTCATGAAAAAGTACAGGATGCAGAAAATTGAAAAAATTATAACTGATTGAGTTTTAAATAATCTCTCAATCTTTTGAGATAAGTTTCATTTCATCGAGGTCTATATGCAAAAAATGATTTACCTCTAAAAGATTTTGAGTTATAAAATGTTTCCTGAAAAAATTGATGTTTCATAAAATCTAAAAATATAGATCGCAAATCCGTATTTTGTTAAAATTTGTATATGGTTCGAAAGAGGATTAAATGACCTTTCAAAATATACCGGTTGTTAAGAAATGGGACAAATAGTCTTTCATAGAGGGTGGTTCAAAGAAGACGATAGAAAAAAAGAAAAATTTTGGACCCTTTAAATTTTTTTTTAAATATATTGTAAAAATCGATAATAAATGCTCTTTCTTGTGGTGCAGGCATATTTTCAATATCTTGAATTGTTGAGCAGGGATCGCTGTACAAAAATGTGCAAAATTTTCCCCGGTGCTTCTTCTTTTGAGGAACGCGCTGAATTCTACTTGGAGGATGAAAAATACGATCCGCTGGTTTTTAATTAGACATAGGTTGACATACATATAGATGCACAGACAGACATCTTCTTTTATTATTATAGATGTATGAATTTGTGATTGATTAAAATTTTGTAATCTTTTACCTGAAATTTTTATTAAAAAATGTATTTTATGCTGATTTTGTTTGTTTCCAATTAAATTGTTGATTTCTGATGTATTTAGTGATTTGTTTAGTTCGCCAAAAAAGTGAGCCTTCTCACGTAGGAAATTGAGAATTACAATTTTGGACACAATGCAGAACACCACCCTCTTGGCGACTTTTAGAAAAATCGCCAACAAGCATTCTGATTTTACAAAAACAATGATCAATAGGTTGCAGACAGGTTTAAATAATAAATAAGATAGACTATATGTAGCCGAATATAGTACTGTTTAGATGAGGGAAAAACTATAGTATTTCCCCACAGCTGAATTTGGCGATTATGGCTAAATCATAAATCTAAAAATCATATAGTATAAATGATAAAATCATAAGCTAAATTATAAATCATAAGTCCAAAATAAATAGCATGCAGGCTGCCATATTATATCGCAAACAGTTCAGAGCGACATCGTTATCGTTCAAATCGGCGCCAAAGAAAAATCGCCAAATTCAGCTGTGGGAAAATACTATAGTTGTACCACATAGGCTTAATAAAGGTGCAAATTAGAGCTCTATTACTTATTTAACAGTTTTTGAAATTAAAGGAAGAAATGCGATGGAATATCATAGAAAATCTTACGTGAAAGTAAATACAGGAAAATATATAGCGAAATGTAATTATAAAATATATAGGGAAATACTTAAAAAATGTATACCTTGATTATTAATCCATGGTATGGTACTTATTTAGAAGATATTCCAACTCCAGTTGTTGAGAAAATGAAAATGAAACTCTTTGGAAAATAATTTGAAAATCGAAATGTTCGAAAATATATATTCGATTATAAAAAGAAACCATTCGATTATCTAAATCAAATTTTGCCATCATTTAAAATGAATAGAACGCAAACACGAAATATCACTTTGAGATCTAATATTTTATTTTATTAAAGTTTTTATACATCATATTCTATTAAAGTGCATTTTTAAGTTTTTATTCTTGATTATTAACTATGTTTTGTAGTTTGTTACTTAAACCGAGTACTTCAAATAATCGAAAATGAATCATGAGTGTCAATCGATTTTCACCAATTATCGAATTTAATCGATCACAGCCAGTTGGCGCCCGGCCCGGAGCCGATCTCGATGGCGTTGTTTACTAATTAGCTATAATATATTTTTCTCTATTTTCCTTAATTACGAATTGATATACATACTTATTAGCTGTTATTTTTTCAGATAAGCAGAACGAGAAATGCATTAAGTCTTAATGAAGTTGATATATAACGGCCGTTTCCACATATTTCACAAGTACATGACACTTTTTAAAAAGTATGGTTGTTTTTAAGGATGAATTAATTATTATTTTATTCTAACTCTTTTAGATCACTAGTTAAACATGTTTGAGACTCTAATTTTCGTGATTATTACCTTTGAATCACAATTATTCTTATATTTCAGAGTATGTTTAAGTAACTAAATTTACTGATATGATTAGTACAAACATGTAGTTGAATTTTAGCAATATTACCTAACACTAGTGCTACCAGATTGACATTGAGGGAAATTTTTATTCAACATCCACCACTAAATTATACTTGTAACGGTTATCTAATTACATAAAAAATTTCTTTATAAGATGTTTGGAAATAACTAGGAAACCTTTTCAATTAAAATTTAGTGGTAGGTATTAAATAAAAATTTCTTTCAATCTGGCAGCACTGCTTAATGTTACTAGAACTAAAGCAGATCAATCTTTGTTTAGAATAGGCTTTGTACCTATTCTAGAAAATGTCACAAGTCTGATTTGTTTTATTTAATTTAATTTTAATGTATATATTTTTTCTGAGAAATTTGCTACTTTTCCAAAAAATTCTAGTTTGGAGTAGACAAGTAGAGGAGAAAGTTGTACATTCGGACATTAACAATTTCTGAAAGCCTGTTAGATACGAGTGCTGCAATTAAAGCAGCTACACATGCTTCGATTAATTGTGACTGATTTTTTAAAATTATTATTATAATTAACTATATAATATGTATATTAAAATGAGCAATAAATATTTTTGGGGCTAAGCTTTACTGTAGGGCACCCTTTGGCGATTTCTGATGCTGTGATGCATTTCAGTGAAATAAATGATAAGAAAAGTTTTAATAGAAACCATTCTTACTGGCTTTAGAAAAATTTGCTTGGTGCTACCATCTATCGACAAAACATGTAACCAAATTAAAAATTGCAACATTTAGCTTTTACGCATTCTATACTTATAAAATTAAATGATTAAAACTTTTTGAAGTTTGGATATGTATTAAAAAATTTTCATTAAGATAAAAATCAAACACAAATATTATTGTTTTTTTTTTTTTTTTTTTTTTTTAGGGGGGGGGGAAATCACTATCTTTTACTGTCTTTTTCAGCACCGTATCGTTCAAAAACTGATCAAGATCGTACATTGTTTTATTGATCTCTGAATTTGAATGTGCCTCTAAATAACTGGATACTCATTATTTTCTTCATATGTGAAACAGAAGGGATAGAAACTGAATCTTTGATTCAGTTGTCAGATTCGTCATCAAAATTTACATAAGTGGAATCATTTTAATGATGAACGATGTCAAAAATACCATTGTTGGTGCTGTAAACACATGATCATTCATGGCAACATATAGTAGCATAGTTACCAACATTTTAATTTATTCTGGAGTATTTTTAGCCCTGCCTTCAATCCGCACCACTTTATTTATAAACTATTTTCCTTCAATATATAACTAAGATAAAATAAGAAAAAACTATTCTTAAGAAAAAAGTGGTATGGAAGTAAAGGCGGGTCTAAAACTGCTTCAGAATAAATTAAAATGTTGGCATCTCTGTTGTAGCAAACATGCCACTGAAGATCAAAAGCGAATTTTTTTCGTGTTAAACAATTTTTGTTTCGTATTAAAAAAAAAAAAAAAAATGTATTAAATAGCATAGTATACTGTCCGGACCGCTATATTATTTTGTGTTAACAGATTTTTCATGTTAAGCGTTTTCGTGTTAAACGTATTTCACTGTAGTTTGAATTTTTTAGAAGTTATATCTACCGTAGGAATAATTTCTCATGTTAAAACTATAGGGAATTGTTATGCGAGTACAAGTGATGCTATTATTATTATTATTATTATTTGTTTTTTAAGAAAGAAAAAAAAAAAAAAAGGCACCAAATTGTGATACAAGATTAAACCCTCGTATGGTTGCAGTCATTATAGTACTGAGCTTTGGTTGAACGAAGCATTAAATCATGGTAAACGTTATCAGGAGGGGATTGGGAGAGTACGTTTGCTTTTTTTTTTTGAATTGCACAATAAGAACAAAAATTCATACGGTTCACATAGGTTATTAACACTTTCTAACTGCACATACTCGTTTCATCGTTTAAACTTAACTGTACTTTACGTTTGCGTACAACATCATGGTGAAACAAAAGGGCAGAAAGGCAGGCAGAGAGACTAAATAAATTCATTATTTCTATATTGATGTAAAATGTTAAAAATTCTAAAAACAAACCAAAATGCAATTTAAATAGTTGACAATGACAAGGCCATAAAGATTTTAAATATTTTAGTGTAGCCCTTTAAATATTAATGCTAAACATACTATCCCTTATGGAAAATATTTTTTAGAATGTGAATAATAAATATAAATTTCATTATGATTTGTGCAGTAAAGGGCAAAACTGGGAAAATTCATTAGTGGCCAGTGGCCGGTACTGTCAGTTTCATTAGTAGCCACTTTTTAAAGTTAGTGGCCACTTTTCACATGATAAGACTATTTCTTTCAGACTGCAACAGCATTGTCACCATTTTGCGGTATAATTGCCACAAGAAAAATATGAAAATAAGAAATACATATAATAATATAATAAAATTAACACAGGGACACTGAAATTGTAATTTGTAATTACGCTCTTTTTAAAAATCCTAAATTAAAATCTGCTTAGGACTGTAATAATAACAGCAAAAGTTAGATAATTCAGTAGTACTTTTTTTTTTTTTTTTCAAATTATTTAAGTTAAATAAGCTGTTATCATTCACAGTTCACATTGATATTTTCTAGTAAATGAATCAGCTGATTCATCATCATCACAACTTTTACATGGTCATGTGTAAATACATTTAGCAGTTTTATTATTTTTTCTTATTTTTCAAGACACACTTTTTAAAATGATTTTATTTCAATAGAGTTAAAATATTTCCTCTTAAAAAGTATAGATATGGAAACTTAGCTGCTTCATTAAAAATAATTTACTTAGCTGCCAAATTTGTAGCTTTAAAAATAGGGAGATTTCTGCTTTAAAATGGGAAGGAAAAAGGAAGATTTCTACTCAAAAGAAAGCAAATACATTTTTTTTATGAAAAATACACATTTAAGCCAAATCAAATTTTGATACACATATTTGTCAAATATCTTAAATGGGTTAAATATACATTAAATACTATGGAGATAATAATGGAAAAAGATTGTACTTTGCAGGACATTTGATTATTAACTGCTAGTTGAAATGGAGCGCACATGTGTGTGTGTGTGTGGCAGGGGGGGGGGGGATACATCTATATACTTCTTTATAGGTTCTAGAATCTAATCAAGAAAGTTTAAAATGAATATTTACATTTATGTTATGGATGGAGAGAGATTGTAAATCACAAGGTTTCAGTGGAGCTTGTAATTGCCAATCGTTGGAGGGGGGGGGGGGAAATTACAAGAATTATGAGTAAGAGATATTAAACAATTCTACTTCTTTACAGATTCTAGAATCTAATAAAGTAAGTTTAAAATAGATATTTATATTCTTGCAGCAAATGGAGAATGATTAGAGATTATAAAGCTTTCTATAAGCTGTGTGATCACAGATCGTTAGGGGGAGGGAAGGGGGGGGGGGTCCAAAAATTATATGAGTGAGATATATTATACAATTCTACTTCTTTATAGGTTGTAGAATATAATAAAGCAAGTTTAAAATGAACATTGACATTTATGCCATGGATGGAAAAAGATTGAAAATCACAAGGCTTCAATTGCCTATCGTCGCTCGATTTTTAGAATCTTTTAATGATCACAAAAAGTGGCGACTTCAGTGGCGATCGTTGCATAATTTTTAATCGCCATCTTTTTTTATTTAGTCGCCATGTGGCCGGTGGCGACCGTTAATTTTGCCCTTTATTGTGCAGTACATTGTTATTTAAATACTAGCAGGTTTTGCCTGTAATTATATGATTTTTTTTAATTAAATAATTCAAACATTTAAAAAATGTATTTATTTATTTATTTTTACTCAACTTATAGGCCACATAAAGATTTATTACTTATTTAACGAAGTTAACAATACACATTTAAAATTATTGAAATTTGATATACCTTAAACATCAGTTTGTGCTGGCAAAAAAGCTTTTTTTGGCAGGGGATCCCCTCCTTCGACGGTGCCGACTGCACTCCGTGGCTGGCGGTCTTTCAAATGTTGATCATCTCTTTTATGGATGTCTTTTTTGCCAGCACAAAGTGATGTTTAAGGTATATCAAATTTCAATAATTTTAAATGTTTATAGGCCAGTTGCTGATTTCAAACTTTTAAACATGTATAAACTATGGCTGAAATTAATAAAGCCTTGATAATTATGACCCATTGAATGTTTTTCATCAGGAAAGAAATTAAAGTAAAAAGGGAAATTTATTTAAAAAAATTGTGTCTTGTAGATTTAGTGCTTTCTGTTTCAGTGAGTTATTTGCAAGGTAATGTAGTGAAAAACTTATGGCTCCCTAATGCTTGAGAAGTTATACTGTAAGTTTCAAACTCAAAGTAGTTGAAAGAGGCAAAGAAATCGGCAATTGTGAAACTGCATATAATATGAAACAGGTGAAAAATGTATTCGACATTCTATTAAAGAGAAAAATAAATTAATTTGCATGCCTAAGGATAAACAAGCAAATTGTATCAGAACTGTATTGTATCGGGTGTTGAAAGAAGTATTTTCCACTTGGATGAAAGCCCAACATGATTCCGAATTTTCCGTATCAACAATTTAAATTCATCTGAAAGCAAAATTAACAGCCTCAGAAATGAAGCTGAAAAGTTTTACTGTAAATCAGTCATGATGCTGCAGATTCCTAAGAAGGTATGGATTTTCTGTAAGAAGTAAAATGCTGGTTAGTCAGAGTTTTATCTTCTAACTGCATCGAGAAAAAACTGCATTTTTATAGTATGTGAGTGATACAATATCGAGAAGCAGTTTGATTTGAAACAAAGTATTAATATGTATGAAGTTCCATTTAGTTCTGACTGTCCTCTGAACAGAGCATTTTATATGAAAGGAGGAAAACTGTTAGCATATGTACCACTGGCCATGCATTCTAGCATACACTGCTAGTGGTGAAAAGTTAGAACGCTTCTTATATTCAAGTGAAAAACTATCCCAAAAGAAAATTTCCCAAATAGTTTAGTAATATGAGTAAATGAAGAGGAATGGATGTGTGAAAGCATCATGATTGATTGGCTGAGAGAAATGTTGCAAAAAAGGGGTGTGGCTTTTTTCAAACCTCCTGGTTTACTCATTTTGGATTTGATGCAAGCCCATCTCTTAGACACAGAAGTGTTTTCAGGAAGTCATCGTCCATATTAGCGGTAATACTAGGTGGATTAACTGAGAAACTTCATCCGCTTGACCTTACAATCAATAAATCTTTCCAAGACGAAATGCACCGCCACTAGGAAAGCGGGATGACTTGCAGTCTCCATGCGTATATGAAAAATAGAAATGTTAAGTAGGGCACATATAGCGAAGTAAAGAGAAAATGTGTGGAAATCAATAAAAGAAGTGACAATCATATCGGCTTTTAGAAAAGCTGGAATTCTCCCAGAAACAGGCAATATATCAGATATTTCGGATGATGTGACTAGTAGTGACAGTGTAGCAGAAAATGAACTTGATGAACAGTTATTAAAATTTTGAAAAGTAAAATTTACAATTTGATAGCTTTGAGGATTAAATTTTCTGTTAATTATTATATTCAAATAGTTAAAAAATATATATAATTACTTTCCTACACTTAATATTTATTTTTATGGTTTATTGTCTATATTGCTACTTCTGTTTTGCATTAATTTGTGCTACTGCGGCCCTTAGTTGGTGTTGTCTTTCTCTGGATTTTTACGATAGTCAAAATTAGATTAAATAGGCTAAGTGCCAAGTACATACCAAATACTTGGTAGAACTCTAGAATACATTCACCAGTTGTCAGAGGTACTTTGAAGCACCTTAAGTTTTACTGGTATAATCTTCAAAATTTTTGAAGTTAAATGACTGTGACAGTAACAGGGTTGGCAAAGTGGGCCCAGCCCAGAAAAACCCATCCGGGTTTTTCTGGGCGTGCCCACCAACAAAAACCCACTGGGTTTTTGCAAATAAGTGGGTTTTTGTTAAAAATTATTTATAATTTACAAATCCCATCTATGAAGTATAGAAAACACCTTGCTTTAAGAAAAAACTTATTTTTACATTCTAGAAAATAATATTAAACATAACAAGTAATATAAAAGAAAATTTTTTAAAGTCAATTCCTACTTACAAACACTATCAAAAAAGTTTTTTTTTAATAGTTTTGAATTAGGAAATAAGAAGTGTGTGTGCAAAATGAAATAAAAATAATTATCAGATAAAAAAAAAACTTTTTATATACCATGTTTTACATTTTCTGATGAATCATAGAGCTCTTATCAATTTGCATAAAATTTTTAAAGTGATAATGACGTCAATTTTTGTGAGATGCATAATTTAACTTTTTATAATTTTTTAACATTCACGTTTAATTAAATGTATTTATTTTTATGTCGAAAGAAAATGAACTCGTAATTTTCTTTTGGCAACAATTGAATTATAGCTAATATTTTAATGGCTATTTTAACGCTATAGGATGTTATTATTTTCATATTTTAATTAATTATAAGAAAACTAATAAAAAATTCAAAAATTGGACTTTGAAGATTGTGTTGTCACCGTTGTTTGAGCAATCCTGAAAGTTTCAAATTTCTAGCTAGTCAGGAAGTTAGTTAAAAATCGATTGCAAGATTTGTACAAGATATATATATAGGGAGAGTGTGAACTAATAGTAGGAAGTGAAAAAGTAACTAACAGTTATAAATATAATAAAAGCAAATTTATCTTCTATAATTGGTTCAATTTTCCTTTTCCTGTAAAACGGAACGATATTTTTGTTTAACAGAGGACATAAATGTTGTCCAGAATCAATATTTAACTAATTAAATTGTTTAGTTTTAAATCTTTATAATAATTTTAGTAGCAACATAATTATCAGTGCAACTTATTTTTATAATTAAAAAAATTTAAATGATATGTATTGTACGTAAGAATTTAAATTCTTTTATTTTATCAGTTATTGTCATTAAGAATATTTATTTTGAATAACCATAATCTTACTAATTAACACTATTTTAATATTAGAATCAAACAAATTTTAATTTCTAGGATAAATATTAGATTAATTATTAATTAGTAGTTTAATATAATTAGGTGTATTGCAATATGCTAAATAACATATCTAACATTGCAATGCAAATGTATTCAAACAAAAGCCCAGAAAAACCCAAGTGGGTTGGGTTTTTCTAGAAAAATCTGGGTTTTTGCCAACCCTGGACAGTAATAACAAATAGAGTTTATGCTAAAAGTTTTTGCCAAAGGTCTGCAGTAGAGATGGGCATTATTTCACATAGCCTAATAAGTAATATTTATTGCATTGTAGCCTATTAGCACTGTAATATATTACAAAAAATATCCTATTAAAAAAATAATATTTTCAACTTTATCTCTGCACGCGAAATAGACAAGAAATTTCTGCCGATAAAACTGATATAATACACCATTATACAAGTAAAAAGCTTGAATTATTTATTTTATTTACAAAAACAATATTATGAATGCCGGCTACTACCGAAAATTCAAAGACTCGCATCAGACTTTCTGCGCAGATGTTCGAATCAATTCGTTATTTCACGTCTGAAAAAATAGGTCTGAAATCTCAGAAAGGAATACATACGATTTCTTGCAACTCTGTTGCTCTGATATTCTCAATCAGTAATTCCCATTTCGATGTTCATAAAATTATCGTTAAAAAAATAATACAGCTGCAGCTGTATTATTTTTTTAATGATAATATTTTCTAGAATGTATTACGGAATATTCCTTGTGAAATATATTAAAATAATTTTAATAAGCAAGATAATTTTAACGTTTAGGAAAAATAACATCTTGCTGATATTAATTTATAAATGATTTTATTTGGTGTTGATTATTTTTCATGGGATAATAAAATCGTTTGAATAAAATACATTGATACCACGGTTTAACGAAATAGTGTTAATTTATGCAGCTGGCATGAGATAGGTAAGAGGTGATTATTAGATGTTGATTACTATTTCGTCATGAAGGTGAGGAATGGGATTACACTTGCTAGGTTTGGATTCGCTTGCGTATTGGAAACAGATGTTTCGGGAGTTTGATAATTGAAAGGAAAGAGTGTTTGTTTATATTTTAATTGCTTATAGCAGATGGAATTGAAAATGCGTAATGGCATACAGCATTTATTGTAGTTTTATTAAGAATATTCTTTAAGTTTAATTAGGAATAATTTGAGAAGAAAATTGAACATTTATTTATTTTTACTGTTTAGCTTTTCTTCACTTTTTTTTTTTTTTTTTTTTTTCTTTGAGACTATTTTTTTAGATTTAAAATGAGTAAAAGTGTTAAGAATAGTTAATTATGCTCTTATGTTAAAATTAAGTGTCTGAGAAAATACATCATTTTATGCAATTTTTGTAAGCAAAGTCTATATTTTTAAACAAGAGTTTCTAATTTTAGAAAACATATTCAAAGTGACTGTTTGCTAAGTACGAGTGAAAAACACTAATTTTCTTGTCAATCTGGAAAGTTCAAGTTCTTCGGAAAATCGAAAGAAACAGTCACTCGGTAGTTTAAAATTTTGGATGCCTTAAAGATGTTTCTTAAAAATTTGCTATTATTATTTAATTGTTTCTTAATTACATATATGGCTTATAATATGAGAATTATTTTTTTTTTTCCAGAAAACGGCTCTTGTGTACTTGTTTCTTGATATTATTTGAAATATTCTGTTTTCGTGTTTAAAGGAATTAGTTTAATGACCTTAAGCTTACTCGATTAGGACAAACGTTTGTGTAAAATTTTAACTCTACCACTATTTCATATCAGCGTTTTTTTTTTTTTTTTTTTTCCCAAGAAATTCTAGTGTGTAAAGTGAAGATTACTATTTGAAAGCATTGGGACTTAAAAACATGAACCGCATCCAATATGTAGGACACATGTATATATTGTATATCATCCAGAAAGAATTAGAAAGAAATTAGCCATATGTAAACTAAAAAGTAATAGGTTATAAAAATAATACAGTTGAGGATCTATAATCCGCATACCCATAATTCGCAATTGTCTATAATCCACGCTCACTTTGCAAATGTAAACAAAAGATTTTGCAGTAACGAAAATCCGATATTTTAGTTGTATATGAGAAAATATGATGTTAATTCACATACTAAAATGAAAAAAAAAAAATAATGTAAAATTTAATTTAAATATACATAATTAATTTTAAAAGGAAAGAATATAATTATACTTTTATTGCCTTTATACTTTTTTAGCAAATCTGAACATCATCTGAATAATATTCAATTAGTGATCGAACAAAACACATGCAAGTACAGCTTTCTAACTCCTACCAGCATTGCTCATTGGTTGAAAAAAATGACATGTGTTGGTGGGATTGTGTATTTTCACAGATGTTTAAAGCCTATTAGTGTAAATGTTCTTTTTAGGTGGTATTTCAAAAATACACAAAACTATTTAAGAAAAAATTTATACCAGCATTTGTTTTGAAGAAAGGATCTACAGTGCAGTCATTAAAAACTGCATCAAACTGATCACATTACAAGTATCTGGCTGCATATTGTTAATCACAGTCCAAAAGTAGGAGTACAGTTTTTTAACGAATTACTCATTTAAGGGTTTAAATTATACATTGCTTCTACTTCATTAAATAAATTTTATTGTTTTATATATTTATTAGTATTATTTTCATTACATTATATAAAAACAAACAATTCTAATTCTGGCTTCATTAAATAAGGTTTATTGTTTTATGTACCTTATACTAATTCATATAACGAGGAAATGGCATCATTGATCTATAATTTGCAAAAATCTATAATCCGCACGAGTTCTAGAACCAAGGTGTGCAGATTAGAGATCTTCAACTGTATGTTGCAAAAACCTATTACCAAAGGAAGTATGGAACTAAGAAACCTATTACTGAAAAGTAACTATTTATCCCATCTCTAGTCTGCAGGTATACCAGGTTGCAACTTCAAGGATACCAGAAACCTAAAGAGACAATGAGACCCTCTAGAACACAATCAAAAGTATGTATTAATTGTTCTAAAGGAATCTGCTAACCTTCCTCTAGAAGAGTACAGTGAACCTCTTTATTTTACATAGTTGTACACAGCTCAGTGTTTTAGCAGTGTGAAAATTAGTTTTAGTGGTTCGCTGTTTTTTCTTTGGAAATGCAGGAAGTTCCTTATTACACTAGAGGTACATATTCATAGTTCACCAATCACATGAGAGTAAACATTTAGCACTCTTGCTTACAGTTGTCATCAGGTACTAGGTTTGAATCCCCGTTCAAGTGTAGATATTCATAGTGGTTTAAAATGTACTTTAAGCCATGGTTCCTAGTCTAATGAGCCTTAAATATGAAAAAAAAAAAAAATCAGAATAACATCACCAAACTCTGAAGAAAGGTTATCCTCAAAGAAGAAGAGAGCAGTGATACTTGCCATCCAATCAGATCTTGTTCAGTCTACTAACGCCTAATACCAGAATTCTCACTAATGCGAGATAGCGAGAATCTTGCATGTCTTTTTTTTTGTTGTTGTTTGTTTGTTTTCTCACATAAAATTTTTCTCACAAGTAATTTGCGCACTCTTCTGAGGCCAGTTTATTAAAATTTTTGATTTGAAAATCTGTCATTCAGAACAATCTTGAAATGAAAATACTTTCATTTTTCACCAAAATCAGCAAATTTAAACTGACCTTTCACAAAAGTTTAAGAAAAAACTTTGATAAGAAAATTATATATTTTGCTGATCAGATTAAAAAAAAATTATATTTCTAGAATGAAACACCAGAAAAACTGGAATTAGGTAAATAATCTTGTATTGAATGTATTTAAGTAAGTTTCATCAATTTGCAATGCAATAGTTGCCTATTTCAGTGATCGGCAGTCAAGAAAAATCAATATAATTTAGCAGTTAAATGTGATTAAACTCAGATTATACCAATGAACTGTAAAATTAGACTTCATTAGCAATTTACATTAATCCAGAATTTTTTTAAAGTATTTTTCTGATCTTACATTCATTTTAGAAATCTCACTTTCTGAATAAGGATTAAGAATTCTCACCCAGGTTTTATTTTTAACTCTGATGAGAATCCTAGATACTGTACTTACTTGTGGAAATACCATATATTTCCGAATATAAGCCGATCCATATATAAGCCGAGAGTACGTTTTTCCCTTGAGAAATTTGGCCAAAATTGCAAACCCGTGTATAAGCCGAATTGAAAAAATACTCTTTTAAAATTTGAGTGTTTATCACCAAAATGGCAAAAATATTGCCAATCTATAAAACTTTCAGGATAATCTGTCCAATGAAATTGCACAAAATGTGTTCTTATCCAATAGAATTTCCTTACCTTGCTTAGCTGTGACGTAAAACAATCACATGTTTGCCAACGGCAATAGTTTTAACTCTGGCAACCCTATCAGAAGGGAGGTAATGACGTATCTAAATTATTTTGTATATTTCTACTTTTAAGTATTTTTATCAGTGCCTCAAGGCAATCTTCAACAAAAAAAAAATACTTCTATAAAAAAAAATGAAGATTTGTCACTTGATAGTGTAAGGCTAGAAACATTTTAAACAGAGATGATTTAATTGTATAAATTAAAAATATGATGGTGAGTCCTGTTTTTTCAAGTTTCTCTTATACTATTTATGAATCAGACAGAGAAGTTACTCCGTTCGTGCAATCTGCCGATGATGTCAGCTATCCGTAGGTAAAAAAAAATGTAAACACACATGACTACATCGAGCTGCTCGAGAAATAAATTTAAAATTGCTAATTTGAGAGTTTTATATGTGATAATTATTTAAAAATAAGGTTTAATATCACTATTTTACTTTATATATAGTTTTTAAGCTTAAAATATATGCATTCAATCATTGTTTCTAATGTACGTTTTTTGCTAGAATTTTGTGAACTCGTATATAAGCTGACCCCTGTACTTCAGCTTCCAAAAAATTTCCAAAAATTCTCGTCTTATACACGGAAATATACGGTAATGATTAAAATCAATATTCCTAAAATTCAAGGTGAATACTTGATGTTGCTCGTGATTCCCTTTGTGAGCTATAAAAAGTTCACACTTGATTTATAGTCACATTTTCATTTTTAGTTTTAGGTCATATGAAGAGAATAATCTACTTAGATGTAGTGTGTTATCTCCTTTCGTTTAAAGTTTAAGAATTCTGGGGAAGGAATGAGGATGCTTTTGTCCAAACTATTCCTTTCTTCCAGTAAATAAATAAAACTCCAGTAATGTGAATATTGCTGTGCCATAATACACTTAGATCTTAGACACCCAGCTGAATTTTGCCTGAATCTACTAATGTGTGTGCACTTTTACAGTTGAAGGGGCACTTTGAACTTGCCGCCTTTGACTACACTTATATATGTAATTACACCAGGAATCCATCATTTCTGCCATGTGACTCAGGACTTTATGGTCAGTTATTCAAGCTTCACTTGCCCATCCATTAAAATTGTCCTTGTAGTAATCAACATCAAGCAATTTTAGTGCTGCACATTTTCTGTATTCCAGTCTAGCCCAGAAGTCACCACTCAGAACAGTCTTTGCAACTGAGCTTGACAATCTTCAGGAACACCAGCAAAGACCTGGAAATGCATTTATACTGGACCCACATAAGAATAACTCCAAGTTATCTTCTCGAAAGAAGGATCTGAGTCCAGAACGCTAGTTTATCATAGCATCATGTTGTTTTGATTAATAATAGATACATACTACTGAGTAATATTTATGTATATTACATTGATTTTGTTTTCAAGTCTGTTTTTTTACAAACCTCATGTAAAAGGTACTATTTGTTATCATAAATTTTAAAATCCAATTGCACGTACATCCTGTTATCTCCTCATAAACCGCTGAATGCAGAAATATGCGGAAAGTACCAGAAGATGAAATATAGCCCAAGAATTCTGAGTTGACCACTTAAATTAATTTATTCCAAGTGGTTAAAAAGATGTCAATTTCAATTCCAAAGTGAGTACAATATAAGTGCCACAACATACTACGGCTAAAAAAATTTCTGCCTACAGCAGCTCTAATTACCTGAAACTGTTTTATGGCAAAATAAAAATAGCAGCTACAGGATAAGTTTGATAAACCCTTAAAGTCCAAAATTATATGTAATAGAGAATTTGCACGTTTTCTGATTTTATTCTTATATAGTAGAATATGAAAAGGTAAGAAAATAAATAAAAACATTTTCTTTATTTGAAATCTAATTACTGATTTATAACAATTTTAACATTGCACTATTTACTCTATCGAGAAAACGCAGTATAAAATATCGTGACGTCACTCTTTATGACAACAAACGGAAGTAATCGTTGTTTACATTCAATTTTGTGCTTTGCTTCTTGAATCAGTGAAATAGGTTTTGTATTTTATAATAATGACAGATATTAAAAAATCATAGTATAAATATTGCATTGTACCACTCTGCACTAATACAATGGCTAAATGCTTCTCAAAAGCTATTCTTTAGCAATCTACAGGATCCTATTAAACTAAAACATTGGACAACTGCCATGAAAAGAAAACAATTGAAAATAATGATAAGGAAAAATGATAATGGTATTAAATGATTATAAAATGAAAAAGGAATGCTCAGAAATCACATAAATGATTGATAATTACGAAAGTTAAAACGAATTGCTTCTTGCTAACTAGGCTAGCAAAATTTAAACATTGAAGCATCATAAAGTGTGACGTCAGACAGTGTTTTAAAGTCACGTGATTTTTGGTTAATTTTAAAGTTATTTTTGAAATGAATGAGAACTTTTTTTGCATTTTTAATAAACTTTTTGAAATTTATGAGCCTAAAACCACCAAAGATTTTGTTCAAATCCCCCATGTGTGCAAATTGTCCATTGCTTGAAACTGGGTATTGCACGTTTCAGTGGAATTTTTTTGTTTTCATTTATAAAGTGATATAAAAAAGTGATTATTTTTTTTAATTCATTTATAGTAACCAGCCAAGTGAGCAAAACAAAAGTTTTCAGTATTACTTATGACTTCATTCTGCAGAAATCATGCTCAACCATTTTGATTGATTTATCCATTCACAATCTTATTAAAATACCTAATATATGAGTTTATTTACTGGACATTGGATAATCAATATTATAGCATAATATAGTGATATAATTTTTATCACAATAATAATTTTAAGTTAAAAAGATTTCAATATATATTTTTTTCTGTTTCAGATATAAAGAGCTTGTCAGACATGCAGTTTTATTATGAAGAATAAAGGTCTTATAATAATAATACAATTGAGTGAGGTACGCAAGAGTACAATATTAATGAAAAAAATATGTTATCGAAGTGACTTTCTTGCATATCTATTTTTCCCTCAAACAGTTTTAATTCTTCCTTAAAGCTTGTTGTCCTTGTTCTCCTCATCAGTTCCTGGCAAACAAGTAGCTTTTGTTTTTGAATATTGAATATGTACTAATATTTCTTCAAGTAATAATAATAAAAAATAAATAAAGACAAATGAAAAATCTTAAGAAGTAATTTCATTTCCATATAAAATGCTTCCTAACTAAATTTAACTTATTCTAAAAAACAGAGTAAATTGCTGATTAGTCTTCATTTGATCATACGGCAATTAAATATTTTTGCAGAAACAAAAGCATTTATTTGTACTATATGCTTCAAACAGTTGTGTATATGATAACATTCGTAAGCACTGTGTAATATACTCAAATTATTTTAGCTCAGAATGAGAATATACTGGTAAAAATTTTCTCAAAAGAAAAGTTCAAATCATCATGTTTCTGCAAAGAGAAGATATTTTCTGTGCTCTAAAACTTTTTCTTGTGGGACAAATCAAATAGATAAAATTCATCCAGAAGAAAGGTTTTTGCTTGTAATGCATAATACGAAGGATTTTCCAAAATGTTACACCAAACCCATATTTTTACATTTAAATAATTATACAAAAGAGGGACTATTCTATTGAGATGTTCAATGCAGACAGATTTCTGAAAATGAGTATTGGGAGACGTTTGTGCCATTATGTATGAAAAAAAATCTTTATTAATGTTATGCGCGTTCTAAAGGCAACTCTTAACTAGAAATCATTTTTATTATATAATGATAGAAAATAATTTTTATGAAGAATAATTTGAAGAATTTCCTGTCAAAATGGATCACAATGTTAATCTAAATGATAATACAGGGGAGGAAAAGCCATACATGTGTAAAATATGTCATAAAGTTTTTTCTCAAAAATTATACCTAAATAAACATCTATCCACTCACACAGAAATAAAAAGTTATCTAAACACACATGCTACTCATACAGGGGAAAAACAACATGTATGTAAAGTATGTTCTAAAGAATTTTTTGAAAAAAGGGCTCTAAATGCACATCTGTACTTTCATACAGAGGAAAGAAGGGAAAAGCCGTACAAATGTAAAGAATGTCATAAAAGATTTTCTCAGAAAGCAGATCTAGATAAACATCTACACAAAAATAAAGGTAAAAAGCTATATGTGTGTGAATTATGCCCTAAATCATTTTGTATGAAGCAAAATCTGAGTAAACATATCCACACTCACACAGGAGAAAAGCCATATATGTGTGAAATATGTTCTAAGAAATTTTCTTTAATGCGATATCTGATTGCTCATGTATGTACTCATACAGGAGAAAAACCATATACTTGTGAAGTATGTTCTAAAAAATTTTCTAAAAAGATAAATCTGATTACTCATATGTGCAGTCATACAGGAGAAAAGCCATATGCGTGTGAAGTATGTTCTAAAAAATTTTCTTCAAAGCCAAATTTGAGTACTCATATGCGCACTCATACAGGAGAAATGCCATATGTATGTGAAGTATGTTCTAAAAAATTTTCTGTTAGTTGGCAGATAACTAAACATCTGCGTACTCACACAAAAGAAAAGCCATATGTGTGTGAAATATGTTCTAAAGGATTTTCTCAAAGTTCTCATCTAAATAGACATTTACATACTCATACAAAGGAAAAACCATATATGTGTGATGTGTGTTCTGTAAGGTATTCTAATAAAAAAGATCTAAAGATACATTTACGCACACATGCCCCGTTGAAACCGTGGGAAAAGCCATGTCTGTGTGATTTATGTTCTAAGAAAAATATAAATAAAAATTTACACACTGACACGAGCTAACTACAGGATGATTAAAGCAAAATTGTATTAACAATTATCTTATACAATAAAAAATTTTAAATGATATTTCTTTTGTTTAAAACTAAATTTACAAGGCTATATATGTGGTAAAATATACCAAAAATTGTACTGTTCTTGCATCAGCTCTACCAAAAAAGTTTTTTTTTTTTTTTAATCTTTTATGCAAAAATGAACGTTATTTATCTATTAATATTAAAAATTTATTTTTATAATTTTAGATGAAGTTATCATAAGCTATCCAGACCATTGCAAGGACTTTTTTTATTTTTTCCTGAAAGGTGTTTGAAACCGACTGAGTTTTCTAAGTTTTAGATGAAAATTTTATTAAATATTGTTTAAATATTGCTCTTTTATGTGCTCAAAATTGTGAATGAAAGAAATTTAATTATCATATTTAAAAAATAATTAAATGAATAAAAGTAGAGAAAATATGTTTTTTTTTTTTTTTTTTTTTTTTTTTTAACCTTTGAAACCTATGTAACTTTTTATTACTGACAATCGAGTATAAACTGAAAAAAAAAAAAAAAAAAATCCTCTAAATCTTTTATTTTCAGATAAAATTATTTTAAATAAAGATATTATTATTTTTTATTATTCTCATTTTCTAAAAATGTTTGCATTGATTTTTTTAAGTAGAAGTAGATAGGAAAGTCCTGACAAGTTTTTTTTTTTTTTTAATAACAAACAACATTTTTTTTTTCTTCTAAATTTCAAAATAATTAATTTACTACTTATAATAGAAGAATATATAAATTTTACATTCAAAATCATACATTGTGGACGTACCTGACACCACTTTACATAAATTATATATATATATATATATATATATATATGAAAGCCTCTGTAAGTATATAATATAGATATATAAAATAAATGTTTTTGTACTTTTCAAAAATATATCTTGTACATTTTGTAAAAACTCTTTTTAAATGCATTAACAAAATAACCATTTGAAGCAAAATTTCTCCTTTTAAATATGCTCATTCTAAAGGATTTATTTCATCATCATTGATCATTTTAAATATTTATTTAATTTTTTTTTTTTTTTTTTTTTTTTTTACTTATTTTATTTTAAATTGGTCTAAATAGTTAAAAATCTATATTTGTTAAAATCTGTAACGTATGTACTATCAGAGTGTAAAAATAAGTTTTTAAGGTGAATTAATTTTTAGGATGTAAAACATGTAATTTATATAAGTGGAAAAATAAAACTTAAAAAGAATAATAATTTTCAGCATGTCTACAAAAGAAAATTATAAGAGAAGAAAAATGGTAGTTAAAAATATACTTGTGGATAGAAGATCCCTCAAATGGAAATTAGGATACAATAATTTTTTATAATGTTTTATTTAAAAAAAAAAAAAAAAAAAAAATAGATGCCAACAATTAGTCAAGTCTAAAATTACTATATAAAAATAGTAGTATTCAAATTTCTTTTTATGAGAACCCTATTTTGGATGTAAATGTTTTTTTTAATTTTATTGACATATTCATTCAGCTACTTGGTAAAATAATAATTCTTGTATTTCTCTCATCTGTTAACAAAGCACGAGAAAATTATGAAACAGTAGAAGACATTTTCTATGCAATATTAAAATTGGCATGCATTTTGGTGAGAATAATATGTTGTCTTTAAAAAAAATATTTTGAAAAATATTGATTTTTTTTCTTTCTGTGATATAAAGCACTTTAACTAATATATAAACATTGTGATATATATAGATGTTTACAAGTGAATTTCTTTCTTTTTTTTTTTAATTATACATATCAAATCTAAGTTTTAAAATTTCATTTGTGAAACTTTAAATGTTTATAAAAAGGAAAGTGAACAAGAAATTTTGGCAAAAGTTAATACAGTTCCCGCCACTTATTAAGATCATATTCGTTCTGAGCCAAAGTGATTTTATATCTGGCGAACGTTGCTGCACTTAAAGAAAAGGTATTACGTCCCTGAATTTGGAAAGAAACTTCAAAGGGTAACAAATAATAGAATTAGTAGACAATATTAATTAATTTTTCATAGATAATTAAATAATTGTTTTTTCGATATAAATAAATTAAACGCATTCGAAGTTTACCAACAGTTCAAGTTGTTAATTAAAAATCTTTTTGTTTAAACCTCATGAATTATAGTAAATTTAAAATAAGAACTAGAAATTGCCTCTTAATAATTAGGAATAAAAAAAAAGAGAGAGAAAAGAATTTCAAATCAAATTTGTAACTTATTGCTGCGCTTTGAAGACTACGTTCCTTGAAATTGTTACGGAGATAAGTAATGGGGCATATTTAAGTTGTAATTGTGCTGCAAGTGTAAAACCTTCGACAATGAGTGATAATGGAGGGATTGTTTTGCTTTAATTTCTTTTCTTATTTCCAAAAAAAAAAAAAAAAAAAAAAAAAAAAGGGGGACTGAAAAAATAACAGTGTAAATAAAAAAAAATTTTTAGTCTGCATAAATGATATTTTTGGCTGCTGAGGAGATGATTAGTTATAGAGTAACACTGATTTATATTTAGTTATCTACAGTTAAAATACATTTTTCATAAGATTTTAGTGTTACAATTATTATTTTTTAAAATTCAAAATCAGTGTTATCGTATATTTTAGAAGTGGCCTATTTTCATTTTACAAATATATTTAACTAAAATTTTATTTGTGTTAATTTTATATAAGCTTTTTTTTTTTTTTTAATCCCTCTAAAATATTATTGTATGTATTACATGGGTCATTCTTCAAAAACTGTACAATTTCTGTCCAGTAGCAATTTTAAATATGTATAATATTTAATTAAAAAATATATTTAAAAAAAACACCAATAGAAAACCAAACTTACCTGAATCTGTATTCAGATTTATAAATTTTATTATTTTTTAATAAGAAAATGTGTTCACAGACTATGATTGATCATGTCCGTGTACTGTCCTAGCAATGAAAATTACAGATTCAACAATTGTAAAATGTATTTTCTAGTATGTTAATTCTGCTTAACATATGTTTTCTATTATCTACTACTTTTAATGTAACATGTCAATTAAAATGGAAACATGAAACTTAATATCTATAGTAAAATTGAAAAAAAAAAGGTTTGTCACAAAAATTTCAATCATGTCTGTGGACAAATGAAAATAGTTACAAAAATAGTCATCAGATGGCAGTAGATGTCAAGTGAAGCTATGAAAAAGGAAGTAGTTAGCCATTTTTTATTTGTTATTGTGGAATGTGTAGTTCTGATTTTAGAAGTGGATTTTTTTGTAAACTTTGTGAAGAAAAAGTGGCAGTGGTTAAGCTCATCTCATCAGATCTGTGGACAAAGTAAGTTCCAATAATTATTTCTAAAATTTCTTTTTATTATACTCAATTATAGATTATATGTAGCTTAACTTAATAAAATAGAATTGATATCATATTATCAATCTAACATAGTGCCATTGTGGGTTTACTAAGAATTTCATCATGTCCGTAGACATCATGTCCATGGACAATCACTGTTCAGAATTGTCCACAGACATGATATATTAGGTAATGGACATGATATATAGATTTTTTTTTAATCTATTCAAGAAAGTTTTAAAAATTATTTTCCTTAAGTAAATTAAGTTTAAATCTGAGTAATTCTATATCATATATAAAAATAATTATCCCACTTTTTGGATACAGAAAGAAGTAAATGTATCAAAATATTTAATACTATATATACATATACATGTTTTATACAGTAGAAATTGATAATTGTTTCAATTGATTAATATTTTGAATTAAATTTTTAAAAAAATGTCCCAAAATGTTAGCATTATATTTCATACAGAACGAAGTAAATGCTAATAACAAAAGAATTATTTTATATAAAAGTAAATAAATTGTAAACATTGTGTGATTAGAAATATGTCACTTTTAAAATTACCAGTGTAATAGAATCAAGAGAATTTAATTGTATTTTTTGCAATTTTTTGTTTATAACTTTTTTAAATAGTATTTACCATTCATACTTAATAATAATATTTTAGGAAATATATTTGTTATAAATATGTTCACTTAAAATATCAATTCAATACAATGGCACTGGTAAGATCCCAATAGTGCAGAGTAACTCCAGATTTTTTGGAGTTCTCAATGAGTTATTTGTTGGGTATCATACAAAAAAAAAAGGGGGGGGGGGGGGGTCCCTTAAATTTTTTTGCTCAGAGCCCTTATTCTGCTGAAGTAATATTTTATATTTGATTCTAGAGAGCTAATTCAAAAAATAAAACAAAATAAATTTTCATTATTTTTCAGACATAATGGCAAAAACAAAGAAGTCATATTCTTCAGAAAAATATAAAGCAAGAAGGAGGGAGGCCAAAAAGTTAAGTATGAGAAAAGCACGCGAGAAGTTAAAAGCTAATCCAGAACTTTTAGAAGAAGCCAGAAAAAAAGATCGAGAAAGGAAAAAAGAGCAAAGAAGAAGGATCAGTGAAATGAATAGTCGTGATCAGAGAAAACAAAGAAAAAAATGGAGACAATATTCAAAAACATACCGCATGAATGTCAAAAAAAGGGAAATTCTGGAGAAGGAGTTATATACTCCTCCCCAAAGTCCTGGTTCAAATGTGGACCCTCTCCCCTCTACTTCAAGGCTTGAAAGTGGAAAAAATATCAGAAGAAGAGAAAGAAGGAAATTAAGAAAAAAAATGCAGAAGTTGGAACAAGAGAATAAAAAATTATTGCGACAGGTTGATAAATACCGGAAACGAGCATATAGATTAGAAAAATGTGAAGTAACAACTCCTTTAAAAAAAACCAGAGAAATACTAAAAGGCAGAAAGTGTTTAAAGGAAGTTAAGAAGAAGTTACTGTTTGGAGAAGTGTTAAAAAATCAATTGAAGAAAAATTTCTCAAAAGGGAAAAAACTACAAGAAAAAAGAAACTTAGCCAAACTTATATCAGGAAAAATTATTAAAAAATATAGGATGCTGTCACAAATCATGAAAATCACTTCCAGAAGATTAATATATAGCAAACAATTATTTGGAAATGAACTGAAAAAAAGAATTAAAGCTAGGAGAGACATAGAAGATTTCTTAAAGCTGGATGAAAATAGCAGACAGTGTCCTGGAAAGAGAGACACTATAACTAGATCAAAGAAAAAAATGCAAAAGCGTGTTTTAACTGATACATTGATAAACTTGCATAAAAAATTTGTATGCAATTCAGCTGAATATAACAAATTAAGTTATTCTGAGTTTTGCAAACTTAGACCATTTTGGATAGTGTCCCCTAATTGTAGAGATAGGGACACTTGTGTATGCAAAATTCATGATAATATGTCTCTAACTGTAACAAAGTTATTTAGTTTAAACATGATTGCTGAAAAAAATTCTGATGAAATACTGCAAGCTATCACTTGTAATGGCAGATTACAAGAAAAATGTCTGGAAAGAGCCTGCCCATATTGCAATAAAAAGAAAATTAAATACCATACATACAATGGGAATGATAAAATTAAGTACTATCAATGGCTAGATAAGAAACTGGATATTGAAATTAAAGGGAAAAGAAAAAAAGTCAGTAAGGTTATGAAAGAAGAGATCGAGACTACTAAAAATGAATTGGTGTCAGCATTTGAAAAGCAGTTATTTAAGTTTACCAGCCATGTTTGTAACATCAAACACCAGTACAGATCCATAAAGTTCATAAAAGAAAATCTCGGAATTGATGAGGTATTGCTTCATATGGACTTTTCAGAAAATTATAGTTGCAAGTACACCCAGGAAGTACAATCTGTGCATTTCGGTGGTTCCAGGAACCAAGTTTCACTTCACACTTCTATGCTGTATTACAGAAAAGAGGGAACTGTGCGAAGTATTCCATTTTGTACAATATCTGAAGATTACAGACATAATTATGTTGCTATTTGTGCACATTTAACACCAGTGATAAAAAAAATCAGAAACATTGTTCCCAATTTAAACAAAATTCATTTTGTGAGTGATGGGCCTTCAAATCAGTATAGGAATCGCAAAATGTTTATATTAGCAGCAACATTTTTAGCAAAACTTGCCAAGATCAGAATATTGCATTGGCACTTTTTGGAAGCAGGCCATGGAAAGGGGGCACCAGATGGCGTAGGAGGCTGCCTCAAGAGAACTGCAGATGGAATTGTTGCTAGAGGTATTGACATACCCAACATTGATGTACTCATTGATCAACTTAAAATAAATTGTAAAGGAGTAAATATATTTCGTGTAACCTCAGCAGAAATTGATGACTGTGACAAGATTGAAGTAACGTTACCATCATTTACTGGTATTTTGAAAGCACATGAAATAAGTTGGACCAAAGAAGAAAATCTAATCCAAGTAAGACGTCTAACATGCACAATGTGTTTAGCTAACGAAAAGTGTCATCATTACACCATCGGTCAAATACTCATAAAAGCAAATGATTCGAGTGATTCAAATTCTGATGATCACATAATTGATACAAAAATTAAAAAAACACGCCTTTGTTACAGTGAAGTTTATTCTGACCCAAGTGATTCAGACAGCAGCTCTTCTATGGAAAACTCTTTTAATGATTGTTTAAAAACCCCTAAAGTCAATGATTACGTTATGGTGAAATTGTCTGGAAAGAAAACGTTTCATTATTATATTGGATTAGTGTTACAGCATGATGGAAAAGAGTTGGTTGTAAAATTTCTGAAAAAATCCAGTGGGAATAAATTCATTTTTCCTGACATTGAAGACATTTCTTCGATTCATTTGAAGGATATAATCTGCATACTAAATCAACCATTGTTAAATAACAGGCAACAATATGAATTCATAATTAATGAAAAATACATAAAGCTTTTGTAACTTTGTAACTTAAAAATTTGTAAGTGAAATAGAATCAAATAAAGCATTTATTGCAAAATAGAGTCATTGAATCATGTCCGTGGACACTACACATCATATCCGTGGACAAACAAAAATTCTTTTTTTTTTTTTAATAATGAAATTTAACTGATCCATCTTGCCCCTTTATAGTATCAATTTAAAATCTTAAAATCTGTATAAAACTATTAAAATAATGCATATTAATTAAAAAAAAATATTAAAAATTTTTTTACTGAAAATGTACAATTTTTGAAGAATGACCCACATACATACTTGATGGTTATAGTTAAATTTCTGTGATAAACATGTCCCTATACCTAAAATGGACAAGTACATTTCATAAATTGTGTCTGTACCAAATTTGGTGGCAAATCTACTTATCCATTTTAACTGTAGAAAGCTGTTTATAACAAAGGTTTAATTATAACAAGTGTATTTATATTTTTCTAACTTTGGAGTTTAGTTATTGATAATCATCTGTTATTAATACATTACATTTATCTCCAATAATCATAAAAATAATTAAATTCTTACAGATAATTGGTATTGGCCAAGTACTTAGCCAAAATTTGGCAGAGGACTTGGTATATACTCGGTACAGCTTTAGAATATATTCTTATTCACCAGTTATCAGATGCACTTTTGAGCATATTCAGTTCTGCAGGTATAGTCTTTAAATTTTAAATGACTGTAGCAGTAATCCCAAAAACATGCTTAGATTTCTTGGTAATGCTATATAGGAATCAGAGGTTGTAGCATCAGATACCACAAACCTAAAAAGGCAATGGATACTTAACACAAAATTTTTAAAAAATCCTTACTTTATGAGATGTTGTTCATGAATGAACTGTTATCTAAACAGAGACCCTATAAAACACTACTAAAAGTATGTATTAATACAGTATGGAACCGTTTATCCGGAATCCAGTTATCCAGAATTATATTTTCAAACAACTAAATTCCAATGCATTAAAAAAAAAAAAAAAATCTATTATTATTTTTTAATAATAATAATAATGGTTTAAAATTGTAATCTGAAACAATTAAATGTAAAAGAAATATTCAATAAATAATAATTCCATTTAATTTTGTTATATTTATTTAAAAGTAGTATTTAAATATTTGACAAGGGGTGTAAGTTAAAGGTCATAATGGGCAATATAAACTGAAAAGATAGCTTTTAGTTCTCCAAAATGTCGATAGATGGCGCCACTATGACATATCATAAAGGTAAGAATTTTATTTACCTGGAAAGGGTTGGGTGAAATGATCATAACTGACCCTGTACTGAATTTATTTATTGGGGGGAGAGAGGTGATAATAATCAAATAACTTTTAAAAAATTATGAATATTTTGCACTTTCATGGACATTAAAAAACAAATAAAAATAATGGGCAATCTTCATAAGAAATAAAAAGAAAAGCCTGTAAAATCAGGTCATAATTTTTTAATCTTTAGTCATATTCAATGTTTTAAAATCATTGGCTAATCATATTTAAAAATACTTGTATTTGGGCAGATTTTGTTTTTTATGGAAAGTTTCAAAGATTTTTTTTTTTTTTCCCCACATTTTAAATTTTGATTAATAATTTATCTTGATTAAAAATTATTTTAATACTTTTATTTTAAAAAAAAGATGTTAATTAAGTATTTAAATTTGATTAATTGATAAAAAATATTACTTTTTTATTTTAAAGTATTTATTTTAAATAAAAAATATCAATTTTTGATTTAAAATATTTATTTTAAATGAGAACCATATGCAATAATTCTGATTAATGAGGCTTGCTTTGATGAGCAACCAGTTATCCAGAATAGTCTTGAAAAAACCATTCCGGATAATTGGTTCCCTACTGTAGTAATAAAATAAGCATTCTAATCTTACTCTAGAAGAATACAGTGAATCTCCTTATTTCACATAAGTCTACACAGCTCAATATTTTTGTCAGTGCTGCTGTTTATATGGTATAGCACATGAATTACGCAAAAAGTCAAAGGCAGGACACAAAAAATTATTGTTGCACGTCCCAGGGTCACGCAATTGTCATTTTTAAAAGAAATTTCAGACTAAAAAAAATAAAATCAAATTATAAAATATATTTGTTAGTTGGTGTGAAGTAGATCCATGGCTAAATAAATTAGCAGAGGAGTTACTTTTTGATTTACAGTCACCAGCAAAAACGACATTTAAAATAAATTAAAATGTCTTGGAAAAAAAAAAAAAAATGAAAGCTAGAATAAGTAAATATGCTTTTACCCAGAATATTGAAAAAAGTGTAAAAGTGAATAAATGATGACCACAGAAATTTTTAACTTTATATTTTATTTGAAATAAAAGAATTAACATAATAATTTCTTCAACATAACTATACATTAGCAGATGCTGAATGAACATTCACAGATGTATTAAACTTTCATTAAACCAGGAAAAGTCATTTTAAAAATTTAAGTTTGCTTGACAAAGAAAAAAGGGTTCATTGATTTATATAAGTATAAAATTACATCTCATATAAAGACATCATAACCACACGCGTTTTTGTAGAAAACCACAATTTTTTTATAAGAAATTCACTGTAAAACACTTATAAAACGATACATTTAATTAAAATCATTAAAATTACATCATGTCAAGGCCTTGTGACCAAGTGAAGCTCGACTCTATGCTTTCAGACTGTTTCAGGTGTTTCATGTATAATAACTGTGACCATAAGATGGTTCTTTTGTATATATAAACCAAATGTTACTGTACCTACTTCTAGTTAAAATGGCTCTGTCCTGATGTTCAGGGCGAAAGGCCTTGACACGATGTAATTTTAATGATTTTAATTAAATGTATTGTTTTATACATGTTTTACAGTTAATTTTTTATAAAGATTTATGTAAGTGTTTTATAGAGGCAATAAGCACTGCCGTCCACCATTTATACATCCATGTGGAGGATTGGAATGATCTTTTGTTGGTCAGTAGGCACATTTACACATGCAGAGTTTTGAACTCCTATTCTGATCCGCTGTTTTAAGCAAATCTTAATCACAGCTCAATCAAGCTGCTGGCAAATTTGATGTTGCTTACATTCACGTTTGAAAATTAAGATAGATGGATGGATTAAATTAAATATATTTAATACAGATTTTTATTAATTGATATATTTATTTCCTGGTAGGTATAACATATACAGTGAAACTTGAATAATTCGAACTTGTTTAATTCGAAATTCAGGATAATTCGAGTTTTTTACTCGGTCCCTTGAATTTTGTATTAAAATAATGTTAAAAAATCGTGGATAATTCAAATTTTTCATGCGATTAACTTTAAAATATTACAGAAAAAAATTTCCCCAAGATTTTTCTTAGCTAAAATGCATTATTTATTTTAATAGTCTTTCAAAATAAGGATAAGGAAATACAAGAAAAGCCCCTACCTAAGTGCATCAGAAGATATGGTGCATATACATGAACTTTGTGGGTTTTTTGAATTGAAAGTCATGTCTGATGTAGAAGATTCTATTTTTGTATCAACTGATAGGTTGAAGTCATATGCTATGACACAAAGATTGTACTTGAAGAAGCAATAAAAAGTATCTATTTTTTAAAAAATTGTTGACTAATTAAGCTCGTAAAAAATATTGATTTAATGGGAGGGGGGGGGATGTAGCAGTTTTCTTAGATATAAAATTTATATGTTAAATCTTTGATTGTAGGTAGAGTTTTAATTTTTTTTAATTTATTTTTTTGACAAAATAGCATGCTTGCCAACATCCTAATTAATATTCTGTAGTGTTGTTAGACCCGCCCTTTGTTTTCACACCAGTAAACTTTCAAAGTAACATTTTGCAAATGCAATTACGATTAAATAAGAAGAAAAATACTCTAAAACAGATACTGGTGTGAAAAAGAAGGCGGAGTTAACAATACTGCAGAATTTTAATTAGTATGTTGGCAATTGTGAAATAGTATATGTAATTCGAATTTTTGAATATTTCGAATTTTTCTCAGGTCCCTTCAACTTTGAATTATCCAAGTTCTACTGTATTTTAATTTCAGAAAATTTTGGAGTGGAAGGCTGATTTTTTATACCAACTATGTAAAAAATACCAGAGCCGGGAATCGAACCCGGTCCTTCCACTTTACATGTGGATGCTCAAACCATTGAGCTACCCTGGCTGATTACCAGCTAGGCATTTCTCACACAACATTTGTTGGCAAAGTCACCGAGTCTGTAAACACAGCTATATCAAGTTACATTATTAATCATGGCAAAACTCCAATAGACCACGAAATTTTAATTTAATTTAGAAATTTATTCATCAACCCTGAAAGTTCATTTCAGAAAATTTTGGAGTGGAAGGCCGATTTTTTATACCAACTGTAGTATAAAAAAATCAGCCTTCCACTCCAAAATTTTCTGAAATGAACTTTCAGGGTTTAAGAATAAATTTCTAAATTAAATATATTTTAATGTTTTAAAAAATTGCGATTTTTTTAGTGTTTAATTTTTAACTAACAATTTTTCTTTTAAAATCCATATTAAAATTGAAATTAATATTTAATATATTTAATTAGCATAACGATAAGAATAACTGGAAACTTTAGGTATAGTTTAAACAGATTCATAATGATCCATATAATGAATCTAAAACTATTCACATAATGGATCATTTTACTCGATAACATGGCCATCCATTTTAGGTCATATAACTGGACGATATCGAGAAACGTAACAAAATTAGCTAGCGTAATATACACCTGAAAACATATTTTATTAAATAAACAAATAGAAAAGTTAGTGTTTAACTTATAAAATATTTTATAAAAACCACTTTTTCAAAGAATTCTATTCAAACGAGTAACACTGCAATAGCTTGAATACCGCCATTGCTTCTTCTTGACTTTGTACAACTAGTTTATATGTTACCCAGTATATAGTGCTACTTCTTTCAAAGAAAACATATGTGGATCGTTTTGCCCGCTAAGATCATTTTAGGCTACCATCCCCTATAGTAACCAGTAAAGTGGACAAAACGTAACACTTTTCGGTATAATTTAATAACTTCTTTCTAAGAACTTTCTATTAGTCAAGACAGAAATTTCCTTCTGCAGTGATCATGCTCAACCATTTTGAATGATTTATCCATTCACAATCTTATTGAAATGCATGATTAACATAAGTTTATTTACTTGACATTGAATTATCAATATTCATAAAATTTTTATCCCATTAATAATTTTAAGACTAAAGTTAGAAAGATTTCAGTATATATATATTTCTTTTTTCTGTTTCAGATATAAAGAGCAAGCCAGGCATGCAGTTTTATTGTGAAGAATAATTTTTTTTTTTTTTTTTTAAGAAAAAGAAACAATACAATTGAGTGAAGTATACAAGAATACAACATTAATGAAAAAAAATAGGTTATCAAAAGTGACTTTCTTGTACATTTAATTCCTTTTAAAAGTTTTAATTTTCCCTTAGATCTTGTCGTTCTTCTCATCATTCCCTGGCAAAAAAAAAAAATTTAAAAACTGAATATGTATTAAAATTTCTTCAAATAATGATAATAATATTAAAATAAAATAAAGAAATAAAAACGAATGCAAAATCGTAATAAATAATAGCATTTCCATTTAAAATGCCTCCAAAAAAGAATAAATCACTGATTAGTCTTCATTTGATCATAAGTCAATGAAATATTTTTGCGTAAACAAAAACATTTATTTGCACTGTATGCTTCAAACAATTTTGCATGTGTGTGTGATAGCATTTCTAAGCAGTGCTTAATATACTCATATTATTTCAGAATGGTACGAGATTATACCAGCAAATATTTCCTTAAAAGTAAAATTCAAATGCATATTATCATGATTGTGTATATGATGAAGCAATTGTGTATATAATATTCCTGAACAATACGTAATATACTCAAACTCAGAAAGAGAAATTTACTGGTAAAAATTTTCTCAAAAGAAGAGTTCAAATTATCAGGATTCTGCAAAGAGGAAAATCTTTTCTGTGCTCTAAGTTTTTCTTGTGGGACAAATCCAATAGAACTCGTCCAGAAGAAAGATGTTTTGCTTGCATAATGCACGATATGAAAGATTTCCAAATGTTATGCTAAACCCATATTTTGCATTTACATAATTTACAAAAGATCTACTGTTCTGTTGAGGTGTTCAGTGCAGAGAGATTTAAAAAAATTGAGTGTTGGAAGATTGATTGGGCCATTTTATATATATATATATATATAATCTTTATTAATTTTTTATGCATTCTAAAAGCAGTTTCTAAGTAGAAATCAATTTTATTAAAATGAAAGAAAATAATTTTTATGAGGAATAGTTTAAAGGATTTTCTTTCAAAATGGATCTCAATGCTAATCTAAGTTGTCATACAGGGGAGGAAAATCCATACATGTGTAAGGTATGTCATAATGTTTTTTCTAAAAAGTTATATCTAAATAAACATCTATCCACTCACACAGAAATAAAAAGTTATCTAAACACACATGCTACTCATACAGGGGAAAAACGACATGTATGTAAAGTATGTTCTAAAGAATTTTTTGAAAAAAGGGCTCTAAATGCACATCTGTACTTTCATACAGAGGAAAGAAGGGAAAAGCCGTACATATGTAAAGAATGTCATAAAAGATTTTCTCAAAAAGCAGATCTAGATTTTCATCTGCACAATATAAAAGAGAAAATGCTGAATGTGTGTGGAATAGGTTCTAAATCACTTTGTGAGAAGCAAAATCTAATTGATGATATATACACTCATACAACAGAAAAGCCATTCATGTGTGAAGTATGTTCTACAAAATTTTCTTTAAAGCGAAATCTGATTGTTCATATGCAATATCATGCAGGAGGAAAACCATATGCATGTGAAGTATGTTCTAAAACTTTTTCTTATGAACAAAATCTGATTGCTCATAAGCAGATTCATGCAGAAGAAAACCCATATACGTGTGAAATATGTTCTAAAAAATTTTCTTCAAAGCGAAATCTGAATGATCATACACACACTCATACAGGAGAAAAGCCATATACATGTGAAGTATGTTCTAAAAATTTCTCTTATAACAAAAATCTGATTACTCATATGCGTACTCATACAGGTAAAAAGCCTTATATGTGTGAAGTATGTTCTAAAAAATTTTCTGATAGTTGGCAGTTAACTAAACATCTGCGTACACACACAAAAGAAAAGCCGTATGTATGTGAAATATGCTCTAAAAGATTTTCTCAAAGTTCTCATCTGTCTAAACATTTACATACTCATATAAAAGAAAAACGATACATGTGTGATGTGTGTTCTGTAAGGTTTTCTAATAAAAAAGATCTAAAGATACATTTTCACACACATTCCCCATTGTAACCATGGGAAAAGCCATATCTGTGTGATTCATGTTCTAAGAAAAATATTTTAAAAAATCTACACATTGATATGAACTAACTCCAAGATGATTAAAAAAATTGTATTTACAATCATTCTGTCCAAAAAAAAAATCCCTTTTTTTTAATTAAAACAAATTTTATGAGGCTAATGTGGGTTAAAATGTGCCAAAAATTATTCTTCTGTTGCATACAACTCTGCCAAAAAGTTTTTTTTTAATGTTGCATTTAAGCAAGATCTGTGCTTATTAGAGATGGGCATTATTTCACGTAACATAATAAATAATATTTTTATTGCAATGTAGCCTATTAGCATGGTAATATATTACTAAAAATATCCTATTAAAAAAATAATATTTTCAACTTTATCTCTGCACGTAAAATAGACTAAGAATTTCTGGCAACAAAACATATGATACATCATCATACAAGTAAAAAGCTTGAATTATTTCTTTTATATAATGAATTTATAAAATACAAAAACAATATTATCAAAACCAGTCACTATCGAAATCCAAATCATTCAAAAACTAGTAGTCCAAATTATGTCATACGGGTAACAAAAAAGTACTGAGTAAAGAATAAAACACTCATCTTTTCGCATCTAACAATCCCCACATGTTAAATACAGCATCATACACATACGGATAACGAATAAGTAACAATCCCGCACAAATGTTCTAACTTTGCGACGCAGGATACAGTAATGGAATACGCAAGTAACGAGAAACGAGACAAATTCCAAATTACCGATTCGTTACTTCAAGTCTGAAAGAATAATTGTATCTCTGTAATGAAATAGGACATGCGGTTTGATACAGCTCTGCTTACTCAGTGATATTCTCAGTCAGTAATCTCTTTCCATGTTCATAGAATTATCTTTAAAAAAATAATACAGCTGAGCTCTCGAATATTTTCTAGAATACATTACAGAATATTCCTTGTAAAATATATTAATCAAAATAATTTTAATAAGCTAGATAATTTTAACATCTAGGACAAATAACATCGTGCTGATATTAAACACCCTTGATATTAACTTAGAAATGATTTTATTTGGTGTTGATTACTTTTCACTGGATAATAAAATCGTTTGGATATAGAGGTACTTTGATACCACGGTTTAATGAAATAATGTTGTCAGGATGTTAATTTAAGCAGCTAGCATGAGATAGGTAAGGGGTGATTATTAGATGTTGATTATTATTTCGTCATGAAGGTGAGGAATGGGATTACACTTGCTAGGTTTGGATTTGCTTGCGTATTGGAAACATGTTTCGGAAGTGTGATAAGGGAAAGAGTGTTTGTTTATATTTTAATTGCTTATAGCAAATGGAATATAAAATGTGTAATCGCTTACGGCATAGGGATAGTGTTCGGGAGAATTTATTTATTGTGGTTTTATCAAGAATATTGTTTGAGTTTAATTAAGAATAATTTGAGGAGAAAATTGAATATTTATTTATATTTACTGTTTATCTTTTCTTTATTTTTTTTTTTTAATCTAATTTTTTCTTGAGACTATTTTTTGAAATTTAAAATGAGTAAAGGTGTTAAGAATAGTTAATTATGCTTTTATGTTAATTTTAAGTGTCTGAGAAAATACATCATTTTATGCAATTTTTGCAAGCAAAATTTATATTTTTAAACAAGTGTTTCTAATTTTAGAAAACATGTTCAAAGTGACTGCTTGCTAAGTATGAGTGAAAAACACTAATTTTCTTGTCAATCTGGAAAGTTCAAGTTCTTCGAAAAATCAAAAGAAACAGTCACTCGGTAGTTTAAAATTTGGGATGCCTTAAAGATGTTTCTTAAAAATTTTAAAATTTAAAAGAAGAGTGAAAATACTTTAGACCACCTTATATCATAAAAAGCTACAAATGACTTGTAACTTTAATGCATTATTGCAGATACAGTGGTGGACATAATTATAAGACACCTATTTAATTTGACGAATAGTGAAAGAAAAGATTCAGAGCTTAAAAATGTTTTATCAAATACGTCAAAAACATAAATTTATTCTGTTGTCACACGTAATTGTTTTACAGGAATGATATTTTTATATAGTTTAATAAAAAAAAATTTTAAATAACATGGACAAAATTATAAGACACCCTAACATTTTAATCTGTTTGTTTGTTTTTTTAAATAATGTGCAATATGCAAATTTTCTGCATGCTGTTATGATGTCAGCAGTTAACTAAAGCAGACGATAACCGACTTCACGCATTTACAAACATGCCACGAGGTACATGATTAAAAGAAAGTGAAATTCGTGAAATTTGGAGATTAAATGGAACTGGTGCTTCAATTAATAATATTTCAAAAGTTATTAAACGCTCTAGATGTGCAATTAGAAATGTTTTGAAAAGAAGAATTAATGGATTGGTGATTAAAAGATCTGGACGTACTCCTTGCTTGTACTCGAGAGACAGACGCCATGTGCTTTCACTCGCTACACAGAATAAGATGACCACTACAGGCATTAAAAATGCTTTGAAACTGATTTTTTCAAGGAGAACCATTTGCAAGGTGTTGCATAATGCTTCCTATGTGAAATATAAAAAATTGAAGAAAAAACCACCGCTTCTAAGCCAGCACAAAATGGAGCGTCTAAACTTCGCTAAACAAACTATGGCCTGGACCTCCTACTCTGTGCTATTTTCTGATTGGAAAAAAGTTTAATCTAGATGGTCTTGATGGGTTTCAATATTATTGGCATGATTTACATAAGTTTCCTCATGTACTAATGAGCCGCCAAATGGGTGGAGGCTCAGTAATGGTTTGGGCTGGATTTTCAGCTCAAGGGAAAACAGATATTGTTTTTGTGCATTCAAGAATGAATTCCGAAAAGTATAAGAATCAAGATCAACTAGCCATATGCAGTGAACTTCTTTGTGGCAAAAACTACACTTTTGGGCACGATAACGTGCCGATTCATGCATCACACAAAACAAAAAAATGGCTTTCAGAGCATAGTATCAATGTTCTCCCGTGACCTTCTTGCTCCCCACACTTAAATCCCATTGAAAACTTGTGGGGGATCTTAGTTCGTGTGGTTTACCGAAATGGTAGGCAGTTTATATGTGTTGAAGGCCTAAATAATGCTATAAAATGTGCTTGGGAAGTACTGTCTTGCAATATTTTGTTAGAATTGATAGATTCGATGCCAAATCGCATTTTTTATGTTATAAAAAACAATGGCGGCTCCACCAAATATTGAATAACCATGTTAGAGGATTTTCTTTTAGACCATTAATGTCTGCTAATTATGTTGACCACTGTATTTGGAAAAAACGGTTGGTGTCTTATAATTTTGTCCATTATGTTTTTAAGTTTTTTCATTAAATTATATGAAAATATCATTATTATAAAATAATTATATGTGATAACAGAATAAATTTATGTTTTTGACGTATTTAATAAAACATTTTTAAGCTCTGAATCTTTTCTTTCACTATTTGTCAAATTAGATAGGTGTCTTATAATTATGTCCACCACTGTACTATGTACAATATTTGTATGTTTTAGTGCGGGAATTGCGCAATTGTTTAGGCGGATATATATATATATATATATATATTTTTTTTTTTTACAAGTTTTTTCCTTATAACTAGAATGTATTTCCATAAAATTTTACAAAATTTGCAGAAAAAATGACAAAACATTATTCTGAAACATAAAATTCACATGTTGTGTAATATTCGTTGAGATATGAGCATTTTTAGTAAATATTATTCTACTGTGCATGTACAAAAGATAGAAAATCTTTTATTGCATGGGTTGAAAGCTATCTATATTGAACAACTTTTATCAAAAGCTCATTTGAATAGAGTAAAAATTAAGAAAGTTGTTGGCAAAAAGAACGAGCTAGATTTTAGATATTTTCCAGAGTTGAAATTACATACGGAGTTTTTCACATGCTGCATATTTAATTTGAAGATCCAATTATTTCAACCACATTTCAAAAGTTATTTTTTGTGAAAAACCCCTTATAAGCTTGTAAATTTAACATTTTTATTTACTTACCAAGATTTGAGAGTTGATAAGGTTTTTTTTTACAAAAATGAACTTTTGTAATGTGGTTGAAATAATTGGATCTTCAAATTAAATAATGCAGCATGTAAAAAACTTCTTGTGAAATTTCAACTCTTGGAAAATACCTAAAATTAAGCTCGTTCTTTTGCCGACAATTTGCTTAATTTTTATTCTATTTAAATGCACTTTTGACAAAGGTTGCCCAATATATCTAGCTTTCAAACTATGTAATAAAAATTTTTCTATCTTTCGCACATGAGCAGTGAAAACGTTACTCATAAAAATGTTCATATTTTATGAGAGATTTAAGATATGTGTATTTCGACTGCAGTATATTGTTTCAAAAGTGTTTTTTTAATTTATCTGAAAGTGGGAATAATTTCCATTTAATACTATGTATATTATAAATAAAAAACATGCTGATTTTTTTTTTATTCGTTTTAAAATAAATGCATATATCGTCATTTTTAACATGCTATCATGAAATTCATCAACAAATTGTACTGGGTCTGTATAAAGATTCCTAAAGTTAATGATTATTTCGTTCACTTAACAAAACAGGATGATGGTTATCACAAACATTGTTGATTTTACCGGCCCCTTAAACGTTGTCTTAAACCAATCTTTACTAACAAGGAAACATTCAAAAGGTGTCATTTTCAAAAAGTATTGAAAAAAATATATGTGATTCTACTCTGCATAAAACACCAGAAAATGAAAAAATTATCGGCTGAAATTAATTACAGCGACCACAAAAAATTATCAAAATTAAGCATATTTGGCAATTTCACATTGCTAGGCGATTGATTTTGAGTACTTGGCGGAAAAGCAAAACACGGTTCTGTTCAAACATGGCAATCTCGGTGCTAGCAATACGTATCGCCTAACAGCGCAAATTGCCAAATATGCTTAATTTTGGTAATTTTTTTTGTGGTTGCTGTAATTCATTTAAACCGATAATTTTTTTATTTTCTGGTGTTTTATGAAGAATAGAATCACATATATTTTTTTAAATACTTTTTGAAGATGACACCCTTTGAATGTTTCCTTGTAAGAAACAGAAGGAAGACCTAGTTAATGAAATACCCAATGTTTGAAAACATTTCATCGAGAGGTAACTTTAAATTGAGAAAAATTGGTTGTTTGCATATCTTGCTAAACTTTCCAGCAGGAGTGTATTACCATATGTAACTAAAAAATAGATGAAATGCTCAAAACAATTTTTAAAAATGTGGAGTGACTCCACTCAACTTTCGGAACATTGAGTAATTAAGTGTTGTAGATAAAGTAAAAAAAGAGGAGTTGTTAAACAAACAAAGGAGAGAAAACCATAATAGAGTGTTTGAGTATTTTTCTCCATATATTACAAGATGTTTTATTGAACGCTACTGAACTTTGAGCCCATAGATCATAATGATAAAGAATTTTTTGTTGTGTCCCTGTAAAAAACCTATAAATGCTAGATACACCAAAATGCTTATAGTTAGTGCAACAGTGATCTATAATATTCATGTAAATTTTCAGTTCAATTGAATAAGGCGTTTAGATGCTATCGCACTTTTAAAAATTTGGTCCCATAGGCCATAATGATAAATAATTTTTCTTTGTGCCCCTGTAAAAAAAAACTATGTGCTAAATTCACCAAAATGTATACAATTGGTGCAACTGTGACCTATAACATGTGTACAAGTTTTTTGCTCAGATTAATAAGGTGTTTAGACGCCACAGACCTAGGAGTGGCTAGCTATTCGTCTCTTTTTTAGACAATTGTCTCTTTTAGTCTCTTTTTTGTTCAATTAGTCTCTTTTCTAGCTTTTTTTCTGCTTTTTCCAATGATATTTTTTCTTTACCCATTTTTCCTCAGATTCACTTTCAGATCAGTGTAATAAATTTTAACTCTTAAAGTCAAAAGTATTATATAGAATGTAAAATACAGAAAAAAAAAATTAAAATTAGATTCAAGAAAAAAGGTTGCACATTGAGGGCATATATATTTTTTAATGTGAACTCAAAATTGCTATTCTTTTACTTGTGTCACTATTCTTGTCATAGTGCGATAAGTTTATTCCTTCACCCCATGCAAAGGGCAATGAAGTAATCATGGAATTTAAGTTCGTTTTCTTCATTCAGAATATAGGTAAATCAATATAACAGTTTAAAAAGAAATGCTAAGCTTAAAACATATTTTATTTTACTAAATTTCTATAATACTTTTTTTTTTTTTTGTAAATACAAATTTTGCTTATTTTACGAGTTTTTGTTGTTTATTAAAGTAGCAAACTTGGACAAACATTTTTAGGTCACAATTAAATTTCATTTTACTGCAGGCTGGTATAGAAAAATTTGTTATTGGGCATATCATGTAGTACATGTAATGTAACTGTTATGCTGTCTTAAGTTTCCAATTTTATATTGCTGGCTGGTAAGATTTTTGGTGAATTCCCCACCTTGTTATATATGTACCAGTACCTTATGTGTTATTAAAAATCATTTTACATATAAGTAACATACATGCTATTCTTATTTCAGTATTCAGGAATTAGCATTTAGCAGCATCTGTAAACATTTGGATTCTATAAGATTTAGCAAATACTTGTAATTCTGATATTACTATAAATTTTGTTACAAATATAATTTTTCTTACATACGATGCAAGCTGACATTCAGTTTTGTAAACAATACATTGTACACATTTTTTTTTTTTTCCATGTAAAATATATAAAAAAAAAAAAATATCAGTGGTAGACTTAAAACTGTAGAAGCTAGGGACGAAATTCTCACTGGTGGCCTTGTTTGCCCTGCCTTATTTAGGATTTGCAGAAATATAAACGAGTTTTCTTTTGGTTTTGGAGTTATCTCTCTATCGTCACATTTTGCACTTTAAAGCTCCTTAGACAGGAACCTACAACTTAAAATGGAATTGCAGGGAAGAAAATAATGACACGGCAGCTTCACTAGGTATATATACTTAAAGGTTAAGTTTCTTCGGAGAATCCCCCTCATGATCAGAGGCCCAGGGTGCCCACTCCCTCCACATTCCCCATGGTATGCCACTACGGTATATACATTAATTTTACATCTTTGTTCGTAATGTTCATTTATTAGGAAAAAACTTGTCTCTTTTCAGTGTTTTAAATATTTTAGTCTCTTTTTTTTTTAATATTTTAGTCTCTTTTCAGTCTCCTTTTTAGACATTTTAGTCTCTTTTCTCTCTTTTTCAAGAATGTTTTACCACTCCTAGGCCTGACGCCATCAAACTTTTCAAAATTTGGTCCCATAGGCCATAATGATAAAGAATTTTTCCTGGTGTCCCTGTAAAAAAAACTATAAGTGCTAGATTCACCAAAATCAATAGGGCTCGTACTATGGTGACTTGCAATATACGTACCAACTTTCAGCTTATTCGAACAAAGCGTTTAGACGCTAGCGTGTTCACTCGCATGCATACACACACACATACATACATCATCGTAAATATAGTGAAAATGGACTCGGGGGGGGGGGGACCTCAAAACGTATAGAAACATCAAAATCTCAAACTCGGATTTTTGACATGATTACAATACTTTCCTCACTATAGTGTTCGGAAAGTAAAAATTAAGGGTAAATCCCCTTGTGACATATTTTTCAATGGAATTTTTTTAAATATAGTGGGATTTTTCACAATCCCACCCTGTAATGTAATCTCTGCATGGATGAGCGAAATCTTTAATATATTATTCACCACATTAATCAACTTTTTATATACAAAACAGCTAATGTGACACCAGTCCTTAGAAGATGGTTAGACAGATTACAGCAAATGTTCAAATAGTTTTCAACCAATTTCTCAATTTTCCAAATTGGTAGTTTCTTAGATACTTTCATATTAACTGCATGCCAGTGACTAATCACCATTATGAACTAAATTTTAAAAAGAGACTTGGTGCTAGATAAATAAACACAAAAAAAAATCGCCAATGTCTTAAACACCAAATAATATGATAAAATAGCAGACAGCTATTTTTAAAGCATTTAGCATACTTTCATCAATGCATAAAGAAATGAAACAAAAAGATGTATACAGTCGAACCTCGTTAAAGTGAATTACTTTTAAGATGAACTGTTTTCACAATCCCGGTCAAACTGGAGATTAGTTTAGTTATATGAAGATAAGTTACTGATAGCATGAACAAAGTTTTTATTCCCCTTGAGATTCATGTTAACGAGGTTTGACTGTATATGTATAATGAAAGGAATAAAATTTTTATGACTTCTTAAATCAACCTATAGAATTAGAGAGAATGTGAGAGATTAGCCAGTAGGAAACTGAGAAATGGTAGTCATGAAAAATAAAGAGAAAAAATTTAGAAAACATGGATTGATTGAATGAAAAATTTCCAACAATCAGACAAAGGGGCTATAGCGAAATCATAAATAAACAATGTTTTTAAATTCTGATAAAGGTGAATAGCTCAGTTTCTTTAAAGCTAAATCTTCTGTCTAATTGTATTGGGTGATTAAACTATCATAGAACCAAATTCCTTTCTTATATATACAGAAGCATTTTTGTTTTGTTTCTTTTAAGCGCTGATTACAGTATGCTAAATGCTACAGAAACAGCTCTCGGCTATTTTATTATTTCCTTTGGCATTCAATACATTGATGATTTTTCCTGTGTTTATTGAATAAAGAATTAGTTTGAAAACACTTTTTAAAACTATAGTTCTATGTACAATTTATGGCAATCTATGTTAATATTATGGCAATTTTTGTTAATGAGAACTTTATATGTGGTCAGTAAAAAAGTACCACTTAACATTGACCAGGAAACCCAAGTGATAATTTTTGATTGGCTAAAAAATTTACAGAAATTAATTTATGTTATATTTGAGTCAGTAGCAAATATTTAGCTACTGAGTCATTTAAAATGCCAAATATGAAGAGGTCAAAACTAAATTACATTAACCCTCATTCATTAATGGCAAGAAATTTAACTACCGTAAAATCCCGAAAGTAACCCCCCCCCCCCCCCCATCGAATATAACCCCCCCCTTTTCTCGCTGAAAGTGAAATGTCTCTATTATCCTGAAAGTAAGCCCCCCCCCCCTTTTTTTTTTTCTCTATCCAACAAAGCTACATCCAGTAAATCTAGCTCAGTCTTTCGTTGAAACCTGTTTTCGACCTTCAAGGTTAGTGCCTCTCCGCAAGTGTCACGTGATTGAATTTGTGGCTTTTATTAATGGTGTGATTGAATAAAGTTTTAATATTTATATATTATTTCTAATTTAACTAATTTTTCATAAAGTGTCTTTTTTTTTTACCTTTAATGTAAGAAATGATAGCCTTTAATATTTCCTTTAAAGTAAGTACTGTAAAATCCCGAAAGTACACCTTGTATCGAATATAACCTCCTCGCCTTTTTTTTTCATTTTTTTTTTTTTTTTTTATAATTTTTTTTAAAGAATCTTGATTATAAACCCCCCCCCCCCCCCACCTGAAATTTATCCGTTTTGCTTTTCAAAAAGGGGGGGTTACTTTTGGGATTTTACGGTATATTGAAAACAGCTTTAATTCTGAAAATGTGACACCATGTCTCTATATTAAAATTTTTATTTTATATTGCCAGGGGTAGAAATTAAGAAAATAAAGTCACTGGTCTTGAAGACCAGTGGTTTTTAAGACTTCATTGGAAATTAAAAATTACACTTTGTTTCTCACAGGAATGGTTGAAGAATATGATTTGAGATACAAATGAATTCTTAGAATAAAATATTACTGATAAAAATCTTTTAAAAGCTAAACAAAATGAATTCTTAACATAAAATATTACTGATAAAAATCTTTTAAAAGCTAAACAAACTACGAATGAATTATTGTCAAGAGTTACATAGATAAATAATATAAATTTCCACATTTTAAAACTACTTTACAGTGAAATACGTTTAAAATGAAAAATCGATTAACACGAAATGATATAGCGGTCTGGACAGTATATTATGCAGTTTAATTTTTTTTTTTTCTTCGATCTTCAGTGGTGTGTTTGCTACAACATGTTGCAGTCGATGTTGATGTGTGTACAACATTGATTATGATAAACACAGAGATTTTGAAGATCATTCATAATTTAAATGATCCCAAAAATGTAGATTCCGACGACGATCTCAAATAATTTGTGGGCAATATGATTGTTCAAATGACACTTCAATAAAAGATGCCTGGTTTTCTCCCCAAAAAACTATATTCCTTTTTCTTGTTTTTATACCAATAAGTGCAAACTATTAATAGTTTAACAGGAAATTGAAATAAAATTTGACTACATGAAAAGTTTTACTGAGTTTTGTACTTTTTTTACGAATCTTTTAACCCGGCAGAACGGGCGCCGTGAAATGTAACGTGAGGACGGCGTGGGGTGTCAGCGCACCCCAAACATATTAAATAACATAAATACGAAAAAAATCTTTAGAATTCAATCTGTTAATGAAATTCATGATAATTACACTATTTCTCGTGAAAATAAATAACTGAAATGTTAAATTATCGTTAACTTTAAAAATTAATAGAAGATAAATTAAAAGAACTCAACTTTTTCCTCCTTGTTCGAAAAACTTATTTTTTCCCATGTGGCACTTAATTATTTTCTTTACAATATTTATTATAATAAAAATTATACATTACTGTGGATAAGAATATTGAGACATTAATTTTCCTAATAATTAGGGTGTACATGGATCAGAAACTTTAGATTTTTTGCAGTTTTTACATATAGCTTCAATTTCTGAGTGTTATATAAGAATGAAAAAGAGTCTGAATTTGCCGTTTTCATACACTCCGCACGGAGGATGACCTTGGAGGCAGGTACTGAAGGACCCGACCACTTCTGTTTATAGAGAGAGACAGTAGATAAATATTTCCGGTGTCAAAACACCCCGTGCCCGTCCTCTTGGGTTAACACGAAAAATATTTCGGTCCCTTCAGTTTCATGTTAAACATTTTTCACTGTATTTTTTCTGCTTGAATTATAAATTTCTCACCAACCTCTCTTAAAAGTCCACCTCTCTAAAAGGCCAATTATTTATGGCATGGTGATGGCCCCCTCAGGAAGGTTTCATTGTATTTCTTTTAGAACATATTATAGCAATTGTTTTGCATTTGTAGTGTGTTACAATCAGACATTTTTTTGCAATTTAAACAATTCATAAGACTGTAGATTGCTGGTCTTCTCCAAGTGCCGTACCTTGTTTAGATCAAATCAATACCAATAAATATCTTTTTTCATAATGCGCTTTATTTATTCCATTTTTCAGATGAACCATCTGAAGCTGAAATTTACCATTTAAAAAGTATGGTTTAAGTTTTAATTGCCTAAACGAGTGTGGTGGAGGGGCTATTTGTATAGGAGAGTAGTAGAAATTTTTGGTTTACAGACATTAAAAGAGAGTTTTAAAATTTAGGCAGATTTTGTTTTAGATATTGATGAACATTTTTCTAAAAAAAAAACATGTGATACACCAATACGTTTTTAATAAAATGTTTTTCTGAAATTACAAATTTTCTAAATAGAAAAATACAAAATATTACATTATTATTATATATATATATAAATAAATATATTACCTATCTTGAAGGCTAGTGCATGGCCGTGGGCAATGGCCCATGTTGCACACACCTTGCTTCACCTCTGTCCTCAACATTACTTATAACCATATTTACCATTAACTTCAACTTCCAGTTCAATACAAAAAATTTGAAAAACATCTAAAGTCGGGGTGTAGCTTTCCAACAAAATTGGACATACTGTCTCTGCCATTTAACATTAAAAAAATTTCATACAATCTTTGACTAGTTATTTGCAGCTGAAAAATCTGAAAATAACAATGCCAATAGATGGCAACAGCAACATGTTAAAATTTGTTGAAAAGTTGCACCCTGACTTTATATGCTTTTCAAGTTTTCGGTTTCAATAGGAAGTGGAAGTTATTGGTAAAACAGCCATTAAAAGTAGAAATCTCCGTATATCATAATAAAAAGCATTTGATGTTGAGTTTTTTAAAACAAACACAAAATTTTATCTTATAACATTGTTATTTCAACAAATGCTAGACATTTGTAGGCACAGCAAAACACTTGTACATTTAGTCATGTAATGCTTTAGCATATCAGCCTGTACACGGCATTTATAAGTTATCTTATTAATGTAAACATTTCCTTATTCCACTGAAATTAATATTGTGATATGTGACTACACATATATAGATGGTAGCAGTACAAATTAATTTGCTTGATTTTGTAGGGCAAATTATACATGGGATTTTATAAATGCCCATGCAAAGAAATCTAGCTAGGGGTCAAATATAGATACTGTGGATGTAGGCCCACGTTCTTGGCAAGTGCCGACAATCCATCTGTCAGGAAAAGCATGATTGAGGTAGTCCTGAAAAATCAGGGTGAAATACAGTGATGCTCCATTACCAAGTGAAGATATGCAACATTAAACAGTTTAAACAACAGATTACTGCTGCTATTGAGGAAATTAAACCAGCTATATTACACCATGTTTTCTGGGCCACATGGAATGCTGGGTGCTGAGCGCCAAGCAGGGCACGAAATTAGCAGTTGTTAGTTGTATTTTGCAGCTAAATATTTTGTTTTCACAACCACAATTTTATACTTAGTCATTACTTTGACACATAACTCTTTTTCCCATTCAGTGTGCAGTTATAATGTGCGATAAAAATAAAGTCAGTGGGTCTAAAAAAAAAGATTTCCTATGTTAATTATCCATTGGATTTTTTGTAAAAAATAAGAAAAATTATTTCCTGATTTTAATCCCCATATTTGGATATAGTTATATATAAGTTACTGTCTACATGTGTTAGATTGAGTTACTTTTGCTGTAAAATTGATAAGCTTTTAATTTTAAATTTCAAAATTGTGTCATCCTTGGCGATTTTTGTATTTGGCGATCAAAAATGTAGTACGAAAATATACATACCAGATGTATATTTTCGTAATATGCATTGTACGATATATTGTTTCCTATTATTGATTGTTCTCTTAATATACATTGTTGAAATAACCATAATTTTTGAAAGGAACTAAATATTAAAAATATATAAGTAAACACCTTACTTTGGCTTCATCATACTTGCAAGAAGCTTTTCCTGGGAGGATCCTCCCCTTTATCAACTGCAACATGTTGAAGTGGGCCTTGGCAGGTAGCGCCACTGGGAATCAATTTTGGCAGACTCGTGGTCATTAATTTCAGTTCGATTTTTAATTATTTCTATAGTTTCTCTAAAGAACGTGTAGGTAGGGTTGTTATAGTTGGCAATTTTTGTTACGTCATTAAACTTTATATCTATTTCACTTTCCTGATAGGTTTTGGCAAGAGCAGTGGTGCATTTGGAATATTTTATATTGCTTTGGTGTTCATTTTGACGTATTTTTATTTTCCTCTTTGTTACCCCTATATAACATCCTGTATTTTTATTATAGTATTCAAAAGGGATTTTATAAACGCTGGCACTTTCTAGGGAGGGGGGGGGGGGGAATTACATCTTTATCATTTCTTATAATCTGGAAAATATCTGGATTAGGCTTTATTGGAATATTTAAATTATATTTAGTAGCGGTATTTTTTATTTTGTTAGAAGTTCCTTGGTTAAATGGGATTGAAAAAGTAAATTTTTGTCGTAATTTTTGGTGGTTTGGTATTTAATTGTTTTATTCTTTTCTTATATAATTTTTCTACCAGAAATTTAGGGTATCCTGCTTCAACTGCTAACTTTTTAATAAATTTAAGTTCTTTGTTTAAATCTGTTTTATCGGTACATATTAAAATCGTGCAATTAACGTAGATACGAATGGTATTGATTTTGTATCTGTAAGGGGTTTTACTTCTATTGCTTACTATTTCATTGCTTGCCATTGGTTTCCTATAGACAGTGGTTTTTATTTTGCTATTTTCACGTTTAATTTTTACATCTAAGTAATTTATTTTGTTATTCTGTTCCCATTCAAAAGTAAACTTAATATTTTTATCTAGCTGATTCAATTCATTAAGTATTTCGTCAATATTTTGATCTTTTTTAATAACAGCGAAAACGTCGTCTACATACATAACCCAAAAAATGATTTTTTTATTTTAACAAAATATGTTCGCCAGATAATTTGGCCATTTTTTTTTTTCTGCCAAGGATGACTGATATTAAATATTCCAGTGCAATATCTTATATTGGACACTTTATTTAGACATTTGAAAACAAATTTGACTTCAAATTATGTTAGAATATTTATAATTTTCCTTTTAATTAGTATATTAGTTGGATATTTATTGTGTAAATGTAACCCTTTGAAATGAAATGTTTATGTTTACATTCGACAATAGAAGTTAGAGATTATTTTTTTTTTCTACAGTTTTGAAATTTAAAATTAAAATTTTATCAATATTACAGCAAATAAAATTTTTAAAGTGATAATGACGTCAATTTCTGTAAGATGCATAATTTAATTAAATATATTTATTTTTATGTCGAAAGAAAATGAACTCGTAATTTTTTTTTTTTTTTTCTTTTGGCAACAATTAAATTATAGCTAATATTTTAATGGCTATTTATATGCTATTAGGAGGTTATTATTTTCATATTTTAATTAATTAAAAGAAAAATTCGAAAATCTGACTTCGAAGTATTGTGTTGTCACCAAGTTCTGAGCTACTGTGAAAGTTTCAAATGTCTAGCTAGAAGGGAAGTTAGTTAAAAATAGATTGCAAGATTTGTACCGGACAAACAAACAAACATACATACATACATACAAACAAACAAACAAGAATCGAAGTTAATAAAAACATGGTAATAACATTTAAGTAGTTTTAATGCATAATTTTAACTAAAACTTAACTAAAAATACTAAAAATTAACTAAAAAATAACTAAAAAATAACAAACATGATATTAAAACTGACAAAATAAATATCGCACTAGCTAAAACATATAACAGCGAAAATATAGAGATTAAATTTAACGAAACTAAAAAATTAGCCGATTATAACAATTACTATTACGCGATGTTCCGAGAATCTTTAGAAATTACAACCAACCTTAATGTGTGGAATGACAGCGACGCAATGGTCCCAAATGAAGCGTGGAGACATCTCATAAAGAGAACCGCCCACAGACAACAACACCGTCCGAATTTCACGACAGATGAAGCCACTGAGGAGGCCTGGACGTCCAGGTGAAAAGCTTACGGCCAACAACGAGGCAAGTTAAAAAGGTTTTTCTAATTTAAAGTAGTTAAAAATACTCATTTTATTTAAATGTAAATTTATACTGTATGAATGAATGCAGTGTAAAATATTAGAGAAGTGCCTTTTCACCTATTTTTGGTCCACTGTTCTATGAGAAATTTGTTTTAAAAATCACTCATTACCTAATGTATTTTTATTATTATTATTTTAATGTATTACGTTTTCACATTTAGAAAATTTCCAACCATCAAACTGATTCCCGTTTTTCAAAAATTAATTTGAAATATGTGTTTTTATGGTGATTACACAAAGTTCTGTATTTAATATAATTTTAGATTGGGGAACTTAGGTAATCATAAAAATTTTCAATTTCGTTTTTTTTAACGTTATTTAAAAATAATATATAATAAAATAACTACTGCCATAACTGAAATAAATTAAAAAGAAAATATAAAAATCGACTTCATGAATTTTTTAAAACTGGATTATTGTAATAATTATTATTATGCAATTAAGAGAAAAGCTATTGGAATTTTAACGAACAGCGATTCTCTCAACTTGTCAGAACCAACAGAAATAGATGAAAGGTGGTGTGCTATGCTAGAAGAAGCACAGCATGCAACAAGATTGTCGTTTTCAGTCAGTTCACTCAGTGTGCCTGAGGAAGGCTGCTGTGGTATGCGACTGAAAATGCCAGCATAAGGAAATTTTAAAATGGTTTTTAATGTAAATCTTCTAACATTTTTACATAAATCATTTTATTACCTCACATTAAATCCTTACGATGTCCGAGATTTATTTATATATTTCAGCGACCAGTCGGTGCCATCATCAGAATCCTCGGTAGAATGATTTGAAGGTGTTAACTTTAGGCGGTTTGTTTATTCACTTCATTTTCTCTCTTCCCCTCTTCACTTCACTTGTCATCTTTGTACAACTGTTGACAAGTGATCTTTGTACAAAGATGACAAGTGAAGTGAAGAGGGGAAGAGAGAAAATGAAGTGAATAAACAAACCGCCTAAAGTTAACACCTTCAAATCATTCTACCGAGGATTCTGATGATGGCACCGACCGGTCGCTGAAATATATAAATAAATCTCGGACATCGTAAGGATTTAATGTGAGGTAATAAAATGATTTATATGAGAATAATCCTTTCTTCAAAATATTAAGATGTATTTTTACATAATTTGAAATGCGATGTCTGTAGGTAGATTAGTCAGTATGTATGTTAGCATAGCCTCCTTAACAAGATGCCTGTCACGTAGCTCGGAAACTAGGCAACAGTTGTAGCGGCAGACAGCGCCACCTGGTACAGATTGGGTGTCTTTTTTATTCAATACTAATCAAAAAAATTTTAAAGTGGTATATGATATACATAAAAGGTGAATAGAATCGAAGAAATGTCGATTATATATATCATGTATCGCTTCTTTAAATTATTGGTGACAGTTGAATAAAATAGTTCCATAATCTGTACTAGGTGGTGCTGTCTACCGCTTCAACTGTTGCCTAGTTTCCGAGCTACTCGACAGGAATCTAGTTAAGGAGGCTATGATGTTAGTATGTAATTACTCTGTGCACACCTTATCTCAAGAACCTCATTGATTTCCAACATTCAAATTTAAAATTTCATAAGTTATTCAAAATTTACAATTTTCTTAACATAGAAAAATGGCACATCATTTACGTTAAACATGCATTAAAAGGAATATATTTTCGTGTAAAAATATCAAAGCAGCTTTAAAATCTTATTTTTGATGCTGGCATGATCACTGACCATGAACATTCTACACTGAAAAGTTAGTACGTTATTTGAAAATTAGGATTTACTCAACAAACTTCATAAGTCATTCAAAATTTACGACTTTTTTATCATGAGAGAACTGGACTAAATTTCACTTAAATATGCATTATGAAGAATATTTTAATGAGAAAGATTTTAGATGACTTTTAAAATGTCATTTATGATATTAGAAGAATGAATATCATTATCAGGCATGAGAGGGGAAAAGGACAAAAAGTCTGAAAATATGCGTAAACTCAAATTTCACAAAAAACAGAAGCAAAACGACGTGGCACCAACATATTTTGCATTAAAAAGGAAAATATTTAAGAACTATATAGTTTGGGTAAATTACAAAGCAGTTTTAAGGGTAAAATAAAAATGCAAATAATTTCTGATAAAAATTCTACAATAATGTTATTGCAACAATAAATTTATTTACTTACTTATTTAAAGTTTTCAAAATCATATATACAAGCTCAACTAACTGTAAAGTCTCGTTTATTGTCATGTAAATTTATACAAATAAGAATCTGATTATCACTATTTGAAATACTCAAGCCTAGTTATTGTATTACTTGACATGAAATGGCTATCATTAAAAAATAATAATAATAAAGAGAGAGAAAAATCTCCCTTTCTTTTCTTTTTTTTTAATGCAATTTTAATATTATTTTAGTTGAAAATATTAGATAATGTTGATAGGTAAACTGGCAGTATGGAGATTGCTATATTGGAAAAAGTATAAAATTGCATGAAAGCTAAAATATGAAACTGGCCTTAATAAAAATAATAATCAAATTAGGATATGGTAAATAGTTCAAATTTAATGGTGGATAGCTTACTAGGTGAGTCTTTTCTGTCTGCAACTATGCTGATTGATTTGCCAAATTCATTATCCTCTTTTCTTTATTTTTAAAAAGGTTTTTCCTTTTTCCTTTTTTTATACACAAAGTAAGCCAGAGCAGGTTAAAAATATATATATAATATCCGTTTTCAGTATTGTCCTAGTTCAAAGTACTGACCAATACTGGTAGGTAACAAAATAAAATATAAATAAAAATTATCATTATTCAATTATCTCTTTCAGTTTTTGGAACAGCTTCAATATAAGGCATCGATTGCTATTTCAGGTATACTGCTTAAGGAATTTTACATTTGGGAATTTTTTATTTTTATTTATTTATTTATTTATTTTATGCTAAAAATGAGAAATTCTTGGGAACATTTTAAAAAAGTCGTAAATTCTGATGAAAGTCAGAAAAATCTCTTCCCTGCATTATTGACTGTGAATATTCTAATTTGAAAAGTTCTCAAGTTATTCGAAATTTAAGATTTTCTCATCACTGCAAAAAAAGGCAATATTTTACATAAACTTGCATTATGGGAATCATTACACTGGAAATTGTATGAGATTGCATGAAAACTATAATATGAGAACAATCCTAATAAAATAAGTCATTGAATTAACATAAGGTATAGAATTTGACAGTGAGTAGCCTAGCCTACTAGGTGGAGCATTTCAATCTGTGATCTTGTTAAATAATTGGCCATATTCATTCATTTTAACATAAATATAATACTGTAAAGTCACTGTAGTAGAAATGCATGAGAACAAATATATGATGGAGAGCTGAGCAAAGTCCACTCATGCCAACTAGTTTTAATACCATTTTTATGAATAAAATTCTATCCCTTATATAAGTGTAGAAAACTGCTACAAAAATTTAAAAACTAATGGTGGCTAAAAATCACAGCAGTTGGCAGTTATGGAACACAGGTTTAAAAAGATTTAGCACCACTGAATATTTCATATAAAGCTTATACAGTAGAGAGTCAAAAATCCGCACAGCTCAGGACCAGAAGTTGTGCGGATTTTAGGATTTGGCAGATTTTGAGGCCCTTAAAAAATGATTATCACTTTTAATAATAAAAACAGAATATTATTCAAACTAAACACAAACTAATGAATAATGACAAAATTTCCCTTGAATATTAAATTGTATTAGGTGCATAGTTATAACACTAAACATTAAAAGATTGTACATAATGAAAATAATAAATAAAAATGAAATTTATTTGTCAAATTTGAATAAGATCTGTTCACATGTAGTTTGTTTTCAAAACTACACTTGTACATGCATACATACATCAGACTTTTTTTTTCCCCTGTATATTGTAAATAGTCATCTATTCTTATTTTGTGACAACATATTTATTGTTTTATGAATTTAAGTTATGTCTTCATCAGTTAACATTTTCAAAAAATTATTTTGTTATTATATACCTCATTGATGGATTTAATATACTGTCAATAATTTCATTATCAGTAACTTGGTACTGATAGTCTTATGTTATTATTATTATTTGTAATCATAAAATGCAAGTACAGAATCTACATTCATGATCATTTTTTAAAATTCTGATTTGCATTTTGTAATTTATTAATAGTGAATTTTACTGTTTCTATCCAAACAAGCTGTGCGGAATTCAGACTTTGGCGGATTTCTGGCTCTCTACTGTATTTCCATTTAATATTTATTTTCTAATATTGTTTTTTTAACTTTTGGTACTAAACCTTCATAATGTCATATGATACAACTGTAGTACCTAAAGCTGTACATCTGATTCGGTGACATTCTGCAGCTGACTTTTTGCAACAGAGCTGGAAGTAATTGATGGTTCTAATCTAGTAGCATGATAGTTCTATTTCAGACACCTTGTTCTTAATGATAACAATATTTTTTTACACATTTTACAATACAATGTTCTAAAGTAAGTCTCTTTCTTTCAAATGCTGAAAATTGTTTGACAAAATATGATCAAACACGCCAACCCAAACTGTTGGTTATGATGTTATGCAGATGATATTTACGGTGGTGAGAAACTTTCGTTAGGTACAACCTGATATTTTACTAGCCTGAATTTAATTCTGTAGTCTGATGTCAGTTTTAACAAAAATTTGTTTTGTGCTAAAGGAGTACTTTAGAATTATATTATTAAATTTTGTAAATTCAAAAGAATGCAGATGAAAATGCACCTCATTTTATGTTAGGTATAAAAAATCATTGTAATGTATGTATAAGATTACATCTAGATATCTCTTTAAAGAAAAAAAAATTAGAACACTCAACACACTTTTTTTTTTTTAACTGTGTCGATAGTTTTATTAAAATTGTGGTGAACAGTGATATTCAAAATCTCAAAACAATAATTAATATAAAAAAAAACTTTTTTTTTTTTTTTTTTTTTTTTTTTTTTTTTTGCTTTTTTTTAATTGAACATGTAGTTAACGTATTTTTCCTTCAAGGAATATCATTTACAACATGTGTATTTGTATTTAGATCACTTTTTTTAGAAAATCTTTTACGATACTATAAGTGTCACATATACTACATTTCTTCTGAGTATGTATTTAGGTATTTATTTAGATGACTATCTGACAAAATGTAGCGTTTTAGAAAATGTTTTTTATCCATGTAATTTTGCTTCTGGATGAGTACGTAGATGTCTATACAGGCTAGTACTTTCAGAAAATCTTTTACTGCACACTTCACACATATACAGCTTTTCCCATGTATGAGTAGATAAATGTCTATTTAGATCACACTTTTTAGAAAACTCTTTACAACAAACTTCACATGCATATGGCTTTTCATGTGTATGAGTACGTAAATGACAATTAAGATTACCTCGTAAAGAAAAAGCTTTAAAACACACTTCACACACATATGGTTTTTCTCCCGTATGAGTACGTACATGGTTATTTAGGTGTGACTTTACAGAAAATCTTCTAGTACACACCTCACACACATATGGCTTTTCATTTGTATGAGTACGTATATGTCTAATCAAATGTTCCTTTTGTGAAAAACTTTTAGAACATACTTCACATTTGTGTGGCTTTTCTCCTGTATGAGTACCTAAATGTGTATTTAAATGATCTTTTCGTAGGAACTTTTTTGAACAAACATGGCAAACAAATGGTTTGTCTTTTGAATGAATGAGCAAATGTTTATTTAAATGTTCCTTCTGTGAAAACTTTTTCAAACATACCTCACAAATAAATGGTTTCTCCTTTGAATGAATGCTTAGATGTGTAATTAGATTTCCCTTTTGAGAAAATCCTTTAAAACATACTTCACACACATGAGGCTTTTCTCCTGTATGGGTATTTAGATGTGCATCCAGCTTAAACTTTGCAGAAAATCGTTTTGAACATACTTCACACTTAAATGGCTTTTTCTCAGTATGATGTTGGAGATTGAGATCCATTATGCCATAAAATTCTTTAAGAGATTCTTTATTACTTTTAAGGAAATTTTACAATGTAAATATCACATATATATTGTAAGTAAGGATTTTCTTCAAATAATACCAAAAATCATCTTACACAGATGTCTTCCAGAAAATTCTTTGATCTAAATATCCCAGAAAATGTGCTTCTATTTTGTGTATTTGCATGTCTGCATAAATCCTAGTTACACACATTGATAGAAAACAAAAATATACATTGCATAAAACAAAAATAGTTTTCCTCATTTTTATGAGTACAGTATTATTATAAACTTAAACTGTACTTTTGAGAAAATATTTTACAGCAAAATTTTCACATAAAAAAGGGCTCATACAACGGGTGTTAATACATTATATAATGTAAAATATAAAATTTTAAAAAACTGTTAAAATACAGAAGATTGCAGTAGTACAAGAAGTTGTTTCAATTTCATGACAGAAGAATCAATTAAACACAGAATAAGTAAGGATGAAACTAAAATTAATTTTCAGGTAAATGATAGCAGCTTTTATCCTTCAAAATAAAATGTAGTGCCTGGCATGCTTTTTATATCTGAAAGGGAAAAAAAATTGAATCAATCAAACTTTTGATTTAATTTTGGCCAACATTTTATATTACAATATAATATTACTCATTATACACAATATTTCTCTACTAAACAAATCCATGTAAACTGTATTGTATATTTCAATAAGATTATGAATGGATATACAATGTGACTGAAAAATTTAGCGAACAGTATGAACAGAAAATAAAATGGTGTGTAACAACTGCATGACTTCCACTATCCACATATATACACCCCGTGACAAAAAGATAGGAACAAAGGGTTTTTTCTTTGATTTTTCATAAAATAACATTATCTAAATTGTGCTTATCATTTATTATTATTATAAAATAACACTATTCCTGGTCTAATTTTTGTTTTAAGACTAATTTAGAAAAATTTTAAGACTAAAATTTTTCTAATTTAAGACTACACAGCGTGACAAAAAGATAGGAACTAAGAGTTTTTTTTTAAATTTTTGAATATGAATATTTTGAATATGATTCAAATATTTAATATGTTTTTGATATAATAATATTTTGTTATGAGAATACATGGTCAGCACAATTTAGATAATGTTATTTTATGAAAAATTTTAAAAAACCCTTTATTCCTATCTTTTTGTCGCGGAGTGTAGTCTTAAATTAGAAAAATTTTAGTCTTAAAATTTTTTTTAATGAGTCTTAAAACAAAAATTAGTCCAGGAATAGTGTTATTTTATAATAATAATAAATGACAAGCACAATTTAGTTAACGTTATTTTATGAAAAATCAAAGAAAAAACCCTTTATTCCTATCTTTGTCGCGAGGTGTTTTTTAAATCTTATTGGTCATTGGTGTTTCAGTGATCTTGTATCTGTTGCTTGGCTTCTACTATACTTAATAGATCATCTTTATTTACATACATTACATACAAAAGGTGGTTATAATTGAACTTCCCCTGTAAACAGCATTCTACAGTGCAAACGGGTGAACGGAATGCAACAAAATTTGGAATATAGACTATACACAAGATGCGCTCACTGAATTAAAAAAAATATATTAGTTCCAAAATGTCCACCAGAGGGTGCCTTTTCCAGAAAAACATTAAATTTAAAACAATAAGCAACCAAAATTTAATACAGAAACAAAATTAACAATTATTGACTAGTTTCTGATCACTTGTTTGTCAACGAACCACATTAAGTAATTACTTGTTTTACATAAAGCTTCCTCTTCTTTGCAAGCATGCAAATCTCGACATTTTCTTCCTTGAACTGACAGCTTTTCCCAGTTTTACATTTTATTACTCATAATTCTTGTTCTGGATTGTTAATATTGTTTCTGTATTTTGTTTTGGTCATTTATTGTGTTAAAATTAATGTTTTTCTGGAAAAGGCACCCTGTGGAGGACATTTTGGAACTAAAAAATTTTTTTCAAAATTACATGAGCGCATTTCATGTATAGTTTACAAATAAAATTTTGTTGCATTCTGTTCACCCGTTTGCAATGTAAGATGCTGTTTATAGGGGAAGTTTAATTATAACCACCTTGTATATTATGCATATTAATTCATTTTGGAGATAGTGTGGTCAAAAGACATAAAATACACCTAACCACCAATCAGACACCTACCAATTTTCTTTACTTACAAACAAATACATGCATAAAAAAAAGAGTTTTAAAGAAAATTGATGAGTTGTGTTTTAAGACACCAATTTCTGAGATCTAAAACTGATCTACAGAATTAGTTAGTTAACCTACAACAAACATGTCGAGTTCATCTTACTATCAGGAATTGTTGGTTGTGATGTCATGCTCCGACAGCTCCACAAAAAGTGATACAACAATTATGCTTGGAATTGTCTATTCGGTTCTTACTGTCGGTAACTTTTGTCAGGATTTACCTCAAAAATCTCACTATGTATACAGCTATTGAAAACGCATTTCTGATAGTTAAGAAAAAGAGGAATTAAAGAGAAAAATTAATTATATATTAGATTGGTTACTGATTTATCAACCTATAAAATTTTATTTCTTAAAAGAATGCAGAAGTTGAGAATTAAGATGATAAATGGTATTTATTATTATTAATAGTTTGATAGCTATTTGAATCTCTGAAAAAAACTATGCCCAGTTTGTCAAAAGCATTAACAATTCAAAAAAAAAAAAAAAAGAGCAAAAGCAGAAAAAATGTTAAAAGTGGATTTTTACTTAAAAACTTCACCAAATGATTAGTAACTTTTCTTTCGTATACCAGTGTTATTGAAGAAAAATTAACAATTTAAATAGTTTTGAACGGGATCTGTTATCTAATGAAAAATATTGCTTTTGTTTTCTTATCTTTGCAGTTTAGAATTATATTAATTAAATAACTTTATTTCATTTTATTTTTTATTATAGTAATAATTAAATTATGTTTGTATTCTAGGTATAGTATTTATTTGAACAAATAAAAAATATTTAAAAATAATAATAATAATAAAAGACTTTTTTTTTTTTAATTTCAGTTGGTCTTTTTTAAGCAGTTTACCCCCCCCCCCCCCCAAAAAAAAAAAAAAAAAAAAAAAAAAAAGCCAGTTTTTTGTGGTCTGGCTAAAATTTAGCATCCCTGAAGGAAATATTCAGTGACCAACTTATTGACAGACTTACGAGAATCAATTCATTGTAGGGCAAAAAATAAATACCAGAAATATTGCAATCTTGCAAATCCAATATTGGGAAGTTTCTAACTATGAAACATTCTTATGGCTTCATCGAAAAGCCCCAGGATGCCAATTAATTTTATTGTAGCAACTAATACCCGTGAAAGTATATCTAAAAAGAATTTTGTGTAGCAAATCCAAGGAAAACCATTAGAACCATTTTGGACCATAGATATAGTAATATATATAGATCTATCATCCCCATGTTATTGAGCAAAAAATTTTGATGCTGAAAAAAATTCTACTATCAGCCATTAGAGAGTATTGAAAAAAGGAATAAACAGAAAAATGAATTTGAAACTGTACCTGGAGCTTTTCATTCCCCTTTAGTAAATAAATTATGCATAAAATTTATTTGCTAAATTATATATGTGTATTCTTGTGTGTAATTTACTCAGGGAAAGGCAGCCATTCGAGTGACTTTTCCCGAAAAAAAGGTATCACTTTTTCCCTCTCACTGATCAATCTATGTATGTCTTATTACTATATCTATGTTTTGGATGTATAGATGTTTGGTCTGACTTCCGATCAATTTTCACAAAAACTTAGCAAATTCAACTGCTTATTGGAAACTAACTAATGCACACAAAAAGACAACTAAAATGGGTTAATATGGCAAGTTTGAAGAGCATTCATAGAGCTGTTTTTTAAGAAATCTACATGAGAGGCCTAAAGTTTATCTACTTATGCACCACAGTGATCATTTTTTCTGAAATAACCAACTAATGTATAGGAGAAGGCATCTAAAAATGAGGAATTTATGTGGCAACTTTAAAGAAAATCATTTAAGTCATTTTTGAGATATGGATTTAGTCTTAGTTCCAGTTTTCTAAATTTTAGCAAAATCATCTATAACCTGATCTGCCTTAATTATGAAGTTTCATTTTTCATAGAAAAGTTCTTTGTTGTTTTCAATGGGAATTTGATAGACACCTCCAGTGGATCCACTTAAGTCGTGGTCATGAAGTGTTAATTGTTTAATAGTTAGATAACTACATTTATTAAGCAATGTCTATCAAATTCCCATTGAAAACAACAAAGAACTTTTCTATTATATTGGACAAACTAAGAGGACTTTAAACAAACGAATACAAGAACATATATGTAATATCAAAGAAGAAAATAGTTCTACCCTGATCGACTTCATTTATGCCAACACAAACGCTAACCCTATATGGGATAATGTCAAAATTATTATAGCACAACCTACTATCCAAGAACTTTACATCTCCATTTTCATCTTGCTATTAATATAATTAAATGCAAAAATACAATAAATTTTAAAGATCCAGCAATTTTGCCAATAATTTGGCACAATATTATAAAATAGATAATAGTTTATTTCTGCTAGTTCATTATGGTTTTTATCCTACAATAGCCTCGTGTGATTTTCCAATAGTTTCAGCTTCTCTTACTTTCCTTAGCTCCTTGGTCCAACCTTCAACGGACTTCAAATTGACTTTGCTGCTATTCACGTTATTAGAAGACTTAACTGTTGACTGTGAAAGGAAAACTATTTAAAAAACTGCTCATTTCATTCAGTAATAAAAATCCCTGATGATGATTTGAAATTTCAAAGCGAAAAGCTTAGGATAATATTTTTTAAAATTTTGAAATAAAAATTAATTTTACATGTTTTTAATAAAAATGACACGTGTTTAATTAACTCTTTTTTAGAGATATTGTTTAAATTTAAAAATAGTTACTTTGCAACAAAAAGGTTATGTATTAAGCAATGTAAAAGAATGGAGCTTTATCAAAACTAAAACATAATTTAAAAAATTTCACAATAAACCATAGTTTGCATACACAGATAGAGGACAAAATAATACGAACACCTGTGAAATAAAAGAAAATCTTTATTAATAGGAGGTTGGACTACCCTTTGACTGAAGTACAGATTTAATGCGATGTGGGATAGATGCATAAAGGTCATGGACAATATTTAAAAGAATATTAAGCCATTCCTTCAGCAGAGTGGTCTCTAATTCCAAAAGTCCGGATGGAGGTGGAAATCGGGAATGGAGTTTGGACTCCAAATATTCCCATAAATGTTCAATAATATTCAAGTCCAGAGACTGAGAGGGCCAGACAAGATGTTCAACTTCATTGTCATGCTCTTTGAACCATTCTTGAACATGCCTAGCAGTGTGGATAGGGGCGTTGTTGTCTTGAAAAAGCAGTCGCTCTCCAGGGAATACAGTCTGGACAAAAGGATGGACATGATCCCCTAGAATGCTTAGATAGTGATTGGAATTGATCCTCCCATGCAGCGTAAAAAGTAGCCCAAGACCGTGCCAGGATATCGCACCTTATACCATAATTGAACCACACCCATGCTTCACAGTCGGCAAAATGCATTCAGGATGAAATGCTTCTCTGGGTGTTCTCCAGACAAAGACGCTTCCAGTCGTCTGAAATAGGGTGAATGACGATTCATTTGATCATATTACCTGTAGCCACTGCTGTGGGGACCAGCCTTTGTGATCTCTGCACCACTGGCGCCGCTTGAAAGCATTAGTTGCTGTCACCAAGGGTTTACGAATTGCCACTCTGCCATAAATGTTCACAGCATGAAGTTCCTTTTTGACAGTTTTTGTTGAAACAGGATCCTGGAGATGACTGTTCATCTCCAGGAGCGACTGTTCATCTCCATCATCATCATAGGAGCCCGAAAGCACAAGCAATCGTTATCCGAAATAACAATCAAGATGAACACACATTGACGATGAGACACAAGTTGAGACAAGATGAGACATATTGTTATAACATTTTGATTAATACACAAAACCAAACTTTAGGCTTTTAAAATTTCATTATGAATGTTCATTCAAAATATGCTGTGATACTTTCATATATTACTACTAAATTTACTTATAAGTATGCGTAATATAGTATATATTAAACTTAGTTTTGTGATACTTTAAAGATACAGTTGTTTCCAATATGATATTACTTATAAGTATTTTTTTAGTACTATTATGTATTTAACCAATAAAATAAAAATGTATAGCCTAATATTTTGTATTTAAATATTTTAAAGTTTTTTTTTTTTTTTTTTTTTTTTTTAATGACTGTTGAGATTGTGAGTTTTTACGAAAAAGCAATAATTCTTAATCTTAAACAAGTTTGAATTACTTCTTAAATTCTCATTATTACCATAAGACAAGATAAATATAAATGCTTTCTGGACATGTATAAATTAATTTAATATTTACTCGTACAGATTTGTTTTAAATCTATTAGTTCAAACTGTAAACAGGTACAAATATTTATGCAATCAGTAATAATAATAATAAATAGATAAATTATTATTAAATAATAAGTGCAATAAATATAGATTATAAATATAATTATTTTCAAATTAATGTAATTTATTGCCCACATATATTATGTTTTACTAAGAAAAAAAAAAATTACAATTTTCCTGTATTTTTAACACTTAGCTTATGTTAAAATTCCAAAGTAACTTTGGAATTTTAGAATTTCATAAATATTAATATAAATAAACATACAAAATATGTCTATGCATGCTTTATATATATTACTTATGCTTGAAACCAGTATATTTACCTAAATTTTTATTAATTATCATCTAGAAATTGTTTTAAGATTTTTAATTTATAAACAGCATAATACTTAGATGTTAACTTATATATGGCAAATAAAACTAATTCTTATTTCTAACCAGATTCAAGCTCATTTACAGATTTCGAATTTTGACGATATAGGTTTTTGATGGTTGAGGTTTGTGATGGGTTTTTGACAGTTTAAACCAGTATTATATCCTTTGTCATGTCAAAAACTTCTTTTTGACGTCAAAAACCCAACCCTGAACCATTTTCTTGTATTATGTAAACTTATGTTCTTGCTAAAAATTACGCAAAAGAGGTTGTTTAATACAGGAGTTGAAAAATCTGTTGAAATATTAAGAGTCAGACCAGAAATCTTAGGTGCCAGAAAAGAGTACATACAGAAAAAACATTAACAACAAAGAAGAAAGCATCACATAAAATTGAATTATAGGCGCATTATTTTATACATTAAATTTACAGCCACTTACTTGCCTAGCACACTTAATTTTAAATTGCTATTTGGTAACAGCTCTTTCGATAACAAAATGCTTCAATCCTTTTCTATTCAAATTTATCATAAATAAATTTTGTAAGCCGTCGATTTCAGACCAGCTCCATATTCATCCATTACTTTTATTCATTTATTTTTTTCATTCAAATATTAAAATACATAGGGCTAAATTCTTTTCTTTTTTTTTTTTTTTCTTGGGAATATCTTCTCTCCGAGATTTATAAAAGAGGAGTGGAAACTGTTTGCAACATAGGTAAAAAAAAAAAAATAAAATAAAATAAAAAACACAATTATTTCAATTGCTTAATTGGATGTAGTTCACCTTCAGCTAGATTCACCAATATCAAGAAGAGAGAGAGAGAGAAAAATAGACAATTTTTTATTTAAAAGAAATTTAGTCAACAGACCTGAAATTTTAGTTACCATGGCAATTTGCAATTTGGATTTTTTAATTCCTGATTTAATAGGTATATTGATGTTAGCAGGCTTTGCCTGCTTCTTTGTTTAAATGATTTTTTTTTTTATGAATAATTGAAATGTTTAAATAAAAATATTTCAATTGGCAACTATTTTCAGCGAACCGAAAACATAGCCGAATAGAAATGTTAGTGAAATGTTTTAGAAACACAGACACAGTTAATTTAAAATAAACTATAATATGCATTCACATTAGAAAACAGTTTCAGTATGGCACTACCATGATGAAATTACGATTTTCACAAAATTCGTCATTTACGCAAGTGCAATACCCATTTTAATTCATCTCCAAAATATAAAAAATAATAATAATAAAGCTCACCAAGAGGGTCCTATAATAAAGTTGCACCCACATTACATTGTAAACGATGAAATCGGGAAAAAAAAAAAAAAAAAAAAAAAACATGACTATTTATTAATTGAATTTAATGTTTTAAAAATAAATATATAAAAATAAAATTTTTAAAGCTATTATGAAATTTTATCAGAAATTTTTTTATGATGCAGGTTTAACTTTTCAATGTTTACTTTATTTCAGGCATGAGAGTGCAGAAAATTAAAAAAAGAGGAAACACACGTGTTCATGAAATTCATTTCAAATGAAAAATAACGCTTGTGGGGAAAACTATACAAATGTGTTCATAAAATTTATTTCAAATGAAAAAATAATGCTCACAGGAAAAAACTATACAAAATATTTTAAAAGTGACAAATTAAACTAAAAGAATAACACATCAGCACAATAAAACATGTGTTAAAAAAAAAAAAAAAAATAGCTAGCAATCAATATTTAATAACATTGACTGGTGGTGGAAAATGGGAAAGGGGGGGGGGGGTGTCAAAGGTCAAAAAGTAGTTCATGAGTGAGAAATATTAAAAACAGTTCTTCTTCTTTATGGGTTCTAGAATATCATAAAGTAAGTTTAAAATTAATATTGACATTTTTGTTGTGGATGGATAAATATTCAAAAATAAAAGGCTTTTCGCAGCATGTTTGATTGGCGATGGCTAGAGATGAAAAAAAAAAGGGGGGGGGGAGAGGACAAAAAAAAATTACATGAGTGAGAAATATTGAATAATTCTGTTCTTTTATAAGTAATAGAATATGACAAAGCATGTTTGAAATGAATATTGACATTTATATTTTGAATGGAGAAAGACTGAGAATTTAAAGTTTTTCGTGGAGCGTTTGAACACTGATCGTTATTGGAGTTTGATTTTAACAAAATAAAAAAATCGCGAAATTATTTATAATAATCACAAAAAAGCGGAAAATCGCGGATCCGAGGAAAATTCTCATGCCTGTTATTTATAGTACAGAAAGGATTACTTTTAGGTCAAATTTTCAAAATTAAGTTTTTGTTATATTTACACGTTTTCAAGTCCCGTGAATCCAAAAACATGTTTTTAGCAGTTTGTCTGTCTGCCTATGTGTCTTATCAGCATATCTCAAGAAGTCCAAACTTAATATTAGTGATGTGGAAAATTTTCTTTTTCGGAAAATTTTCCACTATGTTTTTCCGGAAAATTTTCAAAGCCGAAAAGGCAATTTTTTTAGTAAATTTTTTACATGACACATTTAAACTTTTCTTTTATTAGTCACAGTACAGTTATTAATTACAGTAATGTAAGATATACAGTGTGAAAAACAAAAGTTTCTGTCAAAAACATTATTTAGAAAGCTGCTAGATATGATTTGAGCAACATGCTTGAGAAGGAGAAGGTTATTTATTATAATACAAGAGATCTGTGGCTGCTAATCAGAATTTTGAATGTTGTTTCAATAAGTTTGTGTGAACATAACTATAAAGCATTTGGCAACATTTAAAAAAAAAAAAGAAGAAGAATTAATGCTCTACCGTCCTGCTGAAACACTAACTACTGCACTACTGTGCTCTGTTTTTCAAAATATTTCTATGATAAATGATGATATAACTATGCTTTTCAAAGTTAGGCAATAATTCTGATTCGTTATCTTATTATCTCTGGTTCTGAGAGTGACATGAAAAGTTAGTACATTGTCATAATCTTGATATTAATTCTCTAAATATTCAATAAAAAAAAAAAAAAAAAAAAAAAAAAAAAGCAAAACTTTTTAAACAATTGCTTTAATCACAAAATTGGTATTGTTGAAAATTTTCAAGAAAAACCTTATGTAAAAGAATAATTTCATTTTTCTAAATCACTTTTTAAAACTAATTTCTAAAGTAGGGGGAGGAGTCTTTATGCAAGCAACAGAAAATACAATCACGGAGTAATATTAATAGGAGTTGAAGGTCCAATGGGAGAAATCTACGAAACTGTGATGTAAATTTTTGGTAAATATTGAGGGCGCCACTTGTCATTACTCCCTATCTCGGCGCGGATATAATGTTGTTTTCAATAGAATTTTGAGGGAGTAAATTTAAAATTTTTTATTTTAAGCAATTTAATTTATCAGAAAATAAGTTATACAGATTTAAAAATAAAAATTTGCTCAACAAAGAATTATCCTAAGCTTGATGTTGGTAAAAGGAAATTAATGCAAAAATCAAATTACTAGAAACTTATTTAATACATTTTTTTATACGTCAAATATACTAATAATGAAAAATTATAAGACTGCCATAAGATATCCATAATAATCTACATTTTCAAACGACACAATACAAACGATCTTCATTCTCCTTCCTCCCAATAGTCTGTTCTAGCTAGCTTCGGTTCACAAGGATCGTCATTTTTTAAAAGTTCTCTTTCAAAGTAAAATTAGTATAAAATGGCTCTTAAAAAAAACATGTTGCTTAGAATACTCTATTTAATGAAATTTGGTTTCAATCGAATTTTTTTCAGCTTGATATTATTTTTAAAAAAAAAATGATTAAAACGAGACATTTCCCCATTGAATAACATTGCAGAAGCTGGAGAGAAGGAAGTATTGTATGCTGGCACCATCTGTAAACATTAGAAAACAACATCACAAAATTTCAGCGTTACCTTCTTCTCCTGTCTTTATTACTCCGTGAATACAATTAATTGCATAAATAAATGAGCTCAATACCATTTGAAAGAACTCAATATTTCTTTATTTGCTTAAAATAACTAAAATTGAATTGTACTTGAAAAATTTCATTGTGGGTGTTCATTCATTTAAAAATTTTAAAATAACAATAATAATAATAAAATAACAAAAAAATCCTCTTAAACTTTCAGATTAATTTTTTTTGAATAGAGGGGATTACATCCATTATCAATACTAACAACTATTAAAATATATGATTTTGTGTTCGCAAGTTATTATACTTAAAAATAGAACAAATCAAAAAGAGTAAAAATCAATAAAAATTAAAAATCAAAAGAATTTTAATGAAATTAACCCAAACATGGTGCAGAGCCATAACTTGCTAATTACCTTGTATGATATTATCTGCCACTGACATCCAAACTCTATGTTATTCTATGGAGAAACATGTTATGAGAATTATTACTCATTATCTATTTTTTTTTTCGTTTTATTCTATGTTTACTTTCAGACAATTCACAATTGTTAAATTTGTTCTTGTTTTTCAAAAACTTTTTTTTTTTTTTTTTTTTTTATGTTTCATTTTGAAGTAATAAAGTGCAAAAAAGCACTTTGTTCATTTTTTTCCCACTTTATAACTTCCAAATAAAACATTAAAAATACAAGAAATACATTTTTTTTTTCTTTGCGGGGGGGGGGGGGGGGTTAATTTTTCTAGATTTTTCGATAATAAAAACAGAATTAAAAAAAAAAAAATCATTATCATAACAATTTTCCCTATAAAATAAAATGAAATTCAGCTGTTGGCATTGTTGTGTGAAGTGTGTCTGTGAGCTAGAGAATGTACACAGGCCCCTTATTTAAATAGATTATTCAACCATAATATCTGTACTGATAAGTATAAAGGATTTAAGTCCATATTCTTGATTTTTCAGGAGACAAAAAATAAAGTTAAACTAACAAAAAACTAATCAGCAGAATCGATTAGGAAAAGGGGATTCTGTTGGTTTATACGCTTTATACCATTCAGTGATTGTCAATCTTCATTTAATAGAGGGAAAATTTTGAATTAAATTTTTTATACCAAAGATTAATGCTAAATTTCTGACTTGAATCTTTTTTTACGAATGGATTTTCTCAAAGACTAAATGACATGGATTTAAATCCTTTATACCAATCGATAGAGAATTTTTTTCTGAGTCTGACTATGTACTTAACTCAAAATCGACATTTTTGGACTTAAATCCTTTATACTTATCAGTACAGATATATACAAAACAATCATTAAAAATTATTATAATTTTCTTGTTTTATACATATTTAAAATTACTAAATCATAATTTTTATGTTTTGTTTATTAATTTCTTTTTGAAGTGAATAATTATTCATATTTTTCTCTGAATAGTTTTGTTTACTTGTAGCTTTTAATGTATCAGCTTTATTTTACAAAACATTCATAATTTAGAGGCTTTGAAAAATTTTCAGTAAATTTTCCAGAAAGCTGTCGTATGTATTGCAGCTTTAGACAGTGGAGATTTTGACAATGAGAGCATTTGCAATTTTATTAGTTACAGTAATGTCAGATAAAGTGTGAAAAACAAAAGTTTTTGATTAAAGACATCATTTAAAAAGCTACCTGATATATGATTTCAGCAACTTGTTCAAGAAAGAGAAGGTTACTTTTTTATAATACAAGAAGATCTATTGTTGTTAATCAGAATTTTAAATGTAGCTTCAGTAAGACTGTGTGAACAAAATTATAAAGCATTAGGCAACATAAAAAATAATACATTGATAAATTAATGCACTACTGTACTGCTGAACTTGTATCTGTTTTTCAAAATATTCTTTTGATAAATGATAATATGGTGATGCTTTTCAAAGTCAGGCAGCAATTCTGATTTAAGTCACCTTATGGTCTCTGGTTTTAAGAGTGACGTGGAAAGTTAGAACATTGTCATAATCTTCATCAAACATTCAATCAAAAAAAAAAACTGGCCAAAACTTTTTAAAAAATAACTTTAATCACAAAATTGGCATTCTTAAAAACTTTAGAGAAGAACCTTATATATAAAAACACAATTTTGCTTTTTTAAATACATATTTATACAAACAAGAGGAAATACAATTAATTGCCAGAGCTCGATTTTTAATAAAATTTAAGGAAGTGTAATAGATAAAATGAATGATGTCATAACTTGTACCTAGAGATCTAGCTGAAACAACTCAATATTTCTTTATTTACTTAAAATATCTAATATTGAACTGAACTTAAAAAATCTCATAGTAGGTGTTACATTTAAAGATTAAAATATATATGTATATATTAGAGATGCATAACCTGCGGCACGGGGGCCACATGCGGCCCAGGAGCCATCAATTTGCAGCCCGAGGAAGGATTGACATTTTGGACAGCATTAATCATCAGCAGGAGATATCTTTTTTTCTCTTTTTTTGTAAAGCACAATTAAGAAAGAAAGAAAAAATATTTTATCTGTTGCTATTGTAAAACTTTCATTTACAGAAACTTTTTTTTTTGAGAAGAAGGGGATGAAAATGATAGCTTTTATATAAGGGAGAAAGTCAAGAAAAGTCAGGGAATTCAAAATTAGTGAAAAAATTAAGGAAATTGCAAATGCTGCTCAAAAATCTGAAAAAATGATATGATCCAGAAAATGCTTTTTAATCATACAATTTAAAATTTACTATGTTATCCTTTATATCACGTGCTATGTTATCTTTTGTCGTGAGTTATTTTTCATGTTGTGAACCAAATTTTGTGACCTGGAATTTTATAAAAATAGACCTGAAAATCTATGCAGAAAATGACAATTACAACCATAGAAGCATTTTCACTTACAGATCTCACAGTGCCATCTAATAAATCAAAGCAATGTTTTTGTTTTCATACCCACATACCATACCTGCAATTTAAACTGCTTATTTTGGTACCTTTGAAATTGGAAGTATGTTTCTATGACTGTTAGCTTAAGAGATAATCGCTGTTACATCTAATTTGAATCCCCTGATATATATATACTTTTTAATAAACACAGTGAATAGTCTATTTTTTTTTTTTTTTTTTCTTTTTACATTATCTCGTTTGTGGCCCTTCATGGACCACTCAACAGCAAGAGTGGCCCTCCAGCCAAAAAGGTTGTGCACCCCTAATATATATATATATATATATATATTCTTGAACTTCCTAACTAATTTTTTTTTTAACAGAGGAAGATTACATCCATCATCTAATATTATCAACTGTTAAAAAATATGATTTTGTGTGTTCGTAAGTTATGCTTAAAAACAGAACAAATAGAAAAAAGCAAAAACGAATAAAAAATCAAAAGAATTTTAATGAAATGAACCCTTACATGGTCCGAGACATACCTTGCTAGTTATATTGCACAAACTCTCTGCTATTGGTAGCCAAACCCCATATTATTCTATGGAGAAATTTGTTGTGAGAATTACTTATTATCTATTTTTTTATTCTATGTTTACTTTCAGAAAATTCACGATAGTGAAATTTTTTCTTGTTTTTTAAAAACAGTTTTTTAAATATTTCATTTTGAAGTAATAAGTAAAATGCAAAAAAGCACTTTGTTAAATTTTTTCCAATTTATAGCTTCAAAATGAAATGTTAAAAATTTAAGAAATAATTTTGAGAAAAATAAAGGAAAATTTAAATATTCTAGATTTTTTGATAATGAAATAGAATTTTAAAAAAAATAATAATAATAATTAATTCTCATAACAATTTTTCCTATACAATAAAGTGGGATTCAGCTGTAGGCAATGAGGGTCTCTGACAGCTACAGAACGTACACAGACATTTTATTTACATAGATTATTCAATCATTATGCATGCAAAACAGTCATTAAAAATTATTATAACTTTCTAGCTTTATACATGTTTAAAAAGCATTAAATCATAATTTCTTTGTTCTGTTTATTTATTTCTTTTTGTATTGAATAATTATTCATATTTTTCTTTAAATACATTTGTTTACTTGTAGTTTTTAATGTATTAGTTTTATTTTACAAAACATTCATAATTTAGAGACTGAAAAATTTTTCGGTAAATTTTCCGTTTCAAAATTTTACAGAAAACCCACATGCCTACTTATATGTTAATTAGCTGCTATTACTTAGCCCACATTGATTGTAAAACCAAAAAAATAGAATTAGGTAAAAGTTTTGAAAATAACATAGTACCTGAACCAAAACTTGAGTACAGCTGAATGTAAACATTTGAAAATCTCCTGAAAAATCCCTATAATAACATAGGCTGTATTTATCGTTTTTTTTTTTTTTTTTTTTCAAAGTATGAAACTTAATAAACAATTGAAAATGTCAAATAATTGTGCATATTGTTTCGTGTTTATAAATTTAATTTTTCTTTCATATATATATATATATACATATTTTCCTTTCATGGACTCACAAAAAATATCTATTATACTCATACCGAATGAAAATTTTGCGTTCATCTACATCGATACTAGAATAACCTAATTAATCAATATGAAAAGAACAGAATTTACTTTCTATACGGATCTGTCACGTTACAAACAACAAATCGCAAAATCTCTCATGATTCCACATTAACATGAGCATCGACATATCAACATCAACAACACAAATACAAATGGTAGGTTGGTTGGTGCATTGGTAGGTACGTAAGTTGTGAATAGTGTGAGTTCTTTGCGTTGCCGCTGTTGGCAGCATCGTCTTAAAAGACCACAGGCTGAATCATTCGCTGCCATTTGTCCGTCAAGTCCATCATTGCTAAAACTAAGACTATTGTATATGACTGTTATATGAGATTATATAAGACTATTATATAATAGGGGTTAGGTTTGGCAGTGACGAACTACCATATAAGATTATTATATGAGACTATAAAGACTATTATATAGTAATCAAAAGTTTAGCAATGACGGACTTGACGTACAAATGGCGGCGAATGATTCAGCCTGTTATATAGTAGTCTTAACAAGGAGTAGGTTGAGGGCAAAAGAAGAAAATTAGTCTATGCATGCCTTTTTTTCTAGTGAAAACATGTTTTTAAGCATCTTGATAATGTGAGATAATTCCATCATGTTGAATGCAGCATAAACGCGTTAAAATGTATTTAAATAAACATTTGTCTACAGGCTTTAATATAACGAAATTCTTTTTTGTGTTCCTGTAAACGAGCCATATATATTATATGCATTAGTAAAAATTATTAAATTTATTCTATGTATTTCATGAATAATTTTTCGAAATTTGACATAATTTAGATGATTACGTTACGTGACGTTATCGGCACACACTTTTGTACGCTCAATCATGCAGCTATTTCAGTATAGCGCTTGAATGTACCAATTTGCAAGTCAAACGAGGGACTTTTACTGCCGCTGTTGCGGTACATGCAAATTCTGTCCATAGGCCATAATGATAAGAAATATTTTGGCATATTCCAGCACACGAGCCACATGCAAAATAAACACCCAAAACTATACGACCGATTCTGTGTGGCTCATGAACATGTGTACCAATTTATAAGTCAATAGGGTGATTTTTGCAGCTGCTCTTGCGAGAAATACATACATACAGCCGGCTGCAAAATTATTCGAGCACTAGCCAATAATTCCTATGTTTAAAAAGTACACTTAGGACTGTTTTGCTAAGTAAATCCTTGTCGAATCATGTTTTTAGACTGATTAAGAACATGACTCGACAAGGATTTATTTAACAAAGCTGTATTAAGTGTACTTTTTTTTGGCAAGGATTATTGCTAGTGCTCGAATAATTTTGCAGCCGACTGTATATACAAACAAAAGGACAAAACTTTTTGAGTCTCCACATGAAGGCCTTCACTGACGTTTCGGCAAAATGAGACAATATTAAAGTTTAATTACGTTATCCAGAATCACATCAATTATCCCCCACCCCCTCCTTAAGAAACAGAAAAATACAGTTCAGTTTTTAATAAGTTCCGAAACGCATTTCTTTTATTTTATTATTTGATTTGCCAATTCAACAATTATTTGCTTTTAAGGAGTAAAAATGGGACTCATGTGGCATATTTCTTATATAAAATAATCTGGTGTGTCACTCACACGACTTTCTCTTACCCTGAAATTTAATACTATAAATACAGGTTGGAGATTAAGAGGTAAGATAACGAGTACTGTTATGTAAACCTGTGTTAAACAATTCATATTAGGCTTCTGAAGAGTTTTATATGATAATTAGTTCTGTGTGAGGGGGGCTACCGCCCCCCTCAACCCCCCGTTTCATTAATGCACCTACATTTATATAGAATTTAATTCGGTTATTAAAAAATATTTCTCTTTTTAAAAAATAATTTATTAAAATTATTATTTAAAAAAATTATCTTTTATGATAAGGCAGACGATTTCCATATTAGAGAAGTAGTTTAACACCAAATATCCAAAAAAGTTCATTTTAACCTCAATATTAAAAAAAAAAAAAAAATTCTAAGGGTTTTTTTTTTTGTTGTTGTTGTTGTTGTTAAAAGTAAAAAAAATCGATAGCTTTGTTTTAAATTATCGCAGATCGATGGTTCAACCATTCGTTTTAAAGGTATTGGCGAGCTCTTTTGAAAGATACCCATCATGAAAATTTACTCCCCTCGAGGGGGGACTTCCCCCCCAGGGGGGGAGGCGAGGCTCCTACATACACAAAAAAAATTTCCCAGTTAACTGTCTCTATTATAAAAAATATATATTTGTTTCATTTGGTTTAGTGCAGTCTATAGACGTTAAACTCTATTTTCCTGCAATTTCCCCCATAGACGTAATGTATTAGAATTCTCTTGATTGTCCCTGTACACGAACCATTTGCTTGATCTTAACGAAAAGCTTACTGTAGCATCCCTATAGGATACACATTTAGAATACCAAGTTTGAACTTTCTGCCATAATTTGTTTTTGAGATATGCTGATAACAGACAGACACACACAGACACACAGACCATTTGCTAAAAACATGATTTTCGTATTCAGGCGACCTCAAAACGTGTAAATATAACAAATTCTCGCGTTCGAAAATTTGAGCCTAAAACAATACTTTCTCTACCTTATGGGTAAGAGAAAGTAAAAAAAAAAAAAATCGACAATTCGAATTCAGGAGACTTCAAAACGTGTAAATATAACACAACTTTATTTCTAAAATGTTTATCAACTTCTAGAGCATACCCTCTCGGAACTGGTGGAACTAATAAAATTTTGAATAAAATCAATAATAATAGTAAGAGAGACCTTGGTGGGAGAGAAAACTTAAAGTACTCAAGAAATCCTTAAATTTAAAAATTTAAATCTCAGTGGTTATTTTTGTGTGTGTGCGTGACGGGCTAAACAATTATATTGATTTCTTGTCCAATTTTTTTTAATTAAAATTAAATGTTAATTTATCTCAATAAATCGTGTCGAGCTGGTCTACCTGTCTTTCTTATAAATAATACAAAATTTTAAGTTTAAGAAAAATAATTCGCACTTAATGAGGTAAAAATGTAGCGTGAAAGACGTGATATAAAAAAAGAAGAAGAAAAAGAGACATGCTTTCAGTAACTTATTATAACTCAATTGTTCTAAACTGAAACTCATTTAAAGCTCAGAGATCTTAATTTATACAAACAAGACTTTCATCTGATATCAAAATTTTAAAAAGTTTAAAATTTTTAATAAATAAATATGTAAAAAATACTTTAATAACGTGATAGATCTGACATGTTTTGCTTTTTTTATTTTAAATTTAAATTTCGTTTTTTAATTAATATATATATTTAAAAAAAAAAAAAAAAATGTTATTTTATTTGATAAGTCTCATATGTTTTCTATCAAAAAAAAAAAAAAAAAAATAATAATAATAATAATAATAATAATAATAATTGCATTAGATGAAAAGCAAAAATATGGTCTTCTTGTCCACTTTTGAATGAAATTAAACCCAATATTTTTATATTAGCTAGATATTTTTTTTTAATTAATTAAAATATTAAAATAATTTCCTTATAATAGCCTTAAATTTAGCCATTTAAGCATTAGTTTTAATTTAATTGTTGCCAAACAAGTTTTCCAGTTCATTGTTTTCGACAATATATATATATATATATATATATATATATATATATTTACGCGAATAGTGAAACTTTTTCTACTGACTATTAAAACTAAAATATTTAATAGCTGCTGAGATACAGTCATCTTTGAAATCGTAGTTCCTAAATAAGGACAAATCTACCTGTCGCCGATAAATACTCAAATTGAAGTACCCTGAAAAGACCTTCCTGCAGGCAGTGGTAACCTGGAACTGATGCAGTGCGGGCGGACAAAGACCTGCCGTAGGTTGCAGGTACCCGAAGCAAGGGTATTTCAAAGTAGGGCGATTTGAATGTAGGTTTTTTTTTTTATTTATAATGTGATATAAAAAATAAACAGTGATTCAATTCTTTTGAAAAATCATTTTAATATAGTGACCATCAAAGCGAGCGTAGCCGGCTAGTAAAAAAAAACATTAGTTGAAAAAAATATATATTTTTTTTTATTTCTGTTTAGTTTAAATATTTCATTGACATGCTTGGTGTGTATTTGATGTGAAAATTTCGGAAAAATTCAAATCCGTCAAAATTTTTACTCTATTTTTGATAGTTGTGAAATTAAAGAAACGGACTGTGTATTAATTATTTTTAAATTTTTGGAAGTAAAATAATTAATTAGCTCCTCCAAACTGCTTCGCACCTCACAATAGGGGTTAAAAGGTTGCTTCCAGAATTATCTTTTCCGCCAATATTTCGCCAATAGACTCTTCACGAAACAATACATTCATATAAAAATTATACTTATTTATTACAAAATATGCCATGTGTTAACATAAATACATACTTTCCAACCATCTCATTATGAACCGTACAATTTTTAGTCTCCGCCTTTTTTTTTTTTTTTTTTTTTTCTCACAAAAATAATTTTTTAGAGTAATTTTAGTCTTATTTAATCGTAACAACACTTGGAGAGAACTCTAAAAATATAGTGGTGTGAGAAAAGGGGCGTTTTTTCAGGGGGCGTTAACAATTGTACGGTTATTAATGAGATGGTTGGCAAGTATGTAAATACATTTAGTTTAAACAGCCAATCGTTTTTTAGTTTACCAGGGGGGGGGGGAAATCGAGTAGAAAGGTTATTATTTAAATATAGTAAAGAACAATTTTCTTTCGCGGAGGTACAATTTCTACAAGCTTATACACACTAGACATGAGCGTTATTTTACGTAATAAGATAAATATTATTATTATTGCATTGTAACCTATTTGCAATGTAATATATTACTAAAAATATTCTATTAAATAAATAATTCTGTCAACTTTACCTTTTCACGAGAAACAGGCGAGGAACGTCTGGCGATTTGCCAAAAGAACACCGATAGATAGCTGTAGACTTGTTAACTATGCTAGTTTATCCGTAATGGTACTAGGCCCCGCCTTTTTTTCACACCAGAATAGTTGTAGTGCAATATTCAGCAATATGTTCTCATGATTAAATAAGAAGACTATTGCTCTACAACTATACTGGTGTGAAAAAAAGGCGGGGCTTAATACCATTACCGATAAACTGGCATAGTTAGCAGGTCTATAGCTGGAATATTTATCCAGAGTGATAAATATTTCATTTGGTGAAATGATCTATTGAGTGATGCTATCCGTCAGTAATTTTTCTCCAGCATTCCACAGGTTAAAAAAATAATGTTCCAGTCACATAATACGCTCAAATAATACTTTCGATTGCCATACAGCTGAGCTCTAGCATTTTCTTGAATGTATTAATGAATCTCGAATGTATTAAACGAATAGAGACATTAATCTACATAATTTTAATAACCAAGTCAATTTTAATGTCAGACATAAATAATATTAATGTGATAATATTGAAACCATCGATATTTGCTTAGAAATGTTTATTTGGCACTAATTATTTTTCATGGATGAATAAATCGTTTCGGTAATGGTTTATGTAGTTTCGCTTGTTTGACTGGAATGCTTACAAGAGGGGGAAAATGACAGGAGTGTTTATGTTTATGTGTTAGGATTATTTTTAATTAATACCGCGCAGATCTGCCTGATTTCATTGTGTGATAAAGGAAAGGAAGCAGTGTTTGTTTATATTTAAAATTGCTTTACGGCATAGTAATAGTGTTCGCGAGCATTTTTTTTTTTTATTATTATTGTGATTTTATTTAGAATATTGTTTGAGTTTAATCAAGAATAATATGATAAGAAAATTAAATATTTATTTATTTTTTATTTCTATTTTATTAACTTCTTTTTAATCTGATTTTTTTCTCGAGACTATTTATAATGTTCTAAAAGGAGCAAAAGTGTTAAGAATAGTTAATTATGGTCGCATGTTAAAATTAAGTATAAGAGAAAATAAATCATTTTATACAGTTTTTGTAAGCAAAATTTGCATTTTTTCTAAGTTCAGAAAACATATTCAAAATGACTGTTTGCTAAGCGTGTTTGAAAAATATTAATTTTCTCATTAATCTGGAATGTTCAAGTTCTCCGGAAAATCAAGAGACAATTACTCTGTAGTTTAAAATTTGGGATGCCTCAAAGATGTTTTTTTTTAAATTTGTTATTATTATTTAATTATTTATTAATTACATATATGGCTTATAATATGAGAATTATTTTTTTCAGGAAACGGCACTCGTGTACGTGTTTCTTGATATTATTTGAAATATTCTGTATTCGTATTTAAATGAATTGATTTAACAGAAGTTTATGCTTACATGATTGGAACGAACGTTTGTGTAAAACCTTGACTCTATCAATATTCTACCAATATTTCATATCAGATTTTTTTTTTTTTAATTGAAGAAATTCTAGTGTTAAATAAAGTGAAGATTACTCTTCGAAAGTATTGGGACTTAAAAACAGGAACCGCATCGACTGTGCAGGACACGTATATATATTGTATTAGTCCGAAAAGATTAAAAAACAATCGCCATATACACTGTAAAAAAATAACTATCACCAGCTGCAAGAAACTCTCTGTGATTGGAGAAACAGAGAGTTTCTTGCAGCTGGTAATAGTTATCTTTTTACAGTGTATAAACTAAAGAGTAATAGGTTATAAAAATAATATGTTACAAGAACCTATTACCAAAGGTAGTATGCACACTGTAAAAAAATAACTATTACCAACTACAAGAAACTCTCTGTGATTGGAGAAATTAATTATTTTCTCCAATCACAGAGAGTTTCTTGAAGCTGGTAATAGTTATTTTTTTACAGTGTGTGAAACGAAGTAACCTGTAACTGAAAAATAACTGTTCATCCCATCTCTATAATACACACTATCAAGTTGTGCTTGCCCCGAGTATAGTATGCTACATACAAAATTTGAAAAGAAACAGTTACGGTTAAAATATTTACCATTTGCAAATTCCCTATATTCTTAATGATATATTTAAGAAATTAAAATGAATTTCCCTTACTTTTTCCCCCTTAAAACTTCTTGTAACCTGTCTTTTATTTCAATTTTAAAAATTTACAAAGACCTTTTGAAAAAAGGATTTGACATTTTGTTTTGCAGGGTTCCTGGCTACGTAGGCATTAAAGGCAATGAAGCAGCAGACAAAGCCGCAAGGCAGGCTTTCATACTTTTAAACTGTCCTGTTCCTTATGATGACATTAAGCACACACTTAAAAGCTATCTTAAAAATATGTACCAAAGGGAGTGGAATAATCAGAACAATAATCAATTGCAAGAAATAAAACCTAAAATTTCCATCTGACCTACACTCACCCCTAGAAAATACGATGTCAACCCAACTACGAATCGGGCATTCAAGGTTTACACATAAATACTTACTGCTTGGACAACAGGAACCTGAGTGTCCGAAATGTTAGTACAGTGCATCAACCATTCGTCATATCCTCACCTAAGACTCCTATAATTGGAGGAGCTCTATCCTGACCGACTGCCCTTGCCTTCGTCATCTATATCGACAACATTTTAATTCATTTTCCCCCAATTTTGACGAGACTTTTAGGTGTAAATCCTCATTATCATTTGACAAACTTTTTGAAGGAGGCTAGTTTTTACTTCAACATCTGATTTTATTATTTACAATGTTCACCCTATTTTACATCGGTTTTTATTGTCTACACTGTTTTTATTATTTTTGATTTTATCTTTTATGTATTTTTGTTATTTTTACTGTTATTTTTTTTTTTTTTTTAATGACAACCCATCCAGAAGCTAATTTTTATTATTTTGCCTTTTGTGTGGCGTAGTATGTCCCACTGTGGACCTTGCGCCAAAAAAAGGCATTCAACCAACCAACCCCTTGAAACTTCCATGTAATTGTAATAATTCATAAAAAATGCAGATAAAAGATGTTTTTGCTCCGCCTAGTTTTATGAAAAAAAAATCAACGAAAAGACACTTAAATTACTAAGTTTCTTTTATTTATAACAAACAATGGGTGCAAAGGAAATGAATACATCTGGATTATCATTATATATTCCTAGTATGCTTCATACATAATTTAGAAATAAACATTTACAGTTAAAATATTTATCATTTGCGAATTCCCTATATTGTTAATAACAGGGGTACTCTCCGCCCTTTTTTCAGGACACTCTGAAAAATAAGAAAATTAAATTAATTTATTGCTACCACTATTTTTATGCTATAATCTCTATCCAGTGTAATCATGACACACTATTATTAATATATCCATTAATCGAGGTTACTCTAATGATGCGGTTGATCGTTCGCTGGGCGGGCAGATCGCCGGGAAATATTAAAAAGATAGACTTAAAATAACCGGATGATCTACGTAGCCAAACACGCTATCTCCAGAAATGAGCGTGAACTTAGGAATGTGTTCGGGCAAGGACATAGATGCCAGTATTTTAATTTATTCCGGAGTATTTTCAGCCCCGCCTTTATTTTACACCACTTTATTTATAGATTTTTTTTTTTTTTTCCAGTGTACGACCAGTGCTGCCAGATTTGAGGGAAATTTTTATTCAACATCCACCGTTAAATTTTACTTGTAACGGTTATCTAATTACATAGACGATTTCTGTGAAAGATGTTTCGAAACAATTAGCAAACTGTTTCAATTAAAATGTAGTGGTGGGTGTTAAATAAAAATTTCCCTCAATCTGGCAGCACTGTGTACGACACTTCCATAAAATAAGAAAAATTTATCCTTAAAACAGTAAGTTTTTACTACAAGATTCTTTCAATATAGTTATTTCGTTTTCATTTGGAGTGATATTTAGGCATGCAAGATGCATATTTTTTTAATACCAATTTTTTTTTTTTTAAACGACATTTCAATATAACTTTCAACGATCTTTATTCTGATCATGCTATAAAACGAAATTCATTTTATTATTTTTTTTTTTTTTCTTCATAATTTTGTCACTTTTTTTAACCTTTATAATCTGAGTTTTTCTTCTTTTTTTCCCCCATTAATATTTTCACTTATCTTATCAAATTTTATTTAATAAATGCAAAAGATATTGATATAAAGTGTACCATTTTTAAGACTGATAGTAAAAATCACAAAAATAAATATTCTACTTGAAACTGACGCTTAAAGTTAAAATGCAGTAGATGTTGACGCCAATATTTTAATTTATTCCGGAGTACTTTTAGCCCCGCCTTTATTTGTTATTTCGCACCACTTTATTTATAGTTTTTTTTTTTTTTTTTTTCAATATATAACTTTGATAAAATAAGAAAAAATTATCCTTAAAAAATAAGTTGAAAAAAAAAGGCATGGCTAAAAGTACTTCGGAATAAATTAAAATATTGGCATCTATGGTAGGTGTATGAGCATAGCTAAGGGGATGCCCTAGTCTTCTTCCATACCTTCCTAAATGACAGAAGGAAAAGGGAAAAAAAAACACATATTTTGTAGTCCTGGCTTAAAAAGTACGGAAATTATCAATTTCTTTTTATAATTCTTCATAAATCCCATATGATTTAAAAGTAAATAGAATAATAAAATGTACAATAAAAAAGAGAGAGATAGGGTAAAATCGTAACAATAATAATAATAATAATAATAAATAAAATAAAATATGTTTTAATTTTTGTTATTTCGATTTAAAAATACAATGAAAGATATGATAAAGCTTTTAAAATCCAGAGGAAAACAAATTCTATTTGGATGTTTATTGTAGATATTGGATAACACCGTTTCATTTTATCTACTTATTTATTTATTTTTCATAGCCATTATTTTAACTATCCCTCTACGCTCTTATTTTTCTATTCTAACAGTAGTTAATGTCACACCATTAACATAAAAAAATAATAATAACAATAATGAAATTATCATGCTAAATTTTAATAACAATAATAATAATCAGTATAAAATTAATTTGTTTCAATTCATTTCTTCGACTCGAAATCTACAAGAATTTTTATCATTTAGGGGATTTATGTATAACTTTTCATGTTTTGCGTTTAATTCTCAGAACTTTTTTTTTTTTTTTTTTTTTCTTATGGGTGTTGCTTATTTGCCAAATTATGAAATAGGGCAGTATAAACAATTTAGAACTAAAATTTGAATAATAATAATAATAATAATAACAAAATAAATAATTAAATATATAAAAAATAAAGTTTGTGATAACAGTGTAATAGGTGTTGTTGATACTGCTAGTATCAACGTATAAGTATCAACCGGCTAGTACCAATCAGTATCATACTGGTAATAGTATGATACTGATTTGCCAAATAGGTGTGTCTATAAATTTTTGTATGACAGAGGAATTTTTAAATTAAAACAAGCTATTGACATTTTCAATACCAAAACAAAATGCAAAACTGGTGTACAAATGATAAATAGACAATAAGACTTCTTCAAATTACATTAATGAAATCATTTCTTCTTTTTTTTTTTTTTTTTTTTTTTTTTCAAGTACTGAATATATTATACGTATTTCTTACGATTACTTTCAGATATCTTAAACTTATTTCAATATCAAAAGTTACAAAGATTTTGTTTATAATATAAATATTGACATATAAAAAATATTTGCTAGAGGAATTATAATTAAAATTCGTAAAAATTAAACTTTCCAAAATGAATTGTTAGAAACATTTCTTAAATGAAAAGTACATATTGTTTTCATGTTATTGAATAACGTGTTATTTTCAAGTAATTACAGAAATAGTTACGATAATGGCTATCCAAAATAAATAAATAAAGTAAATAAAATTAAATGTTGCTATCCAATATCAACAGAAGGTATCCAAATAAAATTGGTCTTACTTTGTCTTTTAAAAACGATTTATCGAAACTTGCATTGTATCTTCAATAAAATTAACAAAGATAAAAACTTTTTATTTTTATCTACATTTTTTTTATTCGAGTTATGGTACTTATCAAGATTTACACAAAGAAATTAATCATTTCCATATTTTCTGAGCCTGGTCTCAATAAATATTAATTTAATTTTCTTTCATTTAAGAAGGTGAGGGAGGAGTCTAGTGTACCCTCTTAGTTATGCTGATATACCTGCTGCATTTTGTCGCACGCGTCAGTTTAAATGCAGAAAACTTTAGTTATTTTTTTCATTATTACTACATGTCAATCAATCATAAAAAAACGTACGCATTTTTTTTTTTTTTTTTTTTTTTTTTTTTTTTTTTGTATTTATTATATGAAATTTAAAACATTTGTTTTAAACTTTATTAAATAAAAAAATAATAAAATAAATGTTATTTTAAATTTTATTAAACAATTAAAAGTATTGATAAAAGAAAAAAAAAAAAAAACTAGTTTGAAAAGGGTTAATAGCCCTGAAAATTTATTTCAAAATAAATTTCGTTTTGCGACGTAATCAAAATAAAAATCTTTTAAAGCCATATTATTATTATTATTATTATTATTGAAGAAGAAGAAATTGATGTTATAAAATATGCATTTTATAAGCTTAAATATCACTGCAAATGAAAACGAAATAACTACATTTAAACAACCTCATGACAAAAGGCATCTTTCCTTTCTTCCTTCACAGATTCCTAAAGAAACTCATACTTACTGAAGACACATTTCTGGCAAAAGCGCGTTTGGTTACAACCCTAACAACACACTTATCCACAATACATCCTGAAGATGTTCATAGGAGGTCCGTAGACGTCATTGCAAAGCATCTTGCCTTTTCCTTCCTAAACTCATACCAAAGCACGCTTTGACTTCATACGTATCGAAGACCCATCTCTCGTGAAAGCGCGTTTAGCTACATACGTTAGCGCCTAGGCTCTGCGCGGTTGAGTGTTCTTAAATATGCCGCCGCGTGTTCTGAAATATGCAACATAGCAGCACTGTATGTTGCATGAGCTTCGTATACTTTCGAGAGATGTGTTCAAGGTTGAAAAACGAAAGTAATAATGCTATTTCCCCATGACATTGTTCGAATATAGTTCTTCCAGTTGCAGGAATATTTAATGAAGCGGGATGTATGTTTTTCGAGTATTTTGTTAGAATCTTTTTTAAAAAAGAAAATGATCCCAGACAGCACAGAGAACTTGCATTAAGCTATCGTCAACATTGACAACTCAAGTCAAGAAACTTGCATTGAGCTTGACATCTCAAGCCTGTAAGTTTAATGCAAGTCAAGATCAAGAATCCTAGTTTACACTTGTCCCACTTGCTTTAGACTTGATAGTTCAATCATGAATCAAGTAATATGTATCAAGCATGAACTAAGTTTGCCACAGCTCATACGAATCAAGTAATACACATCAAGTATGAATTATACTTGCTGCACAAAGTATGAATTATACTTGCTGCATCAAATATGAATTATACTTGATGCAGCAAAAGTGAATCAAATTTTACTTGCCAAGCATGTTTTTAACATGATACAGTCGGCAGCAAAAGTGTCCGAGCACTAGCAAAAATTCCTATGTAAAAAAAAAAAAATTCACTTAACACTGTTTAGTTAAATAAATTCTTGTCGAATCATGTTCATAGACAGACTAAGAACAGAACTCAACAAGGATTTATTTAACAAAACTGTATTAAGTGTCATTTTTTTTACATAGGAATTTTTGGTAGTGCTCGGACACTTTTACAGCCGACTGTACATCAAACGCAAAGGAACTTTCTACTTATCGTCGCCGGAAGCCAGCTGCGGAGAAATAATTCTCTTCTCTACTCTACAGCATACATGAAGCAAATATTGTTTATCAAGCATGCTTTTAATGGCATGCATCCCTCGCCGACAGCTAAAGCTCATGTTATTCTATACAGAAATTTATTTACAGAATGACTCATAACCTAATGTATTTATTTAAATTCGATTTTTCACTTTTGGAAAAAACACAACCGTTAAATACGTTCTCGTTTTCCAAAAATTTATCTTTTAAATTTCAATAACTCCTCGTACAGAAAAAAGAAGCGAAAAATGCAGTTGCTTAATTTTTCGTATTTTTAAAATCAAAAATAAATACTTTATGAAACTACTTTTAGAAAACATATACAAATTTAAATATTGTGAATTTTTCCACTATTAAAATGGATTTAAAAAAAAAAAATGCATAAAGTAATGATTAATTCTATAAATAAATTTCCCCATAAAATATGGGTTTTGGCTGTCGGAGAAGGTAGTTCGACGCTCTTAACCTGATGTAGATAACTTAATACATTCTTATTTCTGGGACGATCAATCACATTTTATGAAGATTTTTGGTGAGTTATCCAAATTTTTACAAAATATATTATTATTACAATATTTTAAAAAATTTTTACAAGAACAGAAAATGATTTTGTCCAGAATTTGAACTTGGGCACTTATGTTAACTTCCAACCCTCTTTCAACTCAGTTCTAGGATGATAACTCACATGGCTCGTTCATGTGAAAGTTAAAAATTTTCAATTTATCTGTTCTGGGAATATGAACTCAGTCTTAGAAGAAAATTATTTATTTTAACTCCATAGCTGTTTGATGGCAATTAGATATTTAGGATAATAATTTCCACCATTTATACAATAATTTTTTGGTGTATTGAATAAATAAATTTTTACAGGAGCGAAAAGTGAGACAGCGTTAGGACGTTAACTAAGAGGATCTAGGTCTGAACTTGGCCTAATCCCTTTTCGTTGTTGTAAAACATCGACCAATATATTAAAAATTTATTGCATAAATGATCAAAGTTATTTTTCTAATTACACTGCTCGGCAGGAAAATTGCCTCTGGTACCATTTCAGCATATTCTTATGCAAAATGACCTCCTGAATAAGAATAAGACGCCCATTTTGCCCTATCACCCACAATTTTTTAGGAATGGACCCCTATTTTTATGATTTTTGGTGATTTTGTGGCTATAAATTTGATTTTTAGGAGGTGGGAGCATTATTTTAACCGTTAAATATCTTCTGAGGGGCTACAGAGTTGGAAAATTCTAAAACATGGACATTTGCGACAAGGGATTTTTTTTTTTTTTTTTTTGGGGGGGGGGGGGATTTGCCACTGAAATTATGTATTACATATCTTATATTTTTTTAATCTGTTATTAATGTTATTTTTTAAACTTTATATATTTTTCGTTTTTAGGTGTTAAATTAATTCTTTTTCATTCTTCAAATCAAATTCATAGTCATAAAATTATCGAACAGGGAAAGAAATTGAGGGGGGAGTCATGTATTTAGAAAACTGTGGGTGATTGGGCAAAATGAGGGTCATATTCGGATTCAGGAGGTCATTTTACATAAGAATCAGCAAAAATGGTATCAGATCTCGATTTTTTTTTTTTTTTTTTTTTTTTTTTCAGAGCAGTGTTATTTATTACTATCCAGTAATTATGGAATTAAAATTAAATGAATTTCTATCATGGTACTGTGTTTGTATTGGCAGAACAAATGTAGAAAAATAAATAAGTAAATAAAATCAACTGTCTTATCAGCAAATCATGCAGGTCAGTTCTCATTCACGCATGGATGCATTCACGATTCTTCAGTTGGTACAGCGTTTGAATCGTTAATGCAAAAGTCTTAGATTCAAATCCGGACCTAGACGCTATTCATTCTCGTAAATTTTAATTAGATAAATCCATTAAAAACCTATTGCATAAATTGTCGAAGTTATCATAGTAGTTGGACTGGCAACATAAATTTAAGTTGAACTTCTAGATTAAAGTTTTTAACGTCACTCACTGATGTTAACATAATTACTTTTCATATTTTATATACCAAATAATATAAATTTTATGAATTAGTAGCCAAATTAAACCTAAAAGTTGCATGTGTCTAACATATATATATATATATATTAATAATGAAAAGAGAGTGATGGGACAGCAGTTCATGGAGGGATGGGACATGTAAGAAAAGGAAGAAGAATGAAGATTCTGATACTCCATAAACAGAGAATATCAATAGGCAAATTTATGAATAGATGGAAGAGAAAATGCAACGAAACAAATTCAAAATCATGGAAAATTACTGGTGTGACACTCACACGAGTTTTGTCTACCTTTTTAACTTTTAAAAATACTTTATTTACCATATATGTATGAGGAATTAATTTTCATTCCTGAGCAGTTTTCCTGGATATGGTAAAACATAGAAAAGAAATTACATTCATCAATTACAGTTAGGATTTCTTGGTAATATTTGTTCTTGAGATATGCTGATAACACACGCAGACTGGCCACTAAAAACCTTGTTAATGTTCAGGGAACCACAAAACATGTAAATATAACAAAAACTTAATTTTGAATATTTGAACTAAAAACAATACTTTCTCTGCTGGAAGTAAAAAAAAAAAAAAAAAAAATGATGACCTAATCGAGCATTTGAAAATTTTATTTAAGTGGTACATTATATTCTAATGTTGGATAAAATAGATGTTATTAATAATTAATTAATCTTACATACATAGTGACCCACTGTTTTTGTCATTTTTCATAGTATGCCTGTATATGATGTACTTATTTTAACTTTATAAACCTGCCATAAGGGAGGGATGGGAAAATTTTGACTATGTTAGTTGGCTTATGAAATAATAATTATCATCAAATTTATATTTTAAAAATATGTTAAAGTGTTTCAATTTGTTTCACGGAAACTTACAGTGTTGTACCAGTAAAAGTAAATTTGTAAAATTATGTTTGTCAAAAGTCTCTCATCTGTCCCTACTCTCCCCTATATATATATAGGATTTGTTGTGTTACTTTATTGATTCATATGTTTTGCAGGCTGTTGATTAGTGGATCTGGTTTCTTTATATTAGTGTATTTCATCCACTAATAAATTTTTTTAAATTTTATTGGTCATTGGTGTTTCAGTGACCTTGTATCTGTTGCTTGGCTTCTACTATGCTTAATAGATCATCTTTATTATATATATATATATATATATATATATTAATAGTAAAAGCCGAGAAATATCTATATAATATAAAAATAATATTTTAAAACATATTTAAATTTTAAAACCTCTTCACACACCATAAATTTTAAGCCAGAATAACCGTTGCTTTTGCCTCCAAAGCAGTAGCACGTGTTTTTTTTGCACCTGATGAAGAAAGGCTACATTCTTTCGAAACCGGTTGTGCTGGCTTAAAATTTATAGTGTGTGAAGAAGTTTTAAAATTTAAATATTGGTTGCACACCAGTTTGTGATTTTGAAACATAGTGAAAGCCGAGGAACAGAAACAAAATCACTGAATATATCCTTTTATTATCAAAAGGATTATATGTAGTATATATTGTATTTTTTCAGGAGTTATAAGACAAATTAGCTAGTATTTATAATAACTTTTACTGGATTCATACCTTTACTAGTTTGTTAATTACTATCCTTTTTTTTTTTTTTTTTTTTTGTAATTCATGTTTTACTCTTTTAGTTGATATTCTAATCGTAGTTTCTATGAATGAAGCATACAGCAGGGTTCTCAGCAATCACTATTTTGAATACCTTTTTTCTATAAGGCAATCTATGCGAAGATATATATACTATTACGGGTACCGGAAAGTTATGTCGCTTTGAATTAATAAAATGAAACCGGAAATTTTTGTTTAACAGTGTTTACATGATACTTTACAAATAACCATCTTATAAGTTACCTAAGAATATCTTAAATTTTATCCAGGATAAATTTCCGATGTCAGTATTTTAATTCAAAACGACATTATTTTCCAGTCCCCCTAATACAAATGATTAATAATAATTACTTAAAAAAAAAAAAAAAAAAAAAAGTGGTAATCAAAATAGTGACTGCTGAGAGCCCTGCATAGAGAAAATGGCTATCAGATTATTTGTATTTGCTCAGGATTACATTACATCGCACATCGGAGAAGTTGCATCGAAAAATCAGCCTAAGGATAAGAATAAAGCATTGATTAGCCTACAATAAAACTGACATAAATGTATCTCATGTGGGTAAATTGCGAGATAAAGATATGATGCTTTTCGTGCCCATTGGGGTACCTCATACACATTTTTCAGTTAAAGGAACTCATTTTTGTTATTTTTGTCTTACTATGTCCCTTTTCTTGCCAATATCTCAATCCAAGGTAATTTTTGCACTTTGAATAGGTTTTAACGTCAACTTAAAGAAAAAATTTCCTTTTGTTTGAAGTAAAAACTGCATTAAGGTCATCTTTTCTTCCTTAAAAAACTAACACGCACGCTTTTACTTGTATCCTTAATATAAAATTAGTAATTTTAAATGAGAATTTAAGATGATACAATATTATCTAAAGATTACATTGCTTGGCATGAAAATTGCCTTTAACACCATTTCAACATATTCTTATGTAAAATGACCTCCTGAATCCGAATATGACGCCCATTTTACCCTATCACCCACCGATGTTTAGGAATGGCCCCCTATTTTTATCGTTTTTCGGTGATTTTATGGCTATAAATGTGATACATAATGCATAATTTCATTGGTAACCCCCCCCCCACACACACACACACACACACCAATGAAATTATGCATTATGTATCACATTTTTTTTTTTTTTTTTTTATCTATTAATAATGTTATTTTTTTAACTTTACATATATATTTTTTGTTTTTAGGTGTTCAATCAATTATTTTTCATTCTTTAAATCAAATTCATGGCCATAAAATTATTGAAGAGGGAAAGAAATTGAGGGAGGGGATGGTATTTCTAGAAAACGGTGACTGGACAGAATGGGAGTCATATTCGGATTCAGGAGGTCATTTTACATAAAAATCAGAAACAATGGTATCAGAATTCTTTTTTTTTTTTTTTTTTTTTCAGAGCAGTGTTATTAATAGTTTTACATAACAACTTTACTGTTTCAATATTTCTGGGTGTTAAGAAATTAGCAATTAATTAGTTCAAGTTATTTAAGTTTGTGTAAAATTATATTTCCATATTAATGACATTGCATAGACTTTATAATTAAAAATACATTTTAATAGCACAATAAAATGTATAAAATTGAAATCCTTCAATATTTTTAGAATTTTAATCTCATGTACCGGACTTGATACAGAGAAAGAAAATAACTCACAACTTTTGGTCGTCATTTCATTTCGCTTTAATCTAGAAAAAGAAAGGGATGAATAGCGTACATTTATAAATTTCTAAAAACTAAAACACCATTTTGAAAAATAAAAAATACTTAAATTTCGCATTTCATATTGTACTTCATATTGTACTTTTTTTTTTTTTTTTCTGTTAAATATATATAATATATTCGTAAGTGTACACTTTTTTCCACAAGTATTATATTGTTGCAAGTTTCAAAAATATGTTTGATTTTCTTTCTGTATGTTTATGTTTTAGTTTATCAAAGCACAATTCAAAAACGTACTAAATGTTGACCATTATATCAGGGATGGAACACGGGTGCAGAATTCCTACCACTATCAATGAAATAAAATTTTCTACTTCGTAAATCAACTATATTATAGGCATAGAAATTTCTTGAACAAATACCGGCATGAATTCTGAGTCAGCGTTCCATCCCTGTTATATAAATCAGGCTATTTTATTGATGCTACAAAAAAAAAAAAAAAAAAAAAAAAAAAAGTAAGTGATATATAGGAGAGTTCTGTTCTGAATCTTCATAATGTATTAGAATTTTATGACAATTCAAACATATTCAGAGTTGACGTTGCCCTACTTTTCACCACTACAATTTATAAATTTACATATATTTACTATCAATAGATTACATATCTTTTGTAATATGTTTATTCTATTGAAAATGTCAGATTTTTTTATTAAAATAGTAGCGGAAGGAATAAGGGCAGCAGAACTCTGTATATATACAAACAAAAGCTGGATGGGACAGTGGAATGAGCGAAGAATCACAAATAAAATGAATTGATAAAAAATATTCAACAATGTTAGGAAGTGTAAAATTAAATTTTCATTCAGTACACTACAAAAGTTATAATTCTGTAGAGTTTTATTTATATAGAGTAAGAAGAGAGAGAATTTTCGAGGGGTAACGTCCCGGTAATTGCGTATTCACGATTCATGATTCTGCCCCTCCCTTCCTCTCTCCGTTACTAAAGAAAATTTAGTCTTTTTTTATTAATTCAAGAAGGTTCTTATGGGGAAAACTCACCTGTGCATCAGAAAAACGTTTACCTTCTTATTACCGAAAGGGGGGGGGGGCATGCCTGAAAGAAATTAATTTAAAATTCAAGAATGTATTAAGAATCCAACAATAAATTGACATTTAAACAATTATTTCTAATTCAGAACCTGCCGGACACACGAAGATTTTTCTCTCTTATTTTAAACAGAATCTCTCTCTCTCTCCCCCCCCTTTTTTTATCTTATGAATAATTAAGTTGAGTTAAAATTATTTGTAAACTATTAAAAACCACCCTAAAAGGAATACATTTAATAAAATGGCATCTGTTAACGTAAAAGTAAAGTAAAACTGTAATATTTGATTCCTCGAAATACACTATACACTGTGTCCCAAAAATTTAGACAATCAATAAAATTCGCATTAACATAAAAAGTAATAAGATACAATTAAAATTCGTGGGATAGGTAATAAACAAAAACAGTTTTGCTGATATACACATATAAATTATGATCAAAGGTTTGAAATTATAAAATGTACATTAATTATATAAAAATGTGCTGTTCCAAAAGTATGACACCTGTAAGTGTTTTTGGCTTTACATTTATAAAAGTAACTAAAAACTTACTTTTAATATTGAACTGTATTGCCACGACACTTTATAACATGAAATACACGTTGTTCCATAGAATTAATTAAGCATTGAATTACAGAAGGAGATATGTCATACCACATTCTGTCAATTGCAGTTTTTAAGTCATTTACGCATGTATATTGCTTTCCATTTTCATATATTTTACGAGATAAGATTTTTGAAATTCTGGAAGTTGATGCAATTGCACGCACAGATAAATTATCAACTGAAGCTTTATTTAATAACATTCTATCATCACGTAACGTGGTTTTCTTTGGTTTCCGACTCGCTTTCGAGTATTCCATGTTCCACCTGATCTTTTAACTCTATAAATACTGCTCAAGGATCTGTTTGTTCTTCTCAATATTTGTACAGGATTTTGTCCTTGCGCTTTTAATTGTAAAATCTTAATAATTTCATCTTTAGAAATTTCTTTACAACGTGGCATTTTTTATCAGAATACGCAGGAAACCTCTTTTCCGAATCACAAACAAAACAATACATTGAACTCATTAAATTATAATGCTAATTATATAGCAGACGATATTTCAATTAAAGGGAAAAAATTATTCTGCATTTATAGAAGCAGACGACAATAAAAATATTTTACTTTGTGAACAAGAATGTAAAAGAAAACATGCAATGCTGTATTGTGTCTATACTTTTGGGGTAGCATATTTTTATATCATTTAATGTACATTTTATAATTTCAAACATTTGATCATAATTCATATGTTTATATCAGCAAAACTGTTTTTATTTGTTGCTTATCTCACAAATTTTAATTGTACCTTTTTAATTTTTATGTTAATGCAAATTTTATTGATTGTCTAAACTTTTGGGAAATGGTGTACACATTGAAACGTTACTGCTTGCTTTATTTTATTTAGACAAATCATTATAAAAATAAATCATTTACCTTCATTTTAATGTCACCCGCACTTGCGTCGTATTTCGCGAGATGACAACAACATGATACAACCCTTCTTTCAAGGCTACTATATGGAAATAAGAAGAGCATGCGCAGACCGTTACTTGACGTCAAGGAAATTTTAAGCCAGTAATATGCTTGATTTGGCATGTGTAATTTTCCAAACTTGAAGTTGGTCTGAGATATCCTTGAATTAGCAACTTTGCTCTGTCATGGTAAATTCACTTGAAAGCCAACCTTGTTTCAAGGAAGTGTGCTGTGTGGGATTTGACATACCTTTTGATTTTTTTTTTTTTTTTTTTTTTTTAATGTGGCCGATTTAGTAAAGCGCAAGCGCATCGCCTTTGATGTGAAAGGCTTACGCATAGCACAATTCATATCACGCTAAATCGTAAGATGGCTTTTGCACTTATTGTTAAATCATTTTCGCTAAATCGATAAAACTTCCCTTGATGCATTAACTCGCAAGCGCATTGAGATAACTTGACGCCTAGCTAACATCGGATTTTTTCAATTACAGAACAGATGTAATCTCTAAATCGAGGCTGCGTTACATCGATCTAATATCGTCATTTCGAAATTAGCTAGTAGATGTTATCTTTCAATCGAGTCTCCGATTTTAGCAATAAATCGATTTTTGCGTTACATCGATGTAACGCCCAGTCCCGCTTAAAAAACTTCAACTGCGCAGAAGCTTGGCGATACCCGATGTAGCCAAACGCATTTGTGCTAGAAATGTTGTTTCCCATATGTATGACCTTTTTTCTACGAGATTGATCAAATATAATAATTTCGTTTTCATTTGTAGTGATATTTAACCTTCTAGAATGTATATTTTACAATACCATTTTTCTTTTTTTTTTCTTTTTTCAAAAAACTACATTTCAATATAGTTTTGAACGATTTTTATTCTGATAACGTTATAAAACGAAAAAAAAAAAAAAAAAAAAACAATTCATTGTTTCTAACCTTTATAAACTAATATATATATTTTTTCTTTCATTAATATTTTTTTATAAATAAGATAAATATTGTTACAAAGTGTACTATTTTTAGAACTGACTAACATATGCAGTAAAAATCATAAAAATAACTATTCTGCATTTAACCCGTTAGGGCCCAGTGTCCTCATTTGAGGACAGCTAATAAAATCACACGCATATTTTTTGTGGTTTCTTGGAATGATTTCGGCTTTTTGGTGATAGTTTATAGAGTCACTCTAAATGATCCCTGAAAGTTCTATGTGCCTACTTTTAATAATTATTTCATAATTTGGATAGTCATTTTATGATTTTTCATTCGTCGCATATATATTTGCTTTTTGCGCAAGTATACAACTTAAATCAAGGTGAATAATAATATGTATTATAACAGTTTACTGTCGAGATCTTTGTCAACATATAATAGGAAATTAATTTGCTATCTCAAAGTTTTGATATCTCGAAGTTTTCTCGCTAGAACACTAAACGTCAATAAATGAGGATAGGCTTTAAAACTATCAGAAGAATTGTTTACGTTAATATATTTTACTGTCAGTTGTCTATATTAATTTAGAAGTGAAATAATCAGCTAATAATGTTTTGCAAAATTAATTCGGGCGTTAACGGGTTAAACTGACACATAAAGTAGAGATGGGCTTTATTTCATATAATATAATAAATAATACTGTTATTGCATAAGAAGCCATTCATATCGAAATATATTATTGAAAAGTTCATATTAAATAAATAACACTTTAATTTTATCTCTCTGCACGCAAAGAATGAGAGAGAGAGAGAGTGTGTGTGATATATCTGGCAATCTGCCAATAAAACACAGACAGAAATCAGATTATTTGTTGGAGTGAAAGTTATTCGCTAACAGGAAATAAACGAAGCAGTGAAATATTTTCACCAGCTTACATGTAACGAGTTAAATAAATAATAATTAATTATTTCGTTGGTTCCATATCAGTCAAATAAATTTTTGAAATAAGTAATTGCTTTGATTATTTAACATCTTTCTAATATTTTGTTGTAAGTATTATTCTAAACCGATTGTTATGGTGTATTGATTTAGTTCAAATATCAGCATAGTCTTACAGTGAAATTCAACTTCGTAGATTACATATTAGTCGAATATTCTTTTGAAATAGGTGATAGCTTTGATTATTTTACATCTTTCTAATATTTTGTATTTAAAAGTATTGTTCTAGACTGAATGTAATAATATATTAGTTTAATTTAAATATTAGTATAGGCTATGCCAATTATATGTAAAGTCGAAAACACTAAATTCTACCGTTTAACGAAATAATATTTTCATGAAGCTAATTTAAACAGCCATGATGAGATAGGTTAGAGGTGATTAATTGATGTTAATTATTGTATCATGGGGATGGGGAATGGGAAGGGAAGCGGAATACACGCACCAGGTTTACGCGCGTATTGAAGACGCTAGTAGCTTTGGGAAGACGATGGAAAGCGTTTAAAAAGGATGTGTGGAGTGGGAAAGGGGAAGAAGGAAGAGTGTTGTTTATATTTAAAATTGCCTGTAGCAACTGGAATTGAAAAGAGCACTTATTTATTGTGGTTTTCTCAAGAATATTATTTGAGTTTATTCAAGCATAATTTGATTAGAAAATTGAATATTTATTTATTTATTTATTTTTATCTTATCTTTTTTTTTTTTTTTTTTTCTTTAATCTGAAATTTTTTTTTTTCGTGACTATTTTTAATGATTTAAAATGAATAAATTTGTTGTGGTATTAAGGATAGTTAATTATGATCGTAAGTTAAAATAAAGTGTGTGAGAAAATAAATAATTTTATTCAATCAGTTTTTGTAAGCAAAATTTATATTTTTAAAGAAGTGGTTCTACATATTTAAAATTATTGATACTTTAAACATCACTCCGTGCTTGGTAGAAAAGCTTCTTTCGAAAGGGGATCCCCTCCTTCAGCGATGCCGACTGCACTCCGTGGCTGGCGGTCTCTAACTAGTTGCTCATCTCTTTTATCGATGTACAGGTGACGCCATATCTCGTTTATCTCCGCTGATTCGTGGTCATTTATTACGTCATGTTTATGCGCGATCTCAATGCTTTCTCTTAGATAAGCGTAGGTTTGATTATTGTAATTAGCTAATTTGGAGCTCCGCCAGCCACGGAGTGCAGTCGGCACCGCTGAAGGAGGGGATCCCCTTTCGAAAAAAGCTTTTCTGCCAAGCACGGAGTAATGTTTAAGGTATCAATAATTTTAAATATGTTATATCAACTTCGTTAAAGTATTAAATATAATGTTTAAAGTCTTACCTGGACGTTTTATTCGTTTTACGTGGTGTTGTTTTGTCTCTGCCGACGATTCGTGGTCAAAATTTCTTAAATGTATACTTAGTGTTTTATTTTTACACGTACTCTCATACCATCAGCAGTATCGGATACTTTCTCCCGAAACTACCTGAAACAGGTTTTTTTGCGACGCAAACAGTCGAAAACGTATCGTTTGATAGTTTCCCTCTCCTATCTTTGTCAGTGACGAACTTATGACTGACTAAATCTCCTGCGCTAGATGTTAGCTCATGTTCAACCAATCGGAGTGCGAGAAAATCAGAGTGCAGTTAAAACATTGAAAAGCGAGCGATTAGTCGCCAACTGTAAACGTCTTCAATGAATTAATTTCAGTCTTCAAAATAACCCTTCTACTGGATGCCCGATTATTTGGAGAGGAAATAGCGTATAGTTCAGAGGGTAGGGTCTTCCGTGTGATAGCTGCTTAATATCGTTGTTTTTATAAGTTAGAGCAAGTTTTCGCACAAGTTTCTTCTAACAGTTGTTAACGCCAGTCCAGTGTTTCAGCTCCCATCCATTGATTCCTCCAAAAGAATGACTTCCATTCATTACCAATGCTCGACAACTTTTTTCACCTTGATGTTACCACCATGCTAGTCTTTCCAATAGCCATCCAAAACCAAAACTCACTTTTCCAACGCAAGTTGCAGTAATCAAGTGTTGCCTCAGTGTTAATGAAGAATGGCTCCAACCAATGAACTAAAAAAATTTTTTGTATTAAAGTAGCGATGTAACTATAGCTTTAACCTGATTTATGGTATATATATATTTGTAACACAGCTGCACATTGTGTAAAACCATGTAGACTTCCTGATGATGCCCTGCTATTCAGGGCGAAAAGCTTTGAAATATGCATCTTTTAATTAAATATATGTTTTTAAAACTTATATACGTGTTTTAAAGTGTTTTATTTATTAATTTAATACGTTACACGTGTTTTTAAAAGTGTCTCTATATGATATATATGTATATTTTTTTAAGAAGTAGAATAGGGTTTTGAGGCTTCTGGGGACAATTTTAGGGATCAAATATTTGTAGGGACTCTTTTGGGGAAATCTGAAACTTTTGGGGACCAATCTGGGGAGTTCTTCAACTTTCTGTCAATGTTGGCAACGTAATGATTTATCCCTACTACTAGGGACTTTCAATAGCTTTATTCATGATGTAGGGACAAATTTTAAATTCATAGGGACTTTCGTCAATTTTGTAAGAAATTTCAACAAATTACGCATGGATTATGTTGTTCCTAACTTTTACATGATTATTCATTAAAGTAGGGAATTTTATCGTCAGTGTAGGGACATTTCGAGTTTTCAGTGGAATATCGCAAAATCTGAATAGGCAACACTGCTTTTTTTCTAGTTTCTATCTAAGATTTTACACATATACAATATATTATAGATTTATTTTATATTAATTTATTAATTTTTCTGTTCTTAATAATAAGTTGTATTCGGTTCACAATGTTCCAGTTTAAATTCTACAGTTGCCTCTCCGACTGCACCAACTAATTAGAGGGGATTATAATACATTTTTGTATTTAGGATTTATTTTTTTCAAAAATTGCCTTGGGGGAAAATCTGATCTTAAATATGCTTAATATACACTAAGCGACGAAAAAAAAAAAAGCCGCACTTGGATATTTTCCTTTTTGCCTTCTACAACCGCCAATTTTATCGTTTAAAAAGCAAATTTTCGAACAGATTTTTATTGTGTTGTCCCCCACATACACTTTAGCTTGGAGTCCAGCGTTAAAAACAAAATTCAATTGTCAGGAAAATTCTAATTTCAGAAATTATTTCAAAAATTGTAAGAATAAGGCAGTTAACGATGCCACAAAAAGTATTATTTTTTGAACGAAAATCAAAAAATATTTTAATACGTGAGATGGCAAAATAATTAAAAGTTAACGAAATATTGGTAAAAGGGTTTTTAGCAAGATATAAAATTTTTTGGCCGTTTAAACTGGAAATTTGGTTTTAGGCGGCTATGTTGCTCATCCGAGCGAGATGACCGTAAGTTAAACAGCCATTGTTTATAAAATTGGTTTGTATTACATTTAGAACATAAAAGAGATTCAGAAAAAGTGTTTAACAGCATAATTTCTTTAAATACAGAACAGCTACTATTAAACAAAGCAGGTTTAAATGACAGAAAATTTGAAAAAATTCCATTATTAGTGACGAGAATTAGGAAAGCAAGACCTCATATGGCTAAAAAAAAAATTAAAAAATTATTAGTTAATTATTGGGCTGAACTGGTTCTCTTTGATGAGTCAAGTTTAACTTATTGCGAGCTAAAGAAAACAAGCAGATCTGACAACGAAAATATGACTGGCTTAATGAAAATCACACTTTTAAGACAGTGACGCATTCTCCATACATTATGGTACGGAGGTGCATAACTTTTCAAACAGTCGGGCAAATTTTTATGCTCAAGGGATCACTTAACTTGAAATAAAACACAATCTTCATAAAAGTGGTGCCTGACCTGTGATTTTGGAGGTATCTTGGACATTTCCGTAAACAGCATTTCAAGATGATAATGCACCTTACTACACGGCGTCTGTGATAAGTTTATTCACTTCAAATTGTCAAAATTTCCTATCCATTCCCATGAGAACCTATTATTCTGTAAGTAATCCTATCTTTTTTTCACTTTAAGTTAAACCCCATAAAAGATATAGTAGAATTTCTTCTTTACCAGACATGGAAATAGCCCTAATCGCGATCCGCTTGAAAATGTTTCGTCTATAAAAAGCAGAGTTGCCAACTTTTATAATTTATTCCGGAGCATTTTTAACCCCGCCTTATTTTCGCACCAGAAATTTCGTAGAATATTTCTCTTTAATATGTGACAAGGATTAAATCAGAAGAAAATCATTCATCAAAATTTTCGGTGTGAAAAAAAGGGTGGGGCTGACAATGCTCCGGAATAAATTATAAAAGTTGGCAACTCTGAAAAAGGCGGGGGAGAGGATTCGAAATTTGCAGCCTATAACTCTGCCAGAACTAGAAAAAATTATTTGTGACATTTGGAACATTGAAATTTCTGGGATTTATATTAAAACACTGTATAAAACTATGCCATTGCGCATTAAAGCAGTAATTCCATATAAAGGTGGAATTAACCCAATGCAGAGCACATATTTTTAATAAAAAATTGCTTAGATCTAACAAATAAATAGTTTTATTTCATATATTAAAATATAACTTGTTTATTTCATATAATAAATCATTAATACGAAGTGTATGGTTGTTGCCTTATGCAGGGATGGAACACGGGCGCAGAATTCATACCACTATCAATGTAAGAAAATTTTCTACCTCTTAAATCAACGATATTATAACTACAGAAATTTCTTAAACTCATTCCGGTATGAATTCTGCGCCCGTGTTCCATCCCTGCTTATGCTCAAAAAGAAAGTTTTATGCAGATTTTTAAAAAGTACTTCCTAAAGTGCAATAAAACATTATTAAATCGAAAATGTACATATATCATTTTATTTCATTGGTATTATGCAAACAAGACAGTTTTATTCGTTTCAAACATTAATTTTAAAGTTATTACAAATAAAAAATGTATAACTCATTTTTTCTGCATTGCAGCTTTTTTTTTTTTTTTTTTTTTTTTGTCGCTTAGTGCGTGTGTATATATATATATATATATATATATATTTTTTTTTTTTTTCCCCTTTTCTTTCTTTTCTTTTTTTTTTTTTTTTTTTTTTTTTGAAAAAAAATTATTTTCCCTTTTTAGTAGAAATCAAGTTGGGGATTTTTTCGGAAAAAAAAAAAAAAAAAAAAAAAAAAACCTGTTTTGGGGAAATTTGAAGACCTATTTGGGGAAATAATTTTCGACCATCTGGCATCACTGAGTGGTATGAATTCTGCGCCATTGTTCCATCCCTGAGTGACTTAGGAATATTTTATGCATGTTTTTTACTAAAAAACACTTTTTGAATTATGGAAATTACTAATAAATTCACAATAAAAAATATATATAAATTATGACCTATATTAATTTTTGCACGAATAGAATAAGCATAAAAAATATGTGGGTTTGTAAGTTTACAGCTCATTCCTATCACTAATTTTCCAGTGATAGTAATATTTCTTTTTATATTGATTGTAGGAAAGAGGGTGTGGCATCACATGTTATTATTTGCATCATCTATTAGTAAATATAAATCTATAATCAGACAGAAATTTCACATACCTTGTTCAGGATTTGAACCCGGGATCTTCCGTGTGAAAGCATAGTTGACAGCTTAGCACCTTTTGGCTGACAGAAAATTTAAATAAAAAATATTATTTCACTTAATTAATGAAATCCGTTACAGTTCGTTGATTAAAATAAATATTTCTCTTAAAATTTCCCGGCAGCCTAATGTTTCTAAGTTCGCAACTATATGTGGGAGTCAGGGACACTAACCACAGCACCGTATAGGCGGCGTAAAGGAAACTTGTTTGTGCTAAATAATTTTTACTAAAATGCATATATTAGTGGTAAAAAAAAGAAAAGAAAAAAAGAAAGGAAAAGAAAAACATAGTAGTTGTGAAGTTTCGTAATCTATTCCGGAGCACTTTTTGCCCCACCTTTATTTCACACCAGGGTTGCCAGATTGGGTTTTTAAAGCCAAATCTTACATTTTTGGCATTTTTTTTTTTTCGCTCGTTTGGCCTTGAAAAAATAGTGTCTTTTGGCTTTTTTTTCTGGCTTTTTTCAACTGTTATTCAATTTTAAGCATCACTCGATTTATTAAATATTTTTAGATCTATTGATTTTTGAGTTGAAAAATAGACAGAGTGACAAGTGACATGGAACATAGAATATGGATTCTTTAATTCGAATTTGGTAGGGGAAAGGGAGCGGGAAAGAGATGAGACAGAGTTGTTACCAATGCAGTTTCAACGCTGACCGGTCATGCGGTGTTTCGTGTTTTCAGCATCTTTCAGGAATTGCTTTCACTGTTTCCCTTCGGATGACCGACTGACTGGGAGAAATAAAACTGCATAATTAAATGCTACACATTTAGAACTAAAGCTTTATTACCAGAATTTTAGTTTTAAAATAAAAATTAAACATAGTAAATCATGAAGTAAGAAAGGAAATTTTTTATGTAAATGTAAAAGGAATAAAAACGACAATGAAATTCACGTTATGTTTAAGGCGAGCATGTTTAAGAATTGTGGCTACTCAGAGTCAAAGTAAAATATAATACGAAATCCCTTTATTAAGATTTTTTTTTTTTCTTTTAATTATATCTTCTATCATAATATTAAGAAGTTCGAGTGAAAGACGACAGGTTTCAGCAGTTGTTGTCATTAGCATTGAAGAAAACGTTTCTGTAAAAGCAAATGTTATTATTTAACCCTCGCTTTCCCAAGATGGGTACATTTTGACCCTATTTTGTAGTTAAAATTTAGTTAAGCCCGCCTCATTCAAAAAGTGCGCTAATTCGCCAAAGATAGCAAACGTAATCAGTGGAATGTTGCAACTTCTAAACGATACAAAAAGGCGCAGTGCTGGTGATTTTCGCCAAATGTGCCAGGTAGCACCTGAAAGCAATTTTTCTGCAGTAACGTCTTGATCTTGGGAAAGCGAGGGTTTAAGATAAAAAACTTTTTACATATTTTATTAATATCAGTATTTGTATCTTTATACTACTTATCAGCATTTTGTATCTTAATAATTATCTAGAAACAGAACGTGATTTGAGTTGCCAAAAATTTTATTTCTAATATAAAGAAAAATGTGCGTATACTAATGTGCTATAATAATAAATATTAACTAATTTATACTATATTTATTAAGCAAATACCGGTATGAATTATGCACCCATATCTCTTCCCTGGTCACTTCATTTTGAAGTAAAAAAAAAAAAAAGAAATTAATAATTTTTCGGGATCATATGAATTAATGTTTGTCATATTTATTTAACATTTTCATCCCTATTTTGACAGCTTATCATTAAATGAAAAATTAAGAGAAATGTGTAAATTTACTAATTTCTGGGATGATTTGATCCAAATAAATAAATAACTAAAAATAAAAATGAATCAAAAATGAAGTTTACTGTTGAAAAAAGGAAAAAGCCAATTTTAATATCTAGTTGACCACCTAACTAAAAACTAATCACAAGCTTTTAAACTACACGTTATTACAAATCCATCCGTACCAACCACATGTTTCTGCAATAATTTACTGCAAAATTAGTAGGGAAGCGGCTTTTTCCTTTTTTTTTCTCCTGACTGTACATAAAATGTACTTAAGGATAGCTGCCAACAACGTAATTAATAATACAAAGTACTGTTAGCAGCCGTCTTTTTCTTACACCACGTTTTTTTTTTTTTTTTTTTTTTTTTTTAAGAGTATTTTGCGTTTTATCTAATAGTAATTACATAGAGAATTACTCTTAAAATTAATTGGTGTAGAAAAGGGGTGGGTACTCCGAAATTATAATTACAGGGGTCGCACCCTCCGCCTTTTTTTCAAGACACATCCAGGAATGGGAAACTTTACAATTCATTGGTTCAACTTTTTGTATACAACAATTTGTACCCTATATAATCAGGGCACATTACAATAAAGGCAGAAATTTATTATCTCTGAGAGTGTCCTGAAAAAGGGCAGAGAGTACGACCCCAGAAATTAGGACGGTAGTAGCTATGCTTACGAAAAGTATTAAGCACTTAAATTACTAAGTTTCCTTTATTAATAACAAACAATGGGTGCAAAGGAAATGAATACATCTGGATTATCATTATATATGTATTATCGTTATATATTCCAAGTATGCTACATACAGAATTTAGAAATAAATATTTACGGTTAAAATATTTATCATTTGCGTATTCCCTATATTGCTAATAACAGGGGTCATACTCTCCGCCCAATTTTCAGGACACTCTCAAGAATGGAAAGTTTTTTAATTTACTGCTACCTCTCTATTTTTATTCTATAATCTCTATCCAGTATAATCATGACACATTTTCAAAGAACTTATACTATCGGAAAGAAGGTTTGTTCCCGTAGCGATAAGGTAAACGTATCTGATCACGTGACTTTATAAAATAACCATACACAAAAAGCAACTTTACAGGAAAACGGCGCAGTCGAATAGCGTACGGTCGCGGTGTTTTTCTTTCACTATCTTGCTTGCATTAAACAAAAAACTTATACTACCTGATAGTATAAGTTCTTTGCTTTACTTTCCAATGATTATAGATCTTAGCTTTATTTATTGTACAGTCGGGGAAAAAAAAAACGCAGCACTTGATGGTATTTCGTTATTAATTGACGCAGAAAAACTTAATAGACACCATTCAACAGGAAATGAAATGCACTTTCTGAAAATGTCGTCGAATTTTGAATTAGGGGTCATCTACATATTAAAATGAGCGCCAACTTTGATTTTTTCAATAGTAATACCCAATTTTGACTTAATATTCAAATTTCTGAGTCTGGCAGTGCGGAAAAGTATACTGTTTGTATACTTTATCTTTAGTATTCATAGAGTTATGATGAAAAATGTGTTAGGGGGCTATCTCTAAATATAGAAAAATAAAATTAAGATCCTACAAGAACTAGAAAAATTATACTGTTTCACACCGGAAATATTTCAAGAAAAAAAGAGTTATAAAAAGAAATAAAAATATTAACACCTTTGCAGTATCTTAATTATCATGAATTTAGTTTTTTGGATATGTATATACTTTAGTACTTTTTTAGATAATTTTAGGTATATTTAAATACATTACACTTACGATTGGTCAGACAATACTTTTTATAAAAGTGCAATATTTTTCAATTAAAAAGTATCTATCATGGATATACTGATCACCAATAAAGCTTAAATTTTCTTTCGTACGAGTAACATAATATACAAACTGAAATAATATAGCTATATATATATATATATATATATATATATATATATATATATATATACAACAACGCATAAACTAAATCTTTTCGGATAAATTATTGTAAGGTTTCATAAAGTATATATTAAACAATTTTAATAGCACTTCCCAGTTTTGGGTCAGTTGAACTCTTTGGAACTGTACGATTTGTTTTATAATTTCTATGAAAATATAATTTCTTAATTAACGCTTTCGCGACTGCTGACGTAGATTCACATCATTTGAAAATCTGTAACAATGCCAGTGGGCGTTTCTTTCGTAATTTTTGTGTTACTTATTTCTTAAGCATGTACCCAGTGTTCATACTTTTGCAATAAAATGTACTATGGATAGAAATATATTAATTAGAAAGAATATAGTTATAATGTATATCCATCTGTAATATAATTGTGGTACAGAAAATTTTTTTAGAAATATTTTATTTTGAGAGTATTTCAAACAGTAAACCCCGCCTATTTAGTTAATTTTTTCTTCTAGTGTTCGTTTAATGGATTCTAAATTTATCACCAGTAATCGATGAAGTAAATACCACCTGTGTATATTTTTGTCAATGTAAAATAAGGGGTTTAACCCGAATACTCAAAGTCACATTCACTTTTCGTTTCTGTATTGTTTTGTTTTGAAGAACGATAAAAGGCGGGGCTTTAGAAAACAGGAATTCTTGATACTAACACAAATGTCTAAAAATCAAAATTTTTGTTTCATTTCTTTGCATTTGACATTGTTGTTATATAATTTGTCCCTTAAATAAAAAATAAAAGTATTTTGTTCAATTTTCTCCTTTATTTTTTAAGATTTGCTTCGTTATCTCATTCAAAAATTTTTAAGAGACCCTAAACCACTCCAAAAGAAAGATTTATTTATATCTCGAAAACTAATAACTGGAATGAGCTGCAAATTTGCACACCCATATTTTTCAGCATTAGGATTCATTTTATGTAAAAATTAATATAGGTCATAATTCATAATTTTTATGAATATGAATTTATTAATTTTTTTCAGAATTAAAAATATTTTTCAGAATCAAAATTAATGATGGATTATATGTTTGGGTTTCTTCACTGTATCTCGTAAAAAAAGAATTATATCGATCAAGTTATTTTTTGTGAAGATATTAATAAAAGTTTGAAATATGAATTTAACATTAGCACCTTCAAACTTTGAACGCTTATAACTCTGTGAAAAAATAAGCAAAATATACAACCAATATACTTTTTCGCATTGTCGCGATCCCAGGAATTCAAATATAAAATAAAAATGGGGCATTACCATTGAAAAAATCAAAGTTGGTGCGCGTTTTAATATGTAGACGACCCCCAATTCAAAATTTCCGTTCATTTTCTGAATCTACTCTCAATTCCCCGTCGAATGATACCTAATACATTTTTGTGCATTGAAAAGCAACGGAGTTACATCGAGTGCTGCGTTTTTTTTTTCCCCGACTGTACATTAAAAAGCTTTCATTTTCTTATTATTCTCTTTTCTTTCTTTTTTTCTGTATATATTTTCTTTTTCATGTATTATATTTGTATTTTTATTTTGAAATATTTTAAATAGGTAGAACATTTAGAAAATGTATTATAGGAATAGATAGAAAATATATTATAAATCAATATTTGTTTCGGACATTTACATATATATAGATTAATATGCACTTATAAAATAATTCTTATTTCATATTTATGAGTTTTTATATATATATATATATATATATATATAAATAAATAAAATATGTAAATTACAGATATTTAAAAAAATGTTTCAAGTAAATGAATAGCATTATTACAATTGTTACTATTTGATAACATTTAATAAAACAATTATAATTTTTAGTATAGATAATTATTTAAAAAAAAAAAAAAAAAAAAGACCTGCTTCAATATTTAAATGTATATTTTAATTTTTTCCTACACTTACTTACAATTAATTACAGATATTTTTTAAGTTTCCGGGAATTAAATATAATACATAAATCAACAATTGCTGCTCTAAATTCTACGCAACGGAAAAAATAGTGATCTTAAAAATAAATAAATAATTAAAGTACTAACTATGATTAATAATGGTTAAAAATGATTAATGATAAATACCGAATGGGGGATGAACAGTTGATGATGAAATGTAATTAATGATTAAAGCGTAAAAAAATTCAAAATCCTGCACGATCGCTGAAGATGACAGAATCTTTCAACGAACAACAAACTCGTTTACAATTACAAATACGGCGTCCTATGATCACATGACACTGTAACACATGAGCATACACACGAATCTGATTTTGAAATTCTGTGCATGCTCCTCGCTAGCTCAGCCTGTAAGTTAGCTTCTTGTACAGGCATACTTATAAAGTCCGCCAGGGAGCATTAGTTATGCTTCAGCTGCTGCTGGCCTTCTTATCGTAGTACAAATTCTTTGACATTACAAAAAATATATCCAGTAGTATTTCTGAATAAAATTTCTCTTCGCAAAAAAAGAAGGAATTTCGTAACTTGAAGAGTGTCCTGAAAAAAGGGCGGAGAGTACGACCCCTGTTAATAATCATAGCTGCCAATATTTTAATTTTTTCCGAAATACTTTTAGCCCCACCTTTATTTTGCACCACACCATTTTATATATACAAAACTTTTCTTCAATATATAACTTCGATAAAATAAGAAATAATTACTTTTAAAAAATAGAGGCGGGGATAAAATTACTCCGGAGTAAATTAAATTATTGGCAGCTATGAATAATATACATACTTGCCAACCATCTCATTAATAACCGTACAATTGTTAACGCCCCCCTAAAAAAACACCCCTTTTCTCACACCACTATATTTTTAGAGTTATTCTCTTCAAATGCTGTTACGATTGAGTAAGACTAAAATTACTCTAAAAAATTATTGGTGTGAAAAAAAAGGCGGGTACTAAAAATTGTACGGTTCATAATGAGAGGGTTGGCAAGTATGAATATATAAAAGAAAATTTTATGAAGTTCCCTTACTTTTTTTTTTTATTTCTTGAAATTGCAGTGTAAATATAATAACATATATATAAAACACATAGAGAAGAATGTATTTGCTCCGCCTAATTTTAGGAAAAAATCACCGAAAGTCGTATATTTATTCTTTTAAATATTAAATTATTGTCATTGATTTCATTTCATTTTGATATTACGATCTGTTTTACCATCCGCAAAATATTCCAACAAAAACAGTCATACAAATTTCAAACCAAGTGTTAAATTTATCTGAAAACAAACCCATCTATTTGTTTTCAATATTAATAGTCGAGTAAGTCTATGATTTAAATAAAAGAGCATTTCATAATGATTTTCGTATGATTTTTTTTCTCTCTTCCTCATTTTAGTTTCTCTTGAAGTGATAAGTTTGCATAAAATAGAAACTAGTGAAAAGTTAATTTAAGATATGCCAACATTTTAATTTATTCCAAAGCAGTATTAATTCAGCACTTTTTCTTTCTTTTTTTTTTTTTTTCTTTGTGTGTGTGTGTGTGTGTGCTGAAATTTTCATATTTAAGACTAAATAAAAAAAAAAAAGAACTGAAGAAACGCACAGGCCCAAGGGTGCAAAGTATCCAAAATTGTCCTTTTTTTTTTTTCGGAGAAGTTTAGCCCCGCCTTTATTACATACCACTTTTTTTTTTTTTTTTTTTTTTTAAGAGTTGTCTTTTACTTTATCGTAGTTTAATATTGGAGAAATTTTTCAATTGAAATTATAAAATTCGCGTCAGTTAGTAAATTTCACTTACTTGAATCAAACTGATGCTTATGTTAATAATAATAATAATAATAATAATAATAACAATATTAATTTTTATTATATACGCAAAACATATACGTTAGAGTAGAAACTGCTTCCACCAGCACATTTTAAGAACGTTGCTCTTTTCGTTCCATCGAAATATTCACAAAATTTTATATGTATAGTTTGTACACTGCAGATATAAATGCTTACGTTTTGCGTGGAATTACATAAAAAATTGGTAAATTCGTTTATTGCACAAAATCGTCGGGGAAATTACCTTGATTACAGGGATGGAACACGGGCGCAGAATTCATACCGAATCCGTTTAAGAAATTTCTCTACTTATAATATCGTTGATTTAAGAAGTAGAAAATTTTCTTACATCGATAGTGGTATGAATTCTGCGCCCGTGTTCCATCCCTGTGATTAATTTGAAAATAATTATTTTATTTTCAGATTAAATGTCATGTATTTCATGAAATTGATAAATAAATAAATAGTCCCCCCCCCCCAATTTGGAATAATGCAGTTGATAGTGTTGCCAATCTCGCGGATTTTTTATTAAATAATCTTAATTCTAGCGTTTGTCTAGTTACTTCGAAGATTGATAATCTGCTATGCATAGCAAATATAAATTCACGAAGTTATTGGTGAATACTGAATAAAAAAATCTGGCAATACTGGCTATTGAACATACCTTTATCTCATTTTTATACACCGACGCACTAAAGCAGCTATTTTGAGAGAGCCTAGATTATGCAACTATCGCTGTTAAAGAATAACGTCTTGCCAAAAAAAAATATTTCAGATTCACACCACTTTATTTTAATTCAATTAATTGTGTGAAAACTATATATTCTATTGCCGGTTGGCGTAGGCGTCGGAACTCAGAAACTCAGGTTTTAACTATACGGTTGATCGCTCTCTGGGCAGGTCACCGGGAAATATATTTTGGAACACTCAACAGTGCTGAAAGTGGGCGAAAATCAATGTAGAGAAACGCACTTTCGCTAGAATTACTTCTTCAGTAAGCACAAGTGTGGAAAATACGATGATGGAAAGCAGTATTGCCAGATGAAAATTTAAATTATCCCTAATTCCCTACGTTAAAATACTTTTACCCTACGATTCAAAACTATTAATAGAAATTATATTAAATCATATTATTATTATTATTTAATATTTTCTAGCATTAAAGAAAAAAAAAAAATCCATTCTTATTAATATACACATAAGTTGATTCTTGAAACAAACGGACAAATAAAATCAAGTACCTCATTTCTGTATACAAATGTATATTCGTGATAATACAGTAAATAAAATGGACTATGTGTCTATAATTTGTTTAAATTTAATGCTGTTAGCTCTTTATTCTATTAAATTATTAAATCAAACAGCTAATCTCCTTGACATCTTTTTGTATCAAACTCACCTAGTAAATTTAATTTAGTAATAAATAATCAATGTTAAACCAGCAGATATTGACTAGATAGGCTCCTTACTCCGACTCCTTAGGGGGTGTGGCTACACGAAATGGGTGGTGTGAGCACATCAAAGAGAAATAAAAAGACTAATTTAGAGAAAGGAAAACGAAAGACAACGTATTCTAACGTAAAACAAAATAAAATACACTTTTAGATCAGTATAATATATTTACGATTAAGATTTTGTACTGCACATTATATTTTATTTGAGGGGTAGGTGTATACAAATTACAAATAACTTGACAATAGGCATTTCGAGGAAATTTAATTTTAACATGTACATGAGTTATTGTCCAATTTATTTTAAAACTTTGATGTTAATTATATCAAAATATTAAATAAATGTTATATTTATAATTAAAATTATATAATAAATTTACCATTTCGGAATAATAAGAATAATAATAAAAGGGAGGACATATAAAAAATTTGCAAATTTTCCGACTATTATAATTTATGCCGGCGCAATCCTAATAATGCCCTATTTTCTCCCTTACTAATTTTCTTGAGTAATTTTCCCCAGTATGTAACTAGGATTATATAGGAAGAAAAGAACGCTTATAAAAAAAAAAAAAAAAAAAAAAAAAAAAAGTAGTAGAAGTACGAGAAATAGAGGGCGGTACTAATAATACACTGGAATAAATTATAGATGTTGGCAACTCTGAGTTATGAGATATTTCACTTCGCATCAATCTGTAATAAAATAATGTATCAGAAACAGGTTATTGTAAGCAATATTTTTACAGATAAGTTTAAAACTTTTTGCGTTTTTAAAAAGAATTTTATAATTTTCATTACATAATAGAAAAATCCCTAAAAAACAGAATAATAATAAAAAAAAAAAAAAAACCCTACGCCAAAATCAGAGCTAAAAAACCCTACTGTAGGGAGAAATCAATACATCTAGCAACACTGATGGAAAGACAAGATAAGGCTTTTTACTACAAGATTTTTTAAATATAGTTATTTTGTTTTCATTTGCTGTGATATTTAGGCACACAGAACGCTCATTTTTTTTAGTATCCATTTCTAGAAAAAACTACATTTTAATATAGCTTCAAAAAGATCTTTATTTTGATCACGTCTCAAAACGAAGTTTACTTTCCAATAAATCTATAAAGTTTCATTTCTTTTAAGCTTTATCATACCAAGTTTTTTTTTTCCTAACTTTCATTAATATTTTTAATTTTGTTTTTAAAATGCAGTAGGTTTATTAGACTCCTCCCCTACATTACTAAATGACAGAAAAGAAAATTCTCATTTACTGATGGAAATAATTAATTTCTTTTTGTAATTCTTGATAACTCCCATAAGGTTAAAAAAAAAAAAATCGGATAGTAAATATAGATTAATATATATATATAAAGCGAATAATAAAATGTAGATTAAAAGAAAAAGAAAAAAAAGAGAGAGAGAGAGATAATGTTTAAATTTGATTTAAAATAAAATGAACTTTTTGATAAAGATTTTAAAACCCAAAGTAAGAGCAATTTTATTTGGATGTATTCTGTAAATATTGAATAAAACAATTTCATTATATATATATTTAAATTTCTCTAGATATCCATCATCTTAATTATCCCTCTAAGTCTTAATTTTCTTGACAGAAGTTAAAGTCATAGCGTTAACATAAAAAAAAAAAAAAAAAAAAAAAAGTAAATAAATAAATAAATGGACAATATTCCTGTGACGTCACCGTAGGTAAAATCGCCGAACACGTGGCCGATATTTTGTAAACAAATTAGATTCAACATGCCATTTTATTGTTACGCATAACATTTTCGAAATATTTCTGCAGTGAAACGTAATAATAATGTTCAAACAAGAACAAAAGAAAAATGTAAACAACTGAATCGAATGATAAAGTTAAGACTATTCCATAACGTAAAATTGCAGAACATTTTATGTATACACACACACACACATACATATATATAATGAATAAAAGATTAATAAGAACATTTTATACACACACACACATATATATAGACATCAAAGCTTAAATAATTAGAATTTCAATCATTTTAATAAAGGAATCTATTAGATGGAACATTCATTTAAATTTGTTAACATCGCCACAGTTCACATGACATCTTTTAATATTACATATGTTGATTAAGATTAAAATATATTACTAAAACTGGATTAAAAACAAAACAAAGGTATCACTATATCACTCTTACTTCAATTTCATATAATCTGTAACTCTTAGAAATAATATTGCAAGATAAAAATTTGCAAGCCACAATGCTTTGCTATGGTAGAGTTGAGAATTGTTTGCCTAAAACAGCTGATTTTTTATAGTCTCGAACCCAAACGAGGAATATGGTCCATTATGACGAGAAAAATCAATAAAATCATCTAACTAAAATTAAGTAAAATAATAATAATAATAAACATAAAATTAATTTTATTTTCTTGCTTCAGTTCAATTCTCTGATTCGAAATCTATTCAAACTTTGATCGAAAGGAGATTTATATATTATCTTTTTACATTTTGAGCATAATTCTTGAAATTCCTTTCTGCTTATGGGTGTTGCTTATATGATAAATTGCAAAATAGGCAAGGCCAATGGGAAATTTTTGAAGCCTCCCCCACCCCCTTTCCAAAATTTGCAAATTTGGTGAATTGTTTTGAGTTATAAATCATTTTTAACACCAAAATCGGTATTCACCTCACAAAATCTGCGATTTAACACTTGAGTTAACCCTCTTTTTTTAATCCTCCTAAATTGGTAGGTTAACTCTGAGGTTAAATGAGCATGTTACAGTTACAGCGAAAACAGTTTTGTTTACTTTTTTAATGCATTGCGTTTTTATTGACCAATCAGCGAGACTCTTACAGATAACTCTGGGGTCAACTAATCCACGGATGGTGAATACGAACACTTTCTAACCCAGGGTTAAGGGAGTGTTAACTCTAACACAAGTGTTACGTGAACCATGGGTTAACACTGATTTGGTGAATAAGGCCGTCAGTGTTATGAAATAAACCTTGAAACCCGTCCGAATTTTCAGCTACAGCCTTGAAAATAGAGAAGTAAAAATAAATTCGATTCGAATTTCTGAACAAAAATTAATGTTGTGATAAAAGTATAATAGATATTATTGATACTGATTATAACAGTATGTAAGTCTGTCGGTAAATTTGTGCATGAGAGATGATTTTATTTTATTATTTTATTTTATTTTTTGGGGGTAGGTGCTCCAGTGATTGACATGTTCCGGTAATTCACATCTATCCCTAAATACTTAATAAATAAGAAAAATAATAAAAGCATATATTTTACATATAAGAATTTTAACTTTTTTTTTTTTTTTCAAACACTGGAGCATACGATGCAAATAACTGGTAAATTGAATAACTAGCAGTGTCAAACATTGGAACATAGGGTGCCAATTACTGGTAAAATGAAAAACTGACAGTGTCAATTACTGTTACATTAAGCGATTTAAAATAAAAGTTCATTAAAAAAATACATGTATTAAATGTATATATTTTAACATATATGTGGTTCTGAATGTCTTTCATGCCATATATATTTATTAACTTAAGATTTCTAAAAATGTTTTCTGATGACTAGATCATTAAACCATCAGAGATTGCTCTAAAAGTGTCAATCACTAGAGCACTCACCCTACTTATTTTTATTTATTTATTTTTATTTTTTGCTAGTTTAAAATATTGATATTTTCAATATATTTTTTAACTGTTTTCTTTCTGCAATTTATGATCGACGGAAAATAAAACTTTACAGAAAAATTACATTAATTAAATCATTTTTACAAATATTTATATATGTTATATTTTATATCATCATCAAAATATAAAAAGATTTTATTTTTAAAAATTAACATATGAAAACAGAAGCTAAAAGTTAATACATAATTTAAAACCGTAAAAATGAGAGTTTCGGAAAGGAATTGTTAAAAAATTGCTTTAATGAAAAGCACATATTATTTTCATGTTACTAAATTACATGTTACTAAATTACATGTTACTTCCATACCTTTTTTAAATATATTTTATAAGAAAATTTCTTATAAAAGTATTTTAGAGTTATTTGAAAACTAATATAATTTAATATTTTTTTATTTTCAACAGTTTGATCCATTTTTTTTTTTTTTACCTGGCAGAACGACAAAATGGAATATAAAATTTTTGTGATAAGTAGATCTACATTATATTATATTAATTACACAGAATACATTGATTTTTTTTTCCTTCGTAATTTCTTTTATTCTTTTAAAGTAAAAATGTTAAAATGTCACTGCTTACTGTCAACAAATATAAAACGTAGAGTGATAGTTAAGATAATAACTATACATATACATACTTGCCAACCATCTCATTATGAACCGTACGAATTTTAGTACCCGCCTTTTTTTTCACACCAATAATTTTTTAGAGTAACTTTAGTCTTATTTAATCGTAACAACATTTGGAGAGAATTACTCTAAAAATATAGTGGTATGATAAAAGGGGCGTTTTTTCAGGGGGCGTTAACAACTGTACGGTTATTAATGAGATGGTTGGCATGTATGCACACATATATATATATATATATATGTATGAAAAATAAATAAATAAGATGAAGTGTTGTTTTTTAAAATCCTCAAAACACAGCCAAATAGAATTTGTCTTTACTCTGAGTTTTCAAAGCTTTAAAATTTTCATTTTACGTTTAATCAAATTATCAAAAATAAAAATATTTCTTAAGTTAATACTATATATATGTAATAACAGGAGACTTTTCGTTGGAATATTAAAACCCGAATAAACTACTACGTCAGAAACGCCAAAGAAAAATATTTGAGGTGACAGCTGTTTCGGTTGCCTTAAGCGTACCGTCTTCAGTGCAAAAAGAAATTTGAATCTGGAGAAGTTCTCGTATATATAGGAGAGGGACTGAATTTAGTTCAACCAATAGGATTAGGGGAAAGGTGGGGAGTGTGGCCAATAGTAATTTAGGAATGTGTAGCTGTGTAAACAGTGGAAAAATTAAGAAAATGTGGACTGAATGCAAAATTTCCAACAATCAGACAAATAGGGAACAGCGAAATCACAATTTACAAGGTTTTTAATTTTTTTATAAATATGAAAAGCTTCAAAGAAATCGAGTTCATGAATGGATTTAGGTCTGCAAATTATTTTAGCTGAATTAAATTTAAAATTATGATTTTCCTTCTAGCAATGTTTAGAAATAGCCGATTTATTGGTTTCTTGTTTGCGGACGTAATTCATATGTTCTTTTAGACGAAATTTAAGACTGCGTTTAGTTTGGCCAATATATGATAAACCACACTGACAGGAAATACTATAAATGCTCCAAGAATTATGCATATCAATGGGATCTTTTAACTTAGAAAAGGTGAGTTTATTGGAAGGCGAAAATATTATTTTAAAATCATATTGTTTGAGAATTTTAGCTGTGGTTTGATTGAATTTAGGAAAATAGGGTAAAACAATACTGATATTAGAAGAGACTGATTTAGAAGACGAAATACGAGGGAGTTGTAATTTTTGGATAGCTTTGTCTATAATGGAAGGGTCGTAACCTCTGTCAATTGCAATGGCTTTTAAGTATTTAATTTCAGATTTTAATAAAATAGGATTTGAACAAATATTAAGGGCACGGTTTACAAAAGTATAGAAAGCAGCCATGTTTTGGTTAGGTGGGTGACATAAACGCGCATGGGGAGGAAAGGAGACTGCAAAATTTTTACGATATACGGTGGTTGAAAATCCATTTACAGTGCGAGAGACGAGGGTATCAAGAAATTAAAGGGAGCCATTATTTTCTATTTCATATGTAAACTGGATATTGCTGTCAATTGAATTTAAAGTTTCTAAGACATGGTCAATATTGTGATGAGATATGTCGATAAGCATGAAGGTGTCGTCAACATAACGGGTCCAAAAAGGAAAAGATATTTTCTTAAAAAGCTTGCTTTCGAAATAGTGCATGTAAATATCTGCGGGAATTGGGGAAAGGGGGGAACCCATGGCTAAACCTTCAGACTGACAGTAGAATTTATTTTGGAAAGAAAAAGTGGTTTGTGATAAACAAATGTGGTTAAGAGAAATTAATTCTTATATTTCAAAAAATGCGAAATGAAACTCTTTTAATCTATTTTCGAGACAGCAGAGGGCGCCACTTATTGGAACATTAGTGAAAAGAGATTTTGCATCAAAAGAAACTACAGTGAGATTAGTGTGAGAGCAGTTTTGAATATTTTTTGCAAATTTTATGGAATTCTTAACAGTATAACTATTAGCAGCAAGGAGGAGAGCAAAAACTGTGGTGAGAAATTTAGCTAAATTATAGGACGCAGTACCGATATTAGAGACTGTGGGACGAAATGGAATATTGGGTTTGTGAACTTACTTTAAAGAAAATCTTCGTAATTTAATTCTTAATAATGCCAATTTCAACTCTAAAAATTGTAATTCTAATCTCAGCCCTGCAGCAAAAAACTCCTTGAATTAATTAAAATCTAATGAAAATATCACAATAGATATCCTGTACGACAATAGATGGCGAAACTACACGTTTTTAAACGCTTTTAAATTATTAAATTTTGAGTTGAATAATGTCTAGCACAAAATTGCTCATGATTTAAAATAGTTTAAAAATAAAAATTATTTGGATATTTAAAACTGATTAATATGGTTTAAGTTTATATTTACTTAACCATTTGAAAAAAAAAAAAAAAAAAAATGATCTGGTAGAAAAATATCGTATCTTATTTTACGGAATTTTACCGTTTAACTTACGTGTGTCTTAGAAATGTTTAATTGCGACGTATAGTAAATAGTATTCACTGAAGTAGATTTAAATTTATTAGAAAATGAAGATGGTATACTCAGAAACCTTTGGACAGCCCCTACCTGCCTGGACTTGGCCAAGCTTAACGGGTTTGGAGTGCTGGTAGATCGCTTACTCATTGAAACCTTTGGACAGCCCCTGCCTGCCTGGACGAGCCAAGCTTAACGGGTTGGATGCCGTTCGCTTACTCATATTTTTAAAAAGAGGGATATTTTGTCAAAAAACATAAAAAAATATATATATAACGAAATATTCCTTGTATTTAGCGCAGGGTTCCCACGGCCACGCCTGTTTTTGAGGACTCTTCCACCAGAATAACTTTAAGGTAAATTTATTCCTAAATGTACAGTATATACGTTTAAGAAGAAATTTATTTTTAGTTAATACTGGTGGAAGAGTCCTTGAAAAAAAAAAAAAAAAAAAAAAAAAAAAATCGGGCCGTGGGAACCCTGTGCCACATAGCTGCCAATATTTTAAATTATTCCGGAGTACTTTTAGCCCCGCCTTTATTTCATACGACTTTATGGAAAAGTTTTCTTCTATATATAACTTCGATGAAATAAGAAAGAATTACTTAAAAAAAAAAAAAAAAAGAAAAGAAAAGAAAAGAAAAGTGGTATGAAATTAAAGCGGGGCTAAAATTATTCCGGAATAAATTAAAATATTGGCAGCTATGATTTAGCGAGGCGACAAAATGAAAACAGCGAATCCGTAGCGCCGAAAGTTTCCCCGCCAGGAAGCATGTTTTTCTTTAGGAGCACTCAACAGCACAGACTGAGGCTACTAGAGTATGATTTAGCACGTATATGTAGCGGTTGTAGCACAGTCCGATGGCGGTGTAGCGAAATACGCTTCTCCAGAAATGAGTCTTTAGTAATCGTCAGCTTAAGAATGTGTTTGAGGAAAAACAAGTTTTTTACTACAAAATTGTTAAAATATAGTCATTTCGTTTTCATTCGTAGTGATAATTTAGGCATGCAAAATGTGTATATTTGAATAAAATTCTTAAAAAAAAAAAAAAAAAAAAAAAAAAAAAAAACATTGGTGTTTAACCTTTATAAACTAAGGTACCCCTCTTTTTTTTTTTTTATTCTCTTTCATTAATATCTTGAATTATCTTAGTAAATTTTACATAAAAGATACGAAAAATATTGATACAAAGTGTGCGATTTTTAAGAATTTCTGACAAATATAGTAAAAATCATAAAAGTAATTATTTAGCATTGGAAGTGACTCATAAAGTTAAAATGTAGTAGATGTATGGGCACAGCTAAGGTAGTATCCTAGACTCCTCCCTTCTTTCCTAAATGACGGAGGGGGGGGGGGAATATGTTTATTGTAGATCAGGCTTAAAAAGTACGGAACTTAGAAAACCTTTTATAAATCCTGATAAGTTCCATATGATTTAAAGTCGATTAATAAGATTAATAGTCGAATAATAAAATGTACATAAAAAAAAGAGAGAGAGGTTGCTTAAATAATAATAATAATAATATAATAATAATAATTAAATAATAATAATATAATAATAATAATTAAATAATAATAATAATAATATAATAATAATAATTAAATAATAATAATAATAATAATATAACAATAATAATTAAATAATAATAATAATAATAATAATTAAATAATAATAATAATAATAATAATTTTTGTTAATTTGATTTAAAAAGACAACAAAAGATTTGATAAAGCTTTTAAAATCCAACGGAAGACAAAATTATATTTAGCTGTTCAATTCATTTCTTCGACTCGAAATCTATCAAAAGTTTCCTCATTCATGGGATTAATATATTATAATTTTTTACGTTTTGCACTTAATTCTTAGATTTTTTTTTTTTTTTTTCCTTCTCATGGGTGTTGCTAATTTGTCAAACTTTAAAATGGGGTAATGTAAAGAGTTTGATATTAACACTTTCGCATAGCTGCCAATATCATACTTGCGAACATGTTAATTGATATTCCGTAGTATTGTTAACCCACCTTCTTTTTCACACCAGTAACTTTTTAGAGTATTTTTCTGCTTATTTATATCGCGATTGTATTTCGAGAATATTACTCTAAAAATTTACTATTGTGAAAAAAAGGCAGGACTAACAACACTACGGAATATTAATTAGGATGTTGGCAAGTATGCAATATTTTAATTTATTCCGGAGTACTTTTAGCCCCGCCTTTATTTCGCATCACTTTCTTTTTAGAAAACTTTTCATCCATATATAACTTCGATAAAATAAGAAAAAATTACTTTAAAAAGTAAGCGGTATGAAAATAAAGGCGGGGCAAAAATTACTCCGTAATAAATTAAAATATTGGCAGCTATGCTTCCGCAACCGCTGACATGAATTCACGTCATTTGAAAATCTGTAACTCCGCTAGTGGGCGTTTGTTTGGGTTACATAGGTTACATTATTTCTCAACAGTATACCCAATATTCATATTTATGCAATCAATGCACTATGAATGAAAATACTTTGATTAAAAAGAGTATGATTGTAATGTATAATCGTTTATAAAATAAATGTGAATACAGAAAACATTGAATTAAAATAATGTAATATAAAAGAATAACGCCCACAGGCGCTTTCTTTCAAAAAGACAAAAGCATGTGGTCGCGAAAGTGTTAAAACTTATAAATAGAATAAAATAAAAATAAAAAAATAAAAAGATAAAGTTTGTGATAACAGCATAATAGATGTAGAGATGAAACACGGGCGTAGAGTTCATATCACTATCAATGTACGAAAATTTCTTATTTCTTAAATCAATGATATTATAGGTAGAGAAATTTCTTTCGTAAATACCGGCATGAATTCTGCACCCGTGTTCCATTCCTGTAATTGTTACTGATACTGGTGATAATAGCACATAGGTGTGTCTGTAAATTTGTGTGTAACAGAGGAATTTTTATATTAAAATAGGCTATTGACATTTTCAATACATTTTTTTTTAATGTTTTCTTTCTGCAATTTTTGAGTGGCAAATGAAACTTTACTGGAAAATTACGTAAATGAAATCATTTTTTTCAAGTACTGCATATATTATATCTGTTTCTTACGATTACTTTCAGATATCTTAAATTTATTTCAATATCAAAATTTATAAAGATTTTATTTATAAATATTGACATATAAAAACGATTACATAAAGAAGCTATAATTTAAATTCGTAAAATTTAAACTTTCAAAAATGAATTGTTACAAGAAATGCTTAAATGTAAAGCACATTTTATTGAATTGCATGTTATTTCCATGTAATTACAGGAATAGTCAATATAATAGCTATCCAATAAATAAATAAATAAATGAATAAATAAAAGTAAATAAAATAAAATGGTGTTATCCAATGCCTACAGAAAGTATTCAAACAGAACTTGTCTTACTCTGAGTTTTAAAAAATGATTTATCAAAACATACATTGCATCTTTAATCAAATTAAGAAAAAAAAAAAAAAAAAACATATTTATTTCTGAAATTAATATATATTTTTTTTTCTCTACATTTTATTATTCGACTTAATTTTAAATCTTATGGACTTATCATGATTTACATAAAGAAATTATTCATTTCCGTACTTTCTAAGCCTGGTCTCAATAAATGTCAATTTTCTTTTCTATCATTTAAGAAAGTGGGGGAGGAGTCTAGTGGACCCTTTAGCTACGCTCATATCCCTGCTGCATTTTATCGCCATGAGTCAGTTTAAATGCAGAGAAAATTCTAATTATTTTTTATCATTATTACTACATGTCGATCAATCACGAAAATCGAACGCAATTTTTTGTATTTATTAAAATCAAATTTAAAATAAAATCATTTTAAAGTTCATTAAATAAAAAAAATAGTAAAATACTGCTTTAGATATCGCTCACGTATATTCACGTAATTTGAAAATCTGTAACTCCGCCAGTGGGCGTTTCTTTTGCAATTTGTATGTCATTAATTTTTTAAGAATATACACAATATTCATATTTTTACGACCAATATGCTATGGATACGAATACTTGATTAGAAAGAGTATAATTATAATGCATATCCATTTGTAATATGAATCTGAATATAGAAAATTTTGTTCTGAAATATTGCAACTTGAGAGAATAACGCCCACAGGCGGACCTTACTGTCAAAACGACAAAAACATTCGGTGGCGAAAGTGTTAACTCATTCCACAGTATTTTTAGTCCCGCATATTTTCTCATACCACTTCTTTTTTAAGAATAAATTTTTCTTATTTTATCGAAGATATTTATTGGAGAAAATTTTCCTATAGATAAAATGGTGTGAAGTAAAGGCGGGACTAAAAATTCTCTGGAATAAATTAAAATATTGGCATCTATGTAAATTGAAGAAAATTTTCAGCCGGTGTTATGAAATTCGCATCAGTAAGTAAACTCAGCTTATTTGAATGAAAATGATGCTGATGTTAATGCTAATGTTGATAATAATAATAATAATAATAATTATTATTATTATTATTATATACCCAAAACATGCACGTGAGAGTAGAAAAGGCCTTCACGTGTACTTTTTAAGACTCTCTTTCCCATCCGTCGAAATAATCATAAAATTGTATATGTATAGATTGCACATTGCTAATCTAAATGCTTACGTTTTGTGTAGAATTTTATAAATTGGTAAATCTGTTTATTACACTTAATCGTCTGAAAAATTACCTTGATTATTTTGAAGATAACTATTTTATTTTCAGATTAAATATCATGTACTTCATGAAAGTATCAATTTTACACCTGCAAATTATTGATAAACAGATTAAAAAAAAAAAAAAAAAAAAAAAAAAATATTTTTTGGAGTAATGCTGTTGAACACATTTCTATCTCATTTTTATACCCTGAAACACTAAAGTACTCGTTGTGAGAGAACCTAGAGTATGCAAATATCACTGTTACAGAATATTATCTACAACTTTTAAAAATATTTTAGTTTCACACCACTTTATTTTCATTAAATGTAATGTATGAACATTTTATATTCAAACGTTTGATGATTTGTTCAAGTCGAGCAATATTTAATAATACGGTTGATCGCTCTCTGGGCAGGTCGCCGGCGACGAGCAACTAGCACACTTTCTTGCAGATATCGCGCGTGCGTCATGTGCCGGCGCTGAATTCTGTTTCAGCTTATCTTTAAGATTCGCCCCTTAATTATCCAACTGAACTAAAAAATACAGCATTAGTTACATTTTGTCCTTATTAATAAGTGTAGCAATTTTTGATAAAATCTAATAATCTGGACAGATACAAGAACAAACTTTCAGCTTTATATGTTTTTAATAAAAATGTTTGCACATTCATTCAGTAATGCAATAAATGGTGACAAAGCAAAATCGCTATATGAAAGAAATAGTGAGATCTGTCGTACTAACAGTGAAAAATATTTACATGAAGAAACTTAAGAAAAAAACTATACTATTATGTAATGGGATATTACAAACCAGAGTATAATTTTTAATTAAGTAGAATTAATTACAGAATTTATATTTAATATTTTAAATAACATTACAAGTTTTATAGCTTTTCCAAACTAAATTTGCTACACAGTTTTAATCGTATAACCCTATAAGAAGAAAACATTCTCTCACTATTAGAATTATTTCAATATTTTTCAGTATTTTGATATTAAGATTTTTAATGACTTCTTGATTTCATCAGCATTCTAGCACTTTTACACTTTAATAAATTAATTAACAATCCTTCAATAGAGAACATTTTACATGAAATTTCAAAATCAAAAATAATAAATACTACAAAAAAAAAAAAAAAGAAGAAAAGAAAGAAAAACTGCCTGCATATATTCTAATGCTGCTTCTTTTTTATTTGGCAATTCAAAATCAGGATATCTAGCTTTTGGATTTAGTATATAGATAAAAAGATGGGCTGTTATGAGTTTTAATTACCATGTTTTAGCTTATGTCCAGTTTTTCAGTTAATTCAGTTAAACCATTTAATTCAGCTTCGAAAAAAACTAAAAAATGAGAGCAACTTTTTCAGTTATACAATTTTTACCTTACATTAATTTGTCTGAAATAAATTGTCTTCCCATTATTTTTATTATTATTACTGCAAACTTTTTCACTTATTGCATAAGATATAGTTTTTCTATTCTAATTTATCCCCCCCCCCACACACACACACACTTAAATAATAGTATGGCAATTTTAAAAAATCTACTTCTAATATTTTGTTTTTATCAGAAAATATTGGCTGTCATTTTTGAATTTTTTCCAGGGAGGAGTACTAAACAAACTAATGAATGCCGTTAAAAACATAAAAAATGAGAAAATACCCCCTCCCCCCTCCCCTTTGCTCCTCCATATGTGTGCTTGACAGAAAACATTCTACGTTTAAAAAATGTCTTTGTTGATTTTAAATGCTCCAGTTAAAATCATGTTAAAAGTTTTGAATGAGATATTTATTCTGTTACAAAATATCTCCTAATCTGCAATATATAAATTATTTAATTGGCGTGTAATTTAACATATAAATAATACAATATATTTTCCCTATGGCTAATATTCTACATGCTGCATGATTTCTATAGATTGTGCATCATGATGATTGGAGTGTTAATTAGACAACCAACTTGCAAACTGAAAATTATTCAGTAGTGTGGACCTTATAATATATATATATATATATATATATATATATAAAGATTTTTCAAGATTAAAAAAATTTATTACCTGAAACCTCAAACAGATATGAATAACAATGTCTTTATAATTATTTTTTATTGTTAAGAAGAATAAATATTGTAATTTTTGTTGAAATCTAAAATGGTCAGGATGAATGATTAGTTTATTTGACATGGAGCGATCCAAAGATCATTCCATTAAAAAAGAAAAAAAAAAAAAAAAAAAAAAAGCTGGTGTTTATTATATATAATATTATAACTATTATAATACCATTACAATACTTCCTTTGAAACCTTTGGACGGCCCCTGCCTGCCTGGGCTCGGCCAAGCTTAACGGGTTGGATGCCGTCCGCCGGAGCGAATAAATCGCCAGATCTCCGCGTGGAAGCTACTGGGCAGCAATGTGACTAGATCGCCAAAGCTCAGGAATTGCAGGGTATCGACCTCTGTCTTGGAGACACAGCTCGATTTGTACACCACACCCTCCAGGATAGCTACGGTGGAAACACATAGACACGCTCCAGGATGTTAAGGAATTTGGAATAAGTGCACTTACTAGCTGAGAGTCGAAATAACCGGAATTATGCAAAATGAAAACAATTTTGAATTTAGGTAGGGAGGGAGAAAAAAAAAAAAAAAAAAAAAAAAAACGCTGGGGAAGCCAATAAAGTTAGTTGTGCACACAATAATTAATGCCAAAAGAGGAGGCCATTTGAACAGGGGAAGGAGACAACACTTAAGAATTGAGAAAGACAAGCTGAACTAGGAAGGAACAATGAGATTATTATAATAATAAAAAAATAAAATAAAATAAAATAAAAATAATTACGTGAAGCCACTGGGGGATGGAAGATAGTTTTGGGCGCATAGCGAAAATTTTGAAGTGGCATGGCCTAAATAATCCTAATTGGGAGGGAAATTACTATGCGCAGGGTGGCCGAATGGAGAAGAGAAAAAGGGACCATCGCAATTTTGATCCACCACGGGGGGATGGTTCCCCGCGTTGGTAGCCCGACGACTGCTAAACGACCCCATCGAGCACTTGACGGTGCAGCACAGATTAACGAGGACCAGACACCGCCACACCCTCGTAAAAAAAAAATAAAATAAAATAAAAAAGTAAAAAAAAGAGATTAAAATAAATAAAATAGAAATAATAAAAATAAACTAAATAAAAAAAAAATATATAGAATAAAAATAATAATAATATAGAATAAATAAATTAATTAATTAAAGTAAGTAAGTAATTTCATACACTAATAGAAGTAATAAAAAAAATAAATAAATAAAATAAAATAAACATTCATGCACAGTCATGGGCGTGGCGCGGACTTACGGACTTATAAGCCAAGAACCGTTTACATTTTTTATTTTTTTTTTTTTTCATTTTTATTTATTATTTTTTTAACAATTTTTTTTTTACTTTTTATTTCTAGATTTTCTGATTTTACATTTTAATTTTTACCGGGGCTCAGACTGTATAGGTACCCGCCGCTTTAACTTCAAGGACCACGATCATGACCAAAAATAAACAAAAAGTCCCCTGATCTAGTAAATAAAAATCCGCCAGGTCCTCTTCTTCAGATTTTGACAGTACGTGGCTGGTTCCTGCTGCTCAAAATGTTGGCTTTTGATCAATGTGAAATGTCGTCTATGTTGTTTGTGATCCAACTGACCATGTGTTTTGCCTTGTTCTGTACGTGTTTATTGTTGGCTAGTTGTTTATACCTGGAATTTTTGCCATGATCAATTTTATTCCACTCTACAAATTTTAAGATTTGTAGCTAATGATATAATAAAAATCTTTTTTGAAAGTTTTTAAAAATCGCCAACTTAATATAAGTTTAAAAATAAAAAAATTAGCAAGCATAGGTAAGTTGCGTATTAAAATAAACCTCATGAAATTCTCTTTAAAATGAGGTCTCAAACAAACCTCTATGCTTGATAGAACTTGGGAAATTTAAGTTTGCACAAACTAAACAATGTTATTCTCTCTCTCTTTTTTTAAATTTATTTATTTAAAAATTAATTATGCAAAAATCCAACGAGATATAAAAATTAGAAAATATATTCTCTTTTATAGCGTTAATGAGAATGATTCCCAGAATTTCTGTTGAAATCTTAAAGTTTGAAATTTTTCAGTTTTGTTTGATTTAACATGGAAAGTAATTCAAATAGTTATATTGACCATCAGATGGCAGCACTACCAAAGAGAGTTTTGGATAAAAATGGGAAATAAACACATGGAATAAACATAAATAAAATTCAGCACCGACATACGACGCATGCGCGAAATCTGCAGGAAAGTGTGCGAGTTGCTCGTCGCTGGCTAGATGCTAGTGCCGGGAAGTGTGATAGTGATTAGGAATAGGAATGGCTGTATAGGTTAGGACAGTGATACTCTACCTTTTTTGTCGCGGCACACATTTCTCTTGGGGCAAATCAAAGCGATTATACTCGCTTTGGGGCAAATATTTCGCTTTATGAAAGGTCACAGTTATCAAAGATAAAATAACAGTAAAAAATATGGTATTTAACTGTGAAAACAGCAGTTTTCTTTTACAGTGTACTTTTCTTTAATTTAAATAAGCTTTTCTCGTAATAAAAAAAAAGCATTATAATTTTTACTATATACGTTTCTAAAATTTGGAATAACACTTTAAGAATTTGGCGGCACAGTGGTTGAGATAGGATTACTCGGTTACGCGGACCCATGGTGATAACTTACGTAGCCAAACGCGCTTTCTCCAGGAATGAGTCTTTAGAGTAAACGTGAGCTTAAGAATGTGATTAATGAAAGGCAAACTTCTTTCATCAAGATTGTTCAAATATAGTTATTTCGTTTTCATTTGCAGTGGTATTTAGGCACGCAGAGGGCATAGTCTTTTATTGCCAATTTAAAAAAAAAAAAAAAAAAAAATCATATCAATATAGATTTGAACAAATTTTATTCTGATCATATTATGAAATAAATTTTATTTAAGGAGAAAAAAAACATTACTTTTGACCTTTATAAACTAAGTTTTTATTTTTTTTCTTTTATTTATATTTTCAATATTTTTTTGTAAATTTTTATTTAACAAATTATTGACATAAAGTGTTAATTTTGACTGACATTTATAGTAAAAACTACAAAAACAACTATTTTGCATTTAGCTGACACTTTAAATTAAAATGCAGTAGATGTATGAGCATAGCTAAGGGGGTCCTTTACTCCTGTCCTACCCTCCTAAATGACAGAAAAAAAAAAAAAAAAAAGAAGAAGAAAAGAAAGAAATCACATTGAATGTAGACCAGGCTTAAAAAGTACATAAATTATCAATTTCTTTTCTATAAACCTTGAAAAGTCCCATCCTACTTCATTTAAAAGTTAGTTAAATAATAAAATGTACATTTAAAAAAAGAGAGAGGGGGGAAAAGATTAATTTCACTTAAAAAAAATTAATTTTTGTTAAAATGATTTAATAAAATCTTTTTGTAAAAAAATAAAACCGACTCCAAAAAGCAACTACTATTCAAACAACTCAAAAAAAAAAAAAAAAGTATAAAATTAAACTGTAAATTGCGCCTACTAGTATAAAATAATTTCCTTCGCCAAACAACATATAACACTACAATTAATCATAAACTTTGAAGTCGGCGCAAAATTAAATAAAATTTAATTCATTTTTAAAGATTTGTTTTTAGATTGGTAGCTACAAATGCTATTGTCTCGAACGATCCATTTTCGTGTTTCCTATATTATTTTATCGTTGTATACAATTGGTTCATTAGTAACATTTACATAGAACAGTGAACATCCTTCGCAATTCGGTCTTTTTGTTTCTACGAAGTCAGAGTTTCCTTTGCAAACTTGGTATAACTTTGATAACTATCATCCTCGGCGGCTTTGGGATTTGGCGATCAAAACGTAAGGCAAAAGGATAGCATCGCAAATTATACAAAAACACATATTTTTGAGTTTTATTTTATTTTATTTATTTTTTTAATGTAATTTTTGAGTTTTTTTAAAAAAAATTTCAGCAATAAGAAAAACGGAAGACATTAAAAAACACCTAAAAACCACAGGAAGAGAGAGCAAAGAAGAGATCGGTAGTGCTGCCATCTCAAGTTGAAAGGAGGAACCATTACCCAATAAGGAAACAAGTTCATGAAAGAGAGGTCAGAATTTTGGTGCTGTCGTTTACAGTTAGGAGTAGCTACTAACAGAAAAGAAGCAGATTAAAAAAAAAAAAAAGTTTATGATAACAGCGTAATAGTTGTTATTGATACTGGTGATAACAGAATATGGGTGTGTCTGTAAATTTGTATATGACAGAGGAATTTTTAAATTAAAACATGCTATTGACATTTTCAATGCATTTTTGAAATGTTTTTTTCCTGCCATTTTTGAGCGGCAAATAAAAATTTTTTTGGAAAATTACATTAATGAAATCATTTTTTTTAAGTACTGCATATATTATATCTATTTCTTACGATTAGTTTCGGATATCTTAAATTTATTTCAATATCAAAATTTATTAAAATTTTGTTTATAAATATTGACATATAAAAACGGTTTCATAGAAAAGCTAAAATTTAAATTTGTAAAACTTAAACTTTCGAAAATGAATTGTCACAAAAAATGCTTAAATGAAATGTACATATTATTTTCATGTTATTACATTTTCTGTAATTACATGTTATTTTCATGTAATTACAGGAACAGTTAAAATAATGGCTATATAAAAAAAGAAGAAAATTAAAATGAATAAAATTAAATGATTATTATCCAATGCCTACAGAAAGTATCCAAACAGAATCGGTCTTATTCTGGGTTTTCAAAAACGATTTATCAAAATTTGCATTGTATCTTTAATTAAATTAACAAAAATAAAACATCTTTATTTCTGAAATTAATTTTCTTTTCTTTTTTTCTTTTTTTTTTTTTTTTTTTTCTTTTCAATTTTTACTTTTTTATAGAAGAAAGGATTGGATTCTTACAAATTTTCGACTTCCGGTCTTTGATGAATTTGCACGTTTTGAGAGTTCTAGAACACAATTTTGTCTGCCTGTCAGTGTGTGTGTGACACAAAAATTTTGTGGCAACTGTATCTCCAGAACTACTGCTCAGAATTACATATAAATTTATTTGTAGATGCACCTTGACCTAAATTACTGCCTATCAGCTTTTAGTGTCAACCGCTCAACAGGTGGCGCTGCTATACAGTGATATCTGCAATATCTGGGGAGGCTATATTTCAGGTTCTATTGCGTATAATCAAACAAAACTTGATATGTAAGAAGATCATTATGAGATATTATGTTGATTTAATTTGGATACTTATCGGCCAACAGGTGGCGCTGCTATATAGCGATTTCCACAGTTTAAGGAAAGACTATATCTCAGGAACTACTGCATAGAATTGCATATAAATTTGTACGTAGATGAACCTTAACATAAATTAGTGCCTGTTAACTTTTGGTGTAAACCGCTCAACAGGTGGCGCTGCCACACAGCGATTTCCATAATTTAAAGCAAAGCTTTATCTCAGGATGTATTTCATATCTTCAAACAAAACTTGATATCTAAGAAAGCCATTATGAGATATTATGCTGAATCAGTTTAGATGCTTATCGGCCAATAGGTGGCGCAGATATACTGCAAATTTTGTCGATAACGGGATGGCTATATCTCAACGTCTATGGTATATAACTGTACGAAATTTGATATTTAAGATAACCATTATAAAAACGCAATTTTTAAAATGTTATTTATAGACAGTAAAATTGACTTTCTTTGTACATTTAGTGTTAGATTTCCGTAAGATGAAAATCATTTGCTTTCATCATGTTAAATATTTTTAATAATACATTTAATAAAATATTTGCACTTAGTGAACTTGTACAGGAAAATATAAAAGAAAGTCTTCTGGTGGCCACAACATTTTTATTTTAAATTTAATTAAATAATTAAAAATATCATAAAAAACAATATTATTGTAAAAGTCACCCTGCCCAGCAAAAACTCTTACATTTCTTAGGGCAACCAAAAAAAAAAAAAAAAAAAAAAAAAAGGATTGATATCAAATTTCGCCGCCACTATTAATTCCCTAGAACTCAATGCCTTGCCTAATGAAGATCTGCCAATAACTCAGCATGTATCTTTCTAATAAATCCTAATCCCTTTCAACATTCTTTGTTATCTGTGTTAGATTTTTGACTGCATTAAAAAGTTATAATTTAAAATATTTTTACGTCTGGATGCGTAATAATATTTTAATCTTTACTAACTAAATTTTTACTAATTAAAACTTCCACATAGGGAACGCAATGCTCCCGAATAAATTAAAATGTTGGCAACAATGATTAGAGGACTAAAAGAATTGATGAATATTTAATATTAGATTCTTTTCAAAGTAATGGTAATTTATTTGACAGCCTTTTCGTGGATGAATGGTGGATTTTCTATTGAATGAAAATTAAAGTGTTTGATTTTTTCTTTTTAAATTACGGATGAACACGAAATACATTTTCTTTTTTAATTATATCATGAATAATTAAAAATATAGTGTGGAACGAAAATTAAAATGCCTTTTTTTTTATTTGTAATAACTTCAAAATTAATAATTGAAACAAATAAAACTGTCATATTTACATAATACTATAGAGATAAAATTATACCTATTTATTAAACTCTAGCTCTACAAAGTACTTAATGAAAAGCTACATAAAAGTTTCTTTTTAAACTTAATATTAAAAATATATATAAATAATATTTATATATATTATATAATATATATATATGTATAATATATACTTTATATTCTATTATGATTTACTACATAAAATAAACACGTTAAATTTTAATATATGAAATAAAAATATTGATTTGTTAGATTTAAACAATTACTTAATAAAAATATGTATTCCGCTTTCAGTAATTCCACCTTTATGTGAATTATTGCTTTAAAGCGCAATGACATTGTATTATACAGTTTTTTAACAGAAATTGCGCTGTGCTAAATATCATAAATATATTTTTTCATTTTTGCCATGTCTTTCAATTTTATACACTACAAGTTTCGACCCCCACCCCACGCCTCATTTTTATAGACTAAACATTTTCGAGTGGATTGAGATTAGAACTATTTTCAGGTCTGTTGAAGAAGAAATTCTAAAAAAAATTTTGTGGGATTTAGCATAAAGTGGAAAAAGTCATGATTACTTGCAGAATTATAGTAAAGATTACTTACAGATGCTCATGGAAATGCATGGGTAATTTTAACAACTTGAATCAAATAAACGTACTACAGACGCCATGCAACAAGGTGCTTTATCATCTTGAAAAGCTGATGGTGAAAACGTCTGAGACACCTCCAAAATAGTCAGTAATGCACCACTTTTATAGTGGCCGTTTTTTATTTTGAGTTAATCGTTTCTTTGAGTATGAAAATTCATCCGAATCCTTGAAAAGTTATGCACCTCAGTACCAAAATCAATGGTGGCAACTTGTGTAGCTTCTTAACACCAGCATTTCTTTGCAAAAAATTTTATAATGTTTAATCTCAAAAAACTTCTCACAAAATTACACAAAATTTCTGGTCGTAAAAAAAAAAAAAAAAAAAAAATTACAAGTTGACAGCTATACATAATGTAAGAAGAATTAGTCACAGTTTCAAGGGTGCAATTTTCATTAAGTCGGTCACCTTTCGTCATCCTACTTGCTTGTTTCCGCCAGCTCCAAATAAATTAAAATTGACTTAATGGAGAAAACTAAATCAACCCAATAATTAACTTTTTTTTTTTTTTTAATTTTTTTTTCAACTGAAGTCGTGTATTTTTTAAATTCTTTTCCTTAATAATGACTTTTTTTTTTTTTTTTTTTTCTGATCTTCTGGTTTTTAACCTGCTTTGTTTAATTGTTGCTGCATTGTTTCTTTAAGATATTATTTTGCCAAACGCGTTTTTTTTTAATCATTTCTAAGTTCTGAACATGATGTTTAAAAAATCGATACAAATCAAATTTTTAAACATTTGCTTTTTAACTAGCGGTCATATTGCTTGGATGAGCATTGTGGTCGACTAGATCTAATTTCCAGATTAAACAAACAAAAAATTTTATATCTTGCTAAAAGAAAAATCTACCGAATAATTCACTAACATTTAATTATTTTGCCATATCGCGCATTAAAATATATTTTGTTTTATAATAGAATTCTACAATAGAACTATGAAGAATGGACTCCGGAATCCCATTATTTAATACTTTAATAAGCACAATCATAATTGATATATAAATCCATATTTACATACTTACATTTCGCTCAGTAAAAGAACAGAGTATAAATTTAAGATACATCAGTCAAGCCGTAGATACAAATTGCAGTGACATCGTACAACTTCAGACTCTGACTAACTTCTGGAAATAATAATGATTTCACTTCAGTTTATTGGATTGGCAAAATATCATTAGATATTTTGCCAAGGATGGCGACAACGCCCTCTAATTAAAGTAGGGAAGGTGGCTCAATAGTAATTACGCTATTTAACTTATTCGTACGTGTTTGAAGCTAGCGCGTTACATCCTCCCCCTCTGTTTCCGAGCCTACGTCTCGAGGCGGGAGCTTTTCTTGGTCGACCTCTTCTTCTCAAGGGTACTATAGTAGAATGGGTCTCAGTGACACTTTTAAAAGGAGTGAGAGCTGATTCATGATAGACCCCTAAAGGCTCATCAGGTTTTTCAGAGGCCGCTATTTCGAAAGTAGTTGGTGACTTTTGCGATAATACTATATAAGGTCCATCTTTTCGAAGCATAAATTTCGTAGTTTTAGCTTGATTGGCATTGCTTAATGAGTGTAGTTTCACTCATACCAAATCACCGGATTTGTATTGTGGACATGTTCTACGTGATTTTTCAGCACATTCTTTTCTTCGATATTGATTTTTCTCAATGTTTTCTTTAATCTGTCACATGTATCTTTCGAAACGTTTAAAGTAAGGTCATTGTGCCTAAATGCGACGTGATTTTTGGTAAGTTTATCGCATTTAGGAAACTTATGACATTTTAGTAAACAAATAATTATGAAAAGAAAGAAAAAATGGTTGAATATTATACTCATAGTTCTAAACTAGTGTTTTGTGTCATTTTTTTTCAAGAAATTAAAAAAATATCAGTAATTTATGAAAATATATACCAGCGTCGCATTTAGGAAATTTTTGTCGCATTTAAGGTACTATATCCTAAATGCGATGTTCAAACTCCCTAAATGTGATAATGCATTTAATGCATGGGAGTTACTTTAATGTTATTAACACTTTTCAAAGAAGGTTGAAAACTGTTATTAACACTTTCCAACAAGGTTGAAAAGTGTTTATGACTTCGGTTTGTCTGTCTGTCCGTCTGTCTGTCTGTCCGTCCGTCTGTCTGTCCGCGCTCTAACTCCCGTAAATATTTATGGAATTTCTTGAAACTGATATATGTTATTCAAGATTACTATTGGACGTTCCCTATTGAAAATGGAGTTCATACCTCTACTTGTTTGTGTACAGGGACACCCGAAAGTATTTCAAAGCATTGTGTTCTATGAGAGGTATTTCTACAAACCATATTTTCTTACCTTTACTGTAGACATATCTTAATGAAATTGAAATATGTTATTAAAGTTTACTATAGGATGTTTTCCGTATAAAATGGAGGACATATCACCATCGGTTTATGTACAGGGACACTCAAAAGTATTCCAATGCATTGCGTTCTATGAGAGATATTTCTATAAATCAAATTTTAATAACTTTACTTTCCACGAAGATTTTGGAAATTTAAATATGGTATTTATATGCACAGAAGAATGCTTTGCACAGAATATAGCATGATTAGCATTAGATTTACAGGGTGGCACAAAAATATCCAGTTACATTAACAGCTATTAAAAAAATGGCTAGAATTGTACTTTCGTTTACGTTAAGCGTTTTTAACACAATCTAACATTTTTTAAGGGTGAATATGATACCTCTACTGGTTTGTGTACAGGGACACCCGAAAGTATTTCAAAGCATTGTGTTCTATGAGAGGTATTTCTATAAACCGTATTTTCATACCTTTACTGTAGACATATTTTAATGAAATTGAAATATGTTATTCAAGATCACTATCGGGCGTTCCCTATTGAAAATGGAGTTTATACCTCTACTGGTTTCTGCACAGGACACCCAAAAGTATTCGAAAGCATTGTGTTCTATGAGAGGTATTTCTATAAACCATATTTTATACCTTTACTGTAGACATATCTTAATGAAATTGAAATATGTTATTCAAATTCCCTATTGGATGTTTCCTGTATAAAATGGAGGAAATACCACCACCGATTTATATACAGGGACACTCAAAAGTATTCCAAAGCATTGCGTTCTATTAGAGATATTTCTATAAATCAAATTTTAATCATTTTACTTTCCACGAAGTTTTTGGAAATTTAAATATGGTATTTATAGGCACAAAAGAATGCTTTGCACAGAATATAGCATGATTAGAATTAGATTTACAGGGTGGCACAAAAATATCCAGTTACATTAAGAGCTATTAAGAAAAATGGCTAGAATTATACTTTCGTTTACGTTAAGCGTTTTTAACACATTCTAACATTTTTTAAGGGTGAATATGATTTCAGTTTTGTGTATCTGCCTGTCCGCCTGTTTGTCTGCGTGTCTGTCTGTCCGAGCTCTAAATCTCATAAATATTTATGGAATTTCTTCAAAGTGATATATGTTATTCAAGTTCACTATCGGATGTTCCCTATTTAAAATGTAGTTTATACCTATACTGGTTTGTGTACACGGACATCCGGAAGCATTTCAAAGCATTGTGTTCTATGAGAGGTATTTCTATTGGTTTTACTGTAGACATATCTCAATTAAATTGAAATATGTTATTCAAGTTCACTACTGGATGTTTCCTGTATAAAATGGCGGAAATAACACCACCGATTTATGAACAGGGACAGTTAAAAGTATTCCAAAGCATTGCGTTCTATGAGAGATATTTCTATAAATCAAATTTTAATAACTTTACTTTCCACGAAGTTTTAAGAAATTGAAATTTGTTATTTATATGCACAAAAGAATGCTTTGCACAGAATATAGCATGATTAGCATTAGATTTAAAGGGTGGCACAAAAATATCCATTTATATTAAGAGCTACTGATAAAACAATTCTAGAATTGCACTTTCGTTTACATTAAGCGTTTTTAACACTTTCTAACATTTTTAAGTGTGAATATGATTTCAGTTTGTGTATCTGTCCATCTGTCTGTCCGTCTGTCTGCCCGCGCTCTAACTCCTGTAAATATTTATGGAATTTCTCGAAACTGATATATTTTATTGATGTTCCATATTGAAAATGGAGTGAATATCTCTTCTTGTTTGTGTTCAGGGACACCCAAAAGCATTCGAAAGCATTGTGTTTTATGAGTGTTATTTTTATAAACATTATCCTTATAGAATGTTCCGCATTCAAAATGACATTAATAGGTCCTGTACAACTAATTTGTTTACAGGGACAACAACAACAAAACAAAAAAAAAAAAAAAAAAAAAAATGCCAATGCATTACGGTTTAGGACAGAATTTTTTGAAAGTTAAGTCTTTCTACTGCAAAAATCATAAGAATATTGAAATGTATTGTTAATATTCTAAAATAATGTTTTGTATAGAATATGGTATGATTAACTTTCTGATTTAAAGGGCTACACTAAAATATTCAGAGAGATCAAAAGCTGTAATTATAATTTAATGGCTGCATTTTATTTTGCGCTAAGCCTTTTTAACTTTTTCCAAAATGCCTAATAGTAATTTTAATATCAATTAGTCTATCTGTATATTTTTCAGTTCTTCTGTCTGTTGTGTGATAACGTTGTAAAGTTTGCGTTGACGCAAACTCCATCTTAACTTAATTAGATCACTAAATGGATAAGTAAGAGAACACAAGACTTTAATTAACAATAATTAAAGTTTATTTGAGCAGATTTGACTAATTCAATTTAAAACCGCTCTCAGACATCGTTGAAGAACGTTAAAAAGGCTTAATGCAAAAGAAAATCCAGCCGTTAGATTATAATTGCTTCCCGTAATGTATTTGAATATTTTAGTGTAGTCCTGTAAATCTGAAGGTTGATCATATCATATTCTATACAAAACATTATTTTAGAATATTAAAATACATTTCAATTTATTTATAGTTTTTACAATAGAAAGTTATTTAGATGTGATTTATAAAAATGTCTGTCCTAAAACGCAAAGTATATTTGAGCAGATTAATGGGGAGGGTGGCCTGGCAATTAAACTACCTCAGTCAGTGTATTACTCAATGAAAATATATATATCAACAATTAAATTAGATTATCTTAAATATCTCACCCCAGCAAGCAATTGAAGGTGTAGCGACGGTTGCACTCGTAACTCCACTGCTGCGACTTCACTTTCGATCAGAGGATTCCCTACAGATCGAAATTCACTGTACACAAACACGTTGTGTAGGACATATTAATGGCATTTTAAATAGGAAACATTCCATAGTGAACTTTAATAACATATATAAGTTTTTTAAAATTCTGAACATATTTAAGAACTCTCGGGACGAGAGCCAGATAGAAAGACAGACAATCGGACAGAAAGATAACCAAATTAAAATCATGTTCGCGCTAAAAAATTGTTAGAAAGTGTTAAAAATGCTTATTGTAAAAGAAAATGCAATTACAGCAAATTTTCATAATAGCTCATAATGTAACTTAATATTTTTATGTGGCCCTGTAAGATTAATACTAATCATACTGTATTTATAAAAAGCATTCCTTTTTGCATATGAATAACATATTTCAATTGCATTAAGATTTGTGCAAAGTAAAGTTATTAAAATTTGGTTTGCAGAAATACCTCTCATACAACGCAATACTTGCAAGTCTCCCTGTACACAAAACAGTGGTAATATTTTCTCCATTTCACATAGGAAACATCCGATAGCGAACTTGAATAACATATTTCAATTTCATTAAGATTTGTGTAAAGTAACGGTATTAAAATATGGTTTATAGAAATGCCTCTCATAGAAAAAAAAAATAGTTTGCAGTACTTTCCGATGCCCCTGTACACAAACCAGTAGAGGTATTTACTCCATTTTTAATAGGGGACATCCGATAGTGAACTTGAAAAACATATATTAGTTTCAAGATATTCCATAAATATTTACCGGAGTTAGAGCGCCGAAAGACAGACAGATGGGCAGACAAACACAGATACACAAAACACAGATACACAAATTGAAATTATATTCACACTTAAAAATTGTTAGAAAATTTTAAAAACGCTTAATGTAAACGAAAGTGCAATTCCAGCAAACTTTTCTTAATAGCTCTTTATGTATCTGAATATTTTTTTGTTGCTCTGTAAAACTAATACAAAACATACTATATTCTATAGACAGTAGTCTTTTGTGCATATGAATAACACATTTCAGTTTCATTAAGCTTTGTGGAAAGTAAAGTTATCAAAATTTGGTTTATAGAAATACTTCTCATATAACGCAATGCTTTGGTATGCTTTCAAGTGTCTCTGTGCCCAAACCAGTGGTGGTATTTACTCCATTTAATATATAAAACATCCGATAGTGAACTTGAATGACATTTCTCAATTTCATTAAGGTTTGTGTACAGTAAAGGTATTAAAATATGGTATATAGAAATATCTCTCATAGAACACAATGCTTTGTAAAAGGTTTGGGTGCCTCTGTACACAAACCAGTAGAGATATTAACTCCTTTTTCAATAGGGAACATCCGATAGTGAACTTAAATAACATATACCAGTTTCAAGAAATTACATAAATATTTACTGGAGCTAGAGCTCGGACAGACGAACAGACAGATACTTAAATTGAAATTATTTTCACACATGAAAATTGTTAGACAATGTTAAAAACGCTTAATGTAAACGAAATTGAAATTATAGCAAATTTTTATGAACAGCTCTTAATGTAACTGAATATTTTTGTGTGGCCCTATAAATCTATTGCTAATCATGCTATATTCTATGCAAAGCATTCTTTTGTGCATATGAATAACATATTTCAATTTCATTAAATTTTGTGGAAAGTAAAGTTATTAAAATTTGGTTTATAGAAATACCTCTCATAGAACGCAATGCTTTGGAATACTTTCGAGTGACCCTGTGTACAAACTAGTGGTGGTATTTATTCCATGTTATATATGAAACATCCGATAGTGAACTTGAATAACATGATTCAATTTCACTAAGATTTGTATACAGTTAAGGTTACAGTGAAGATTTGTATACAGTTATTAAATATGGCTTACAGCAATACCTCTCATAGAACACAGTGCTTTGGAATACTTTCGGGTGTTCCTACAATAGTTAGAGCGCGGACAGACAGACAGACAGACAGACAAGACGAACAGAGGGACAGACAAGCCTAAGTCACTTTTAAACCTTGTTGGAAAGTGTTAAAAAAGAAAAAATGCTTAAACTTCCCTTAATATATCAACTGTAAATTTCGCCGCATTTAAGGGATAAAATTTGTCGCATTTAGGAAAATGGTGTAAACAGACCCTTAAATGCGATAAAAATTTTAAACCCCTCTTTTAAAAAAAATGTAGTATTTTTTTTTAATTTTCTTCTGGTAGGTATAAAGGGTTTTCAAGCACATGACGTAACAGTGGTTATTTGACCTTGAAAAATAAAAGGATAAAATTACAGTTACTATTTGAAATTTTTTCATCGCAATTAGGAAAAGACGTCGGAAAGCCATAATGGACAATGTTTACTGCAAAAGAAAATTCTACTAGAAAAAACCTTTAAAATTTAATGAAAAGTTTCGCGAACTGTTCTTGAAATGTGTATGTTCCATTATGATTTATAAGTTTGTGATTTAAGCATTTAGATTTTCAGTAGAAGAACTTTGTCGCATTTATGGGTTATCGCATTTAGGCACAATGACCTTAAGGGGTAATTCGGGTACGAAATTGTCGTTGTTAATTACAGAACGAAGGTCAGTAGTGACGTCATCTACTGTTCTTTGTTCTCTAGCGAAAGTCAGGCACTCTACTGTATAAACTGTGGTTTCACATTTTGCTGTATTCATTGCAAAACGAATAGCTGGTAATTGTTTAGTCCATGAAGTATGATTGTTACCGACCATCATTGCTGAGCGGGATTTTAAGTTTCTGTTTTTTCTTTCAACAGGATTTGCCTGTGGGTGGTATACAGGAATAAGACTCTCATTGATGTTTAAGACATAGCATAACTGTTGCATGACAGCACTAATAGATTGACTTCCATTGTCACTTATTAGACGACGAGGTAATCCATATCTTAAGAATACTTCATTTAGAAGAGTTAAAGCACATTCTTTAGCAGTAGCTTGCTTTAACGGGAATAACTCTACCCATTTTGTAGTACAATCTTCAACTATGAAGATCCATTTCATGCCTTCATTTGTTTCTGGCAAAAGTCCAAAAAACCTATTGCTACACTTTCGAAGCGTTGGGCTGGAACAGGTGTTCGCAGAAGACCAGCAGGTTTATCTGGTTGGAGGCTTTGTATCTGATACATTCTGCACGTAATCAGTTATGTATTTTCTCATACCAGTCCAATAATATCATGAGGATAATCGTGAAAAAGTTCCATCAGCTCCATAATGTGCAGCTGTAGGAGCATCATGATGTAAATTGAGTATATTCTCTCTTTGAGAAGGAACTACTAACTGAGCTTCCTCCACTTCAGAGTGTGGGGAATAGCGGTAAAGTACACCTTGGTTCATGACATACCCTCTTTCAGTCCAATTTGCAAAGTCAATTCCATGGTTGACATCTTCGAAGTAATCTATAATTTTTTTCAGTTATGGACCTTTCAACTGTTCTGTTCTGAGTTCACTTGCAGTTCTTGTTGGGACATCAAGAAGGATAGTCTGTAATGCGCAAGAAGTTTCTTCTTCACAGGTAGGGCTGCATATTAACTATCTTTACATGATTTCGGTCACAGAAACATTTCGGCACTCCTTATTCGCTGTTTCCTTCACTACTAGTTCTGACGTCATTTCATACATCTTCAAAATTATCTTTGTCATAAAGATTTTGTATTTTTACAGCAAAAATGTCCGTCTTTTCAGAAACAAAACTGCCAGTTTCGTTTTCTAATGAAGTTGAATCAGTTTCGGCGAATGTACCAATATTAGAAATTCAAAAGATTTCAACAATGAGTAAGTTATTCGTTGACTTAAACAATACTAAATGGAATTCAAGACGAAAAAATCCTTCTGGAGAAAAAATTACTTGCTCGTAATTATTGCGACTTAGAATTTGATTCAAACGTGTTTAAATTTTTTATATTTTAAAAACGATATTTAAATGTTATTCATAGAGTATGACTTAATGATTTGTTAAGAACGCAATTTCTAGTTTTATTTAATCGTTATTATAATTTGTTTTGATTACAAAATTGGGGTCTACGTCAAAATATCGCCCATCAAAATATCGCTTGTCAAAACCTCACCATGTCAATAATATCGCCCATAAAAAACATAGCGAAACAAAAATTTATAAAATAATTGTGTGTAAAATGTATTTACGCTTAATAAATAGCCCAACAACCTAATTAGTAATCCAGGGTACTGTAAGTAGCCGCCTTTTTCCCACACCACTCTTTTTTTAGAGTATTTTTCGTCTTATTTAATACAGGGTGGTCACTGACCACATTTTCCCCCCTGGTTCTTCCACCAATATTTTTCTTTCGGAATGTTTAATAGTATGTTTGCGCCATTGATTCAGTATAAATTATATGAAAATTCTGGTTGAAGAATCACGATAAAAAGGCGGGTGTGTAACTACCCTGTAATAGTTACAATATAGTGATTTACTCTAAAAATAATTGGTGTAGAAAAAGGAGTAGATACTAACAGCGCTCTGGAATACCCAAATTATAATTAAGATGTTAGCAGCTATGCTTACGTAAAAGTACTAAATACTTAAATTACTCAGTTTCTTTTGTTTATAACAAATAATGGATGCAAAGGTAATGAAAACATCTGGATTATAATTATATATGCATGCTTGCACACATACTAATTAATATTCCGTAGTTTTGATGGCTCCGCCTTCTTTTTCATACCAGTATCTTTTTACGGTATTTTTCCTCTTATTTAATCGTAATTGCATTTGCAGAATATTACTCTAAAAATTTATTGATGTGAGAAAAAGGGCGGGACTAATAAGATTACGGAATATTAATTAGGATGTTGGCAAGTATGTATTGGAAATGTCCTTTCTATTATGCTAGATACATAATTTGGAAAAAAACAATTACATTTGAAATATTTATCATTTTCGAATGCCATATATTTTTTATAATATATTAAAGAAATTAAAGTTCCCTTACTTTTTTTTTTCACCCTCGAAACTGCAATGTAACTATAATAACATATAAAACATGGAGAAAAAAATGTTTTTGCCCCGCCTAGTTTTGTGGGGAAAAAAAAAATCACCGAAATGCGCCTATTTATTCTTTTGAATATTAATCATTAATTTCATTCCATTTTAATATTACGATATACTGGAGTACCTGAAAAATGTTCCAACAAAAACAATCATACAAATTTCAAATCAAGTGCAGGGATGGAACACGGGCGCAGAATTCATACCAGAATCCGTTTAAGAAATTTCTCAACTTATAATATCGTTGATTTAAGAAGTAGAAAAATTTCTTACATCGATAGTGGTATGAATTCTGCGCCCGTGTTCCATCCCTGCAAGTGTTAAATTCATCTGAAATTAAACCCATCTATTTGTTTTCTATATTAAAAGTTCAAGTACATCTACGATTTTAATTTGAAAGCATTCCATAATGATTTTTGCATGTTTTTTTTTTTTTTTTTTTTTTTTTTTTGCCCTCTTCCTCATTTTAGTTACTTATGAAGTGATAAGTTTGCATAAAACAGAAACTAATTAAAATTTAAGATATGCCAACATTTTGATTTATTCAAAAGCAGTGTTAGTTCTCGCCCTTTTTCATAACTTTTTTTTTTTTTTGTGTGTGTGTGTGTGTGTAAAATTTCATAATTACGATTAAATAAGATAAAAAAATAAAAAATAAAAATAAAAAAATCGCGCAAGCTGTAGGATGCAGACATCCAACATTTTAATTTATTATAGAGTATTTTAGCCCCGCCTTTATTACATACCACGTTTTTTTTTTAAGAGTAAGTGTTTCTTATTTTATCATAGTTTTATATAGGAGAAAATTTTTAGTTGAAATTATATACTTAGCTTATTTGAATCAAAATGATGCTAAAGTTGATAATAATAATAATTATTATTATTACTGTTATAAGCGCAAGACATACACATTAGAGTAGAAAATGCTTTCGCCTGTAAGTTTTAAGAATGTTGCTCTTTTCGTTCCGTCGAACTATTCATAAGATTTTATATGTATAGTTTGTACACTGCCGATCTAAATACTTGCGTTTTGCGTAAAATTTTATAAATTGATAAATATATATATTGCACCAAATCGTCGAAAAAATTATCTTGATTATTTTGCAAATAGTTATTTCATTTTCAGATTAAATGTCGTGTATTTCATGAGAACCTTTAATTTTAGACCTACAGTTATTCTTAAATAAACAAATAAATAAATAGTTTTATTACTTGGAATAATGCTATTGAACATATTTTTATCTCATTTTTATACACTGAATCACTAAAGCAGTCATTTTGAGATAGCCTAGAGTATGCAGGGGTCGTACTCTCCGCCCTTTTTTCAGGACACAATATGACAAATTTCCGCCTCTATTCGTACCACTATTTTTTTACGATGATCTCTAAACAGATTAATCTGGAGACATTTCTTTAAAAAGTGACATAAAAATTTCTGCATGAAATTACTGGTGGCAAAATAGGAGAAAATTTCTTATTCTTAAGTGTGTCTTGAGAAAGGGGCGGAGAGTACGACCCCTGATTATGCAAATATTACTGCTAAAGAATGACATCTACAACCATTAAAAATATTTTAGATTCACACCATTTTATTTTATTTATATTTAATGCATCAATGTTTTATATTCTTTAACTGAATGTCCTCTTCAGAAACGACTGCTTGAAATTATGCGGTTGATCGCTGCTCGTTGGGCGGTTAGGTCGCCGTGAAATATATTGAAGTACTGTGAGCTATTCGCACGAACAGATAGAGGTAAGATAATGTACGTCGCCAAACGCGCTTTCTCCAGAGAGGAGTGTTCAGTGAGCGTGAACTCAGGAATGTGTTTGGCCATAGATGCCAACATTTTAATTTATTCAGTAGTATTTTCAGCCCCGCCTTTATTTTGCCCCACTTTATTTGTAGAAAAAATTTTCCAGTATACGAGACTTCCATAAAATATGAAAAAAATTATTCTTAAAAAAGATAAGTTTTTACTGCAAGAATGTTTCAATATAATTATTCCGTTTTCATTTGCAGTGATATTTAGGCATGCAGGATGCGTATTTATTTTAATATCAATTTTTTCAAAAAACGAAATTTCAATATAACTTTCAACGATCTTTATTCTGATCGTGCTATAAAACGAAATTTATTTTTATTATTATTATTATTTATTTATTTTTTCTTAATTTTGTCATTGCTTTTAACCTTTATAATCTGAGTTTTTCTTCTTCTTCTTTTTTTTTTTTTTTTCATTAATGTTTTTACTTAACTTAGTAAATTTTATTTAATAAAGACGAAAAATATTGATATAAAGTGTACGATTTTTAAGACTGACTGACATATATAATAAAATCACAAAAATAACTATTCTGCTTTAAACTGATGTTAAAGTTAAAATGCAGTAGATATTGACGCCAATATTTTAATTCATTGCGGAGTACTTTTAGCCCCGCCTTTATTTCGCCCCACTTTATTTATAGAAAAAAATTTCTCCAATATATAACTTTGATAAAATAAGAAAAATTTATCCTTTAAAAATAAGTGGTATAAAAAAAGACATGGCTAAAAATACTTCGGAATAAATTAAGATATTGGCATCTATGGTAGATGTATGAGCATAGCTAAGGGGGTGCCCTAGTCTTCTTCCATACCTTCCTAAATCACAATCACAGACGAAAAAAAAAATCGCATTTTTTGTAGTCCTGGCTTAAAAAGTACGGAAATTATCAATTTCTTTTCATAATTCTTCATAAATCCCATATGATTTAAAAGTAAGTAGAAAAATAAAATGTACATTAAAAAGAGAGAGAGATAGGGTTAATTTCGTAAAAAAAAAAAAAAAAAAAAAAACATCTAAATTATTGAGGACCTCAAGGCTCCTCATTTAGCCACACTAGTCGCATGGCTTCAAACCGGCATTATAAAATCAGATTTAATAAAGCAATACATATATATATATATATATATATTCTTTTCTTTATTTCTCTTTTTCACTTTTTCTCTTTTTTTTCCCCCTCAAATAATTTATTCTCGGCTGGCGCCTTTCTTTACCTGGCGCCTGTGTGCGCCGCACACTTCGCACACCGGGTCGGCGCGCCCCTGATCACAGACGAAAAAAGAAATCGCATTTTTTGTAGTCCTGGCTTAAAAAGTACGGAAATTATCAATTTCTTTTTATAATTCTTCATAAATCCCATATGATTTAAAAGTAAGTAGAAAAATAAAATGTACATTAAAAAGAGAGAGAAATAGGGTTAATTTCGTAAAAAAAAAAAAAAAAATAGAATAGATTTTAATTTTTGTTAGTTCGATTTAAAAATACAATGAAGGATTTGATAAAACTTTTAAAACCCAGAGGAAAACGAATTCTATTTGGATTTTTTTGTAGATACTGGATAACACCATTTTATTTTATCTACTTTTTTTATTTTTTATTTATTTATGTATTTATTTATTTATTTTTTTAATAGCCCTTTTTTAACTATCCCTCTACGCTCTTATTTTCTAACAGTAGTTAGTTAATGTCACACTATTAACATTTAAAATAATAATAAATGAAATCAACATTCTAAATTTTAATAATAATAATAATCAGTATAAAATTAATTTGTTTCAATTCATTTCTTCGACTCGAAATCTACAAAAACGCTTACCATTTAGGGGATTTATGTATGACTTTTTATGTTTTGCGTTTAATTCTCAAAACTTTTTTTTTTTTTAATGCTTATGGGTGTTGCTTATTTGCCAAATTATAAAATAGAGTAGTATAAACAACTTAAAATCGAAATTTGTATTAAAAATAATAATAATAACAAAATAAATTATTAAAGATATAAAAAATAAAGTTTGTGATAACAGTGCAATAGGTGTTGTTGATACTGCTAGTATCAACGTATAAGTATCAACCGGCTAGTATCAATAAGTATCATACTGGGGTTCATACTGATTTGTCAAACAGGTGTGTCTGTAAATTTTTGTATGACAGAGGAATTTTTAAATTAAAACAAGCTATTGACATTTTTAATACATTTTTTGAATGTTTTCTTCCTGCACTTTCTGAGTGGCAAAAAAATAATATAAAATGCTGCAAAATAAATGCTGATGAAAATAAAATGCTGCATGTACAGTCAAAAAAGACTGCCACACCCCGATTAATTTTATTGCGAATCGTCGTAAAAATTTGTGTGTAAAAGCCTGTGTCCATTGATTGATACTAACACCTAGTTTGTAATAATATACTTAGATTTTTCCTTTGGTGACGCCTGCATTTTAAAATTTTCATCAAATTTTCATTTAAGTTCATGTAACATATTTAAAGTCCATGTTAATTCTCTTGCTGTATCTGCGGTTATACCCCCGTTTCGCCAACACTAAAATTTCCTACCCCCTTTCGTTGGCAAATTCCCTCAAAAAGGGAAAATCATCGTTATCGGTTCAACACCTGTTTCGCTGACATTGTGACGGCGAAACGGGGTTTTTCAAGCGCATTTAAGAATGTTGAAAATCTGGAAGAAGTGTGTTGTTTGAAGGCAATAATCCTAAAAAACTTAGAAGCTAAGATGCAGAAAAGGTTGGGAAGTAAATAGGCTATACCCGGAGATAGAAATTAGAATGTGAAAACAGGCGTCAATGGCACTTAATTATTTTTTCTTAATTACCAAAATGGTCTACTCAGGCACAACTGTTAAAATTTTTAATAGGATAAGACTTAGTTTATTGTTATTATTATTTACTTAAATAATAAATACAAGCACAAAAGTTAATATGAATATATTTATATTTTAAAAAGTAAATAAATAAATAAAATAAAAACTTCCGTAAAACTGAATAAATAGTAGAATTTATTTTTAATTACCTGCTGGCCAATTCATTTTTAAATTCAGCCGAATTCCAAATATTACATCTTCAAGCAAAATGAGAATTACTAGAAAATATTCATTTAAACATTTTTTTTTTTTTTCCGGTTGTTTTAATTATTAATTTTTACTTTCAGTTTTACAAGTCCAAATTTGATTAAATTAAGTCAATATTTCAGAAATTATCATAATGACAAATTTTTGATTATAAATTGATAAACTAAGAAATAACAATTGGTAGAAAATTAAAAAATAAATAAATTGAAATATTACGATCATGATAGAACTTACTTCAGTGTTGTTATTTTAGAAATGGAATCTAATGAGATAAGGAAAGTTAATTTTAAGCAAGATCTAGGTCTTGAAAATAAGTACCTATATTCTTTTAACCCAATAATATTTATGCTTAAACACACACACACACAGGCAGAGAGAGAGGGAGAAAAAAAAAAGAATCCATAGACTCAAAATATCAATAAATAATTTGTCTTTACCTATATTTCTAAATTGTAATAGAAATTGCAAATTTATGATACAATTATTCTTACACTAGCAGGCTATGCCCACTTCGCTGGTCCTACATTTAAATGAATTTTCAAAAGAATTCAGTTTCTATTCATTTTTATACAACCTTAAATGTAAAAACTCAAAAAAGAATAATTTAAATCGCTCTAGACATCGCTTCGGGTAACCGTTGCCTACGACAGCTACATTTACGCCAACACTACATCGGGTCAAAGTTCTCACTACCTGCAGAAAGGTCTTTCCTAGGCACTTCAGTTTTTGTACTTATCGACGACAAGTGGATCTGTTATTCTTTAAGAACTGCGATTGGCAGTATATCAGCATGTAATATTTTAGTTTTTGAACCATGTATTTTATAGCCCTCGTTCTTTACACTATATTGCCATTTGATTCCAATCAATATAATAAGTAACAGAAAATGTAGATTTTTCTTTTAAAAAGAATTAATTAAATGAAAAACAAATAAATTTTAATTAAACTTAAATTAAAACTAGTATGTTGTGGCCACCACAAGACTTTCTTCTATATTTTCCTATACAAGTTCACTAAGTGCGAATAATTTATTCAAAATATTTAACATGATGAATGAAATGATTTTCATTCTTAGGGAAATCTAACACTAAATATCCAAAGAAAGACAATTTTATTGTCTCTAAATAACATCTTAATATATGTAATGTTTTTATAATGGTTATCTCACATATCAAGTTTCGTATAGTTACATGCCATAGACATTGAGATATAGCCATGAATAGATGATATGTGGAGTATAGCAGCGCCACCTATTGGTCGATAAGCATCGAAACTGAGTCAGCATAATAGCCTTCTCAGATATCAAGTTTTATTTGATGATATGCAATAGAACCTGAAATATAGCCTTCCTTTGAACTGTAGAAGGTGTAGCAGCGCCACCTGTTGAGCGGTTGACACCAAAAGTTGACAGGCACCAATTTATGTTTAGGTGCACGTATATACAAATTTATATGCAACTCTGTGCAGTAGTTCCTGTGATATAGCATTTCCTTAAATTGCGGAAATCGCTGTATAGCAGCGCCACCTATTGGCCGATAAGCATTCAAATTGAATCAGCGTAATATCTCATAATGGTCTCAAATATCAAGTTTTTTTTCTGTAAATGTGATTCTGAACTGTAGTTCTGATGTAATTCTGAGCTGTAGTTCTGGAGATACAGCTGCCACAAAATTTTTGTCACGCACACAAACAGACAGGCATTTTCTAAAAATGATCAAATCGTGTTCTAAATCTCTCAAAATCTGTAAATCCATTGAAAACCGGAAGTCGAAAATTTTTACGAATCCAATACTTTCTTCTATTGAATATAGAAGAAAGTAAAAATAAAATAAAACAAAATAAATGATAAAAAGTTGCTATATTATAAATTTTATATGTGTGTTTTTATTACATTTATACTCTTTATTTGCGTTCATCTATTTATTACTTTCTTCTATATTCAATAGAAGAAAGTACGGGATTCGTAAAAATTTTAGACTTCGGGTTTTTGATGGATTCACAAGATTTGAGAGCTGTAGAACATCCTTTTAACCAATTTCATAAAAATACGGGCTGTCTGTGTGTGACAAAATTTTGTGGCAACTGTATCTCAAGTACTACTGCACAGAATTTCATACAAATTGGTATGTAGTTACACATTGACATAAATTAGTGCCTATCAAATTTGGTAAAAATTGTCCAACAGCATGCATTGTCATCCAGCTTTTTCTAAATTTTTAACATGGTGGGATAGAACAAAATTTTGTATAAATGTGCATAAAGAGAATAATTTTTTTAATAATCATTATGAAATTTAAAAGAATTGTTTGTAATAGAGATAGTCAACAACTGGGGAAAAAAATTGTGTATGTAGGAGCCTCGACCCCCCCCCCCTCCTCGAGGGGAGTAAATTTGCATGATGAGTATCTTTCAAAAGAGCTCGTCAATACATTTAAAATGAATGGTTGAACCATCGATCTGCGATAATTTAAAATAAAGTTACCGATTTTTTTATTTTATTTTTAACAAAAAAAAAAAAAAAAGTAATATTAAGAATAAAATTGACTTTTTGGGTATATTTAGTGTTATACTACTTCTCTAACATAGAAATCGTCTGCATTATCATGGAAGATACTTTTTTTTTTTTAATAGTAATGTTAAGGAATATTTACTGAGTGAATTTGTATAGGAAAATATTGAAGAAAGTCATGTGGTGGCCACAACATACTAGTTTTTCTTTAATATTTCATAGATTTTCTGGGAGTGTCCTGTAAAGAGAGAAATTTTATGACAATAATCTGGTCATAAATACGCGTAACAAATGACGAATGAATGGGGTATTTCGGTCGTTAAACTATACTTTCTAGGTGCAAAATACATTTAATGACTGCTAATTTAGCACTTTGGCTATACCAATGTATGTATTTTATGCTAAATTATTATTTATAAAAGTATATTGCAAATAAACATTTGTCTATAGAAAATTTATTTTCCCTAAAACAAGAAATGTTTACGTAAATGAATAAAAAGGAAGCTACATAACAATGGTTATTAATCATACACATTTTTATCATATTAAAATATTACATTTTTGTTTAACATTTAAGCACTTAATTATTTAAATGAAGCAAATATCCTACAGCAACAACATAAAAAAAAATCGACCCAAAATCAAAAAATTCTAATTCATTATGCGTTTGTGCACCTGGGCCTGTCAGTCACATCAACCGATAAAAAGGAGTGTACTGGACACTAACTAATCTTCTTACGTAACTAGTACCCACCATTTCGTCGAACTGAAATTTCCTTTCCACTTATTCTCCCCATTCCTATAGAACAAATCCCTAAACAGCTCAAAAGGGAAGCTTGAATGGGAAAAATAAGGGGGTAGGAAATTTCTTGTCGGCGAAACGGGGGTTACACCGTATCTGCAGTGGCCAACAGTTCTGCTTCACATGTCGATAGTCCTACATATCTTTGTTTTTTACTTTTTCATATAATAAGAGAATTTCCTAACATAATTACACAACCTGAAAACGACCTGTCCCCCTCTCCATTTCCCTTTATCCATTAATTTAATTACAGAAATTGAATTATTTCTCGAATCAGGAATATAAATACAATCATTCATAGCCAAAGTATTTTTAGAATTATTTACCAATGTTTCAGCGCGAACAGTTCCTGTACCATTAAAATTTAAAGTAGAATTCTTACCTGAGTGGTTGATGTATCCGTTATCATTATTAAAATCACAAAAATAACTCAAATTATTTGACGTATGGCAGCTCGAATCTGAAACTAAAAGCCAAACATTTTCAGAAATATCAAACTGTTTTCTATTCGTAGAGAGTGCAAAATTATTAAAACGTTGATCATCTTTACTTGCATAATTCGAGTTTCTGTTTTTAAATTGTGCTGTGTTGTTTTTTTTTTTTCTTTCTTAATATAAGTACAGTGAAACTTGAATAATTCGAACTTGTTTAATTCGAAATTCTGGATAATTCGAATTTTTTACTCGGTCCCTTGAATTTTATATTAAAATAATGTTAAAAAATTGTGGATAATTCGAATTCTATTTTGGATAATTCGAATTTTTCATACGATTACCTTTAAAATATTACAGTAAAATTTGTTCCCGAGATTTTTCTCAGCTAAAGTGCATTATATATTTTCCAGAAGATATGGTGAATGGGATCCGGAATTTTCGCCCCCAGCATCTCGCCCCCGGGAAATTTCCCCCCCCCCCCGGAAATTTCGCCCCCGGGACATTTCGTCCCCGGAAATTTCGCCCCCGAGTGATGTAAAATATACATGTACTAATTACAAATAAAAATATAAACATACCTGCGGTATTTCCCAAAATATTACCATGTTTTTATTAACTTCGATTCTTCTTTGTTTGTTTGTGTGTCCAGTACAAATCTTGCAATCGATTTTTAAATAACTTCCCGATTAGTTAGACATTTGAAACTTTCAGAAAAGCACAGAACAAGGTGACAATGCATTTTTTAAATACTTTTAGCTAACTGTTTCGGGTCCCTGCTGCCTTCGGCAGTGTTTTGATTCACCAAAAAATTTATTTAACTAACTTCCCGACTAGCTAGACATTTGAAACTTTCCGAATAATTCAGAACACGGTGGCCATGCATTTTTTGAATACTTTTAGCTAACTGTTTCGGGTCTCTGCTGCCATCGGCAGCGTTTATGATTCAACAAATTATTTTTTAAATAACTTTCCGACTAGCTAGACATATCAAACTTTCAGAATAGTTCAGAACATGATAGCAATTCATTTTTTAAATACTTTTAGCCAACTGTTTCAGGTCCCTGCTGCCTTTGGTATAGCGTTTATATAATTCAACAGAAAATTTATTTTACTAACTTCTCAACTAGCTAGCCATTTGAAACTTTTATAATAGCTCAAAAGATGATAACAATATATTTTTTTAATACTTTTAGCCAATTGTTTCGGGTCTCCGCTGCCTTCGGTAGCATTTATATGAATCAACAATCGTATAATTTTCCGACTAGCTAGAAATTTGAAACTTTTATTAAAGCTCATAACACGATGACTAAGAGTTTTTTAATACTTTTAACTATTTTTTTCGAGCTCTCGCAACCTTCGGTAGCGTTTATATGATTCAGCAACCATGTTACTTCCCGACTAGCTAGACATTTGAAAGTTTCAGAATGGCTCAGAACACGGTGACAGTGCAATTTTTCGTTACTTTTAGCCAAATATTTTGGGTCCCCGCTGCCTTCAGTAGCGTTTATATGATTCAACAGAAAATTTAAAAACATGTTATATAAAAAGTTCGTTCTTTATATCTTGTAATAATTTGTTGTATAAAAATATGAAGTTTATACAATATTGATATATGTTTTGATTTTGGTTATATCAAGAGTTCACAAACAGCATGGCGATAAAATATGCGTGAATGAATATTGAATATATTCATTCACTCTAAAAAGGTTTACTATTTCTTTTCTAACATCGTTCATAAATTCTGGTCGTTTTTACCTTTCAATAACAAAAATTGCTCTGCTCCTCAATCCCATCTGTGGAGGTCAAATATGTTATGTCATGTCTTCGGACCACCTTTAGGCGCGGTACGCAGACCGTCGTCAATTGCCCAATACACAGAACTAGTGCGACGTAAAAACCCATCCAACAAATCAACTCTGCTCCTCAAAGTGTTGAAGAACTGAGAATCGAAACTGAGGTTGCTTGCAAATAAAGTACATTTTCAAAAGTAACTGTTAACTCTAATAGAGCATAAGAAGTTTCATTATGTGTTTACATTTATTATTTTACACTATTTATTAGTAATAGAGCATATAATTAATTAAATTGCATTAAGCCAAAATAAATAATGCTCGCTTACTAAGCATATTTTCATTTGTTTCGTAATTCGTAAATAATTCGTCTTTTATCAATATCATTGCAGGCTTTATCTACAGGCTAAATATATAACTTTCATAACTTTCTACACGCAAAAAGTCTTGAAGTTTCATAACAATATCATTACTGGCTCTATCATTAGACTTTTTTTAAATCTCTATGATGGTAAGTCATATATAATGGCCAAAATCTTTGTTGTTTTAGTCCTTATGAACATAATTTTTCTAAATGTCTCCAAAGCGGAAAATCATATAAAGTCCATAATCATATAAATCATATAAATAGAGGTCACAATTAGATGTTATAAAAAACCTATATACTAATTTTCAACGTTCTACGTCTGACAATTTTTGAATTATGCGAGATACATAACACCCCCCCCCCCCACACACACACACACGTACTTACATACTGACGGCAAGAAAATTCGTGTAAAATTGTTTCTATCTCTGAAACGGGAACTCGTATTAAAACCAGAGTTGGAAGTATACAACTACACATTATAACAGTTACGCATATAAATTTGAAACCATCTACGATCATTCATTGTTTGAGCTATGCAGAATACAAAATCAATTTCGCACATCGGGATTACTAACTTCCTTATACTTAGTATAATTAAGTAAATATGGTAGACTCATTTTTTTAAACACCAATTTCCGAGATCTAAAACTGACCTACTTAAGTAGGATGACTGTTAATTTTCCCCTCTTATAACCACGTAATACATGAGAAAGGATATTTAAAATGGATTTATGTAATAATTTTCAAGAAAATCGTTAGAGCCGTTTTTGAGATACAAATTTTTACCAACTTGGTAAACTCAATTATTGACCAGAAAACAATAATTACAGGCAAAAATATGTTTAAAAAGGAGTTAATATAATGAGTTTGAAAAAAAAAAAAATCCGTGCAATCGTTAATAAAGGAACGTCCATCCGAAGCCTGGAATTGAGCTATTTTTACAGGATGCCTATAAATTTTCCTGAACTAATCAACTATATTATTTTAAGGGTCATCAAATAGAGTGTTTATATAGCAACTTTGAAGAAAATTGATAGAGGTGTTTTTGAGATACGGATTTACGATCCCACTTCCGTTTTCCGCTGTCCCATTTCCGGTTTTACAATTTTCCCCAAAATTTGAAAACATTTTCTGTATACCAGACCTGTCTCAGTTCTGAAGTTTCGTAGTTCTATATTTGTTAGCTTTGGAGATATGATACCCAGAAGATTCCGCACAGACATACACATACATACATATACATACATACAGACACTCTGACCAACTGTCAGAAACTACTTTTCTGGACTCAGGAGGCCTCAAAATGTATAAATAAGGTGAAAACTAGATATCGAGTTTTCGGACCGCACCTTAGAATGTAGAAAACGAGGGAAAAATGCTGAAAATTCATAGAAACAGGGGGGAAAAAAAAGAGCCAAAATTCCACAGAAAAAAGCATGGGATGAAAGCAAAAAAAAAATCACAATGTCAAGTGTGAAAAAAAAGGCTTACACCGGAAAGGATAAAAGGACAAAATTGACTAGAAAATGACATCGAAGAGCGGTAACGGGGGGGGGGGGGGCTGGGGCGTTCTATATATCGTCGGGGGTTAATACGACTCGCCTAGTATGTTCATTACCCTACAGTAGTAGGGTAATGAAAATTTCTTGCTTCTGTAATCTTATTTTCTTATTTATCAATAATGATCAAATTGATTAATAAATACAACAAAGTAAAATAATATTTGAAAAATTAATAAAATTATTTTGTGTGCACTGAAAATTTAATAAATAAATAAATAATATTACTGTACACTTAAACTTTCTTTTAATTAACAGCGATAAAAAATTAATCGAACAATTTTTGCATTCTAAAACCTTATTTTAATTCATATGTTTTATATTGAAATTAAAATGGAAAATAGTGTGAATTAAACAGAAATATATCGAGAATTACTACATGTATATTTATATTTTTATTTGTCGTTACATATATATTTTCGCTAACTCGGGGACGAGACGCTTGGGGCGAAATTTTCGGAATCCACTGTTCGGGGGCGAAATTTCCGGGGGTGAAATTTCCGGGGGCGAAATTTCCGGGGTGTGAGATTTCCCGGAGGCGAAATGCTGGGGGCGAAAAGCCGGGGGCGAGATGCTGGGGGCGAAATTTCCGTAAACCATGGTGAATATACATGAACTTCGAAGTTTTCTTAATTGAAAGCCACGTCTAATGTAGAAGATTCTATTTTTGTATCAAGTCATATGCTATGACACAAAGATTATACTTAAAGAAGAAATAAAAAATATCTGACTATTTAAAAAAAAAAATGTTGAATAATTAAGCTCGTGAAAAATATTGATTTAATTAATGGGGGGGGGGTAGCAGTATACTTAGATATAAAGTTTATGTGTTAAATCTTTGATCGTAGAGTTAATTTTTTATTTTACTCTTTTTTTGACAAAATAATATATGTAATTCGAATTTTTGGATATTTCGAATTTTTCTCTGGTCCCTTCAACTTCGAATTACCCAAGTTCTACTGTATTTGTTCTTTTATCACGACTGTTTGTAGAAACATTATCTTTATTCTTAAAATAGCAGTGTTTCGCTAGATGATTCGTCTTCTTACAGATAAAACAACTTTTCACTTTGTTCTTGTTCTCACTTTTAACATGGAATGCTTCCTCTCTTCTAGTAGTTTGATAATAATTTAATTTCAGGATTTTTCTTTCTTCTTCTCGTAAAATCTCTAGTGTTACGTAAAATCTCTAGTGTCTCTAATCTGTTACGGTTTCTGCTGGATTAATTTCAATGTTTTTTATTTCATTACTTGCAACAATTTTTCGATCTTCTAGTTTTCCGGTAAATGATAATTTTATTTTCTCCTATAATTTCTTAGCATTTTCTTCGTCGGCGAATTGGAAACTCTATTCATCGGATAACGAAAGTAGGATGTAGGATAAGGCTTAGTAGGATAAGGCTTAATTTTAGTGTTTAATTACCGGAAATGCAGCGTCATTTCGTTTTCCCCACTGATCGAAGCAACCTGCGCTCCTACTTCCAAATGATGTTAAGCACACGTGAGCTAGAATGAAACTAAAGTTTATTTACATGTGTACAGTTACAGAAGAAAAGAAAGAACACACAGAGCTACCTATTGGCGTACTATATAAAAAACTCTTTGAGCATCATCATTACTCATATAACAACGCTTTTGTACTGCACAAAATAAAATAAAATTGACATTTATTACTGATATACACTAATGCATACTTTCTATAGAATATAGTATGATCAGCAATAATGTTTACAGAGTCACACAAAAATAAGCTATAATATGCATTTATATATGTATATATATAATTGTAACTGATAATAAACGATTTCCATAAAACATACTACTGTGCCATTTTGAAACATCTTTGCTAAATAACACCAATAAATATATAATAAACAGATGAAATTGTTAAAATGAAAACAGAGCAAGGGAGAAAATACGCAAGCAAAGTGTGACGACACTGACCGCCCGCGGATAGAGCCCCTAAATATAATAAGAGGCCGGCGCATCACCGCCATTTTTTTGCCTCCGAAGAGGACAGCATTCCCGCTTGGCGTCCTTATCGCTTCCCTAATGATTTTAAGAAATCTTGATCTGAAGCTAATCCGGTCAAGGTAAGACCAGAAAGCAACAATAATATTTCTAAAAACACATTTTTTTCACAGTACATTCTCAAGATGTCATTTTATTCTGAGGATATCCTATGGATGTACTGGGGTAAGATGTGTTGTTAGGGCGGTTTCAGTTTCTTTCACAAAATGTCGCCAAATTCACTTCTTGAATGATTATAGCAGTTTATCGCTAAACAAACTTCCATATCATAGTTTACTCAGCTAAAATTATGAAATATAATAAAACAAGTTACTCTAAAGTAACGTAAGACGATTAAAAAAAAGTTTGTCGTTTGTTTATCACAGAAACGCGCTGGATAGATGTGGCAACAAAATGCCTGATGCGCCAGCTTGTATATATAGGAGCCTTACCCGTGGATGCAAGAAAATGATTTCCTATGTTAATCGCCCATTGAATTTTTTGTAAAAAATTATTGAAAGTCGAGGAAAATTATTGTTCGATTTTAATCCCCATATTTGGGTATATATATGCAGAGCTGCCAACCTAATCCGGCAAATTGTTAGTACCGCCCAGTCATTTCTACACCAGTCATTTCTTAGACTTTTTTTCTTCTTAATTCATCGCAAATATATTTGAAGAAAATTACTTTAAAAATTAAGTGGTGTAGAAAAAGGGGCGGTACTAACAATTTGCCAGATTAGGTTGGCAGCTCTGTATATGTATTAGTTATCATGTGCAAGTGATGGGAGTTTCTGCTCTTTTCGGAAAACGAAAACGAACTGTTCTTTCAAATGTTGCAACCGTTCTTTTCAATTGCTGCAAAAGAGCAGGTCATCATTTTCGAAAGAGATCGCTCGCTGGACCCCCCCCCCTCCTTTTTTTTTTTTTTTACCCCTCGCCTGTTTTTAAAGAACAGGTCATCATTTTCTGAAACAGATCACCCGCACTGTTCTTTTTCTCCAGTTTGCTTCATGCTGAGACTGCGAAAGACGTAGTCTTGATTGATTGTTCAGATTCAAAAGATAAATAAACAGCTCTTCTCCCTTTTTTTTTTTTTTTTCCTTTCTTAAATCTGAATCACGGATTAAAAGAGTAGGATGTATTACGAATGTTACGGAAAGGTAGTAATTTTCATCTTACAGATAGAGGGCGACCAGATCTTGAAAATTCACCAATCAACGCGTTTTTACAGTTCTGGCTGTACGTTCGTTGGTCGTTCTCGGAAATCGGATGATGACTGAAGCCGAAGGGGCAGACTTTCCCTTTCTTCCGATAAGTTTCAAAGATACTACACCAGGCGGCGATCGAATCGTTTTCCTACACTCGGCTGAATTAATGCGGAAAAGAAAGCTTCGGTTCCCGCGCTCGCTGCCCTATCTCGTTTTAATTCCTATAAAATCTTCTTCCGTGAACTGAATGAAACTAGATGAGCGACAGGAACGATAGTAAAGAGTGGGAGTTTAGCAGGAATAATTTTTAAATTTAGCATTCATGTGTAAAGAAGTGTTTCATTTTTATATTAAAATTAATAAATAAATAAATCAAATCAAAAGTTGTAAACATGTTATATTATTGGTCTGTGCTTGAAAATACAGCTCAAAGAAGAAAGTTGGGGAAAAACACAAAAAAAAATCATATTTTTAAAAATATCGAAAATTTAAAGTGCATTGTGAATCTGCACATATTCCTCTATCTAGATGGCCCACCAGCGGCCGAGCGGTTCTGCGCTCAAAAGCTGGTAGACGTGAGGTGCCGGGTTCGATTCCAGGTCGCGCTCGTCGGCCTAGCCGTTCAGAGTTTTCCGTGGTTTTCTCCGAAACTTGTGTAAATACGGGCTAGTACTCCTTAGAAAAGCCTCTACGGAGGGCATCCCCTCTCAGTCCCAGGACCTACACCGGTCAATCGGCCTTATTCCCAAATCCAATCCTCTATCTAGAAGGGGGGGAAAAGAATGTGCCATATATATATATATATATTAATCTACATCGCACACAGGCAAAGATACAAATATCTTCTTTTATTAGTACAAAAGCAGGCTTTGCCTGCCTCACGGGAAAAAAGAAAAGAAAGATCCTATAAGCCAACTTGATTGATTGAAATCAATATTTAATAAATAAATAATTAATTAAAATAAAATATTATGATGTCAGTTTAATGTATATATATATATATATATATATTAAATAATTTAAACATTTAAATAAACGTTAATGATTATTGGCGACTATTTTCAGCACAGCTTTAATATGGAACACGCTTGGCAGTTTCAAACATTTTGTTTGCCATTTTAGCGGTAAATTGAAATGGTTATTGCAATTGCATATAAGTAAGGACCTTGACATCAATCATCACAAAGTAAAAAATTAATAAATAAATAATAATAATAAAATAATAATACTAATAATAAAAGTCACCAAAGAGGTTAAAGCTGTGTCAACGTTACTTTTGTGAATAACAAAATCAAGGGGGGAAAATTGATTATTTGAAATTAATATTTAAAAAGAAAAAAAAAAGCATTATTATGTCAGTTTTATCAGATATTTGTTTATGATACAGATTTACATAAAAATAAATTTATTATTTTATTATTATTATTTTTTTTTTATCAAAGGGCGGGGGGGGGGGGAAGGGGGGACAACATTGTTATGGGGTTTTTATTTAATTTTGAACAAATTATCCTATGGAATCAAAAGTTACAGCGCTAGATAGATTTATAAATTTGAAATGTACCAATTTTTGTTGCGATCGGTCGAACAGTTTACTTTGTAAAACAAATTAAAATCTGATATAACACAACATGTAATTTATCAAAATAAAATCGCGGTCTAGAAATTTTTCTGGAGTGGTCATACCTGACACCGGTCTAGAAACTTTTTACTTGCTAGTTTTTGAAGCATTTTACTTACTAGTTAACATCTATTTCCAGAAGGCTTAACAATGAAATTCTTATACCTACTCAGTATTCACAGAGTACATACTGAATTCTTGGTGCAGCTCTTGTAAAAATAATTCTGGAAAAAAAAAAAAAAAAAACAGTTGTTTCGGATAAAAATAACAGTACAACATTTCATCAGTCAAAAAAGTAGACATAAGTGACATTTTCATACAGTTTTTTTTTTTTTTTTTTTTTTTTTTTTGGGGGGGGGGGTGATGAAGGGTTATGGTATTATGTTGACCTGTGATTTTTTTTTTTTTTTTTTTTTTTTTTTTCAATATATGTTATTTGCTGATAAAGTTTATTTATTGAATTTGAACGACAGATCTTTAGCACATTGAACTGTTATAATATGTAACCAGACTTGAACAGAAATATAAATTTAACAAATGCCAATGTATGTAATGCAGTATGCTATACGGTACAAAATAATGCAGTTTGCTCTTAATATTTTTTACATTGACATTTTTAACATTATGTAAATATTCATACATTGAACTGTTTTTTAAATTTATAATTAAAATTAACATAAATCGAGAACCTAAGACTTTTTTTTTTTCACTACTGTTTGGATACAATTTATTTATAGTGAAACTATCTAATTACAATTACAGTTGTATTCAAATAGTAATGGAGAAAACAAAAAGATTGCTTTTACTTTGTAGTGCCTCTGTACCGTTCTAATATAATCATCATAATTGAACTTTGTGAGTCATAACAAAACTATCTTTTAATCAGAGATGTGATTAGCAAAAAGATAAAGATGAAACTATTATATGCAAAGACAAGACATTAAAATTAAATATTAGAATTTTTATGACAAAATCTATTATATTTGAGCAATAAATATATTTTATAATCTTCAATTTATAAAAAAAAGAAATGATTTTATGCTTTAGTATTCAATTAAGTTTTATTTGATTTACCGATTGAACAAATTCACATCCGAAAGACAAAAAAAGTTACATTTTAATCATCATAAAAATATGTTATTTTATTAATAGAAGTAATTTAAAGCAAGGACATAAAGTAAAAATTAATATCAGTAAAAAAAAAAAAAAAAAAAAAATCAATTTAAACTTAAGTTAAAAAGGAAATATAAAATTATTACCTGTATAGCAATTCATACTTAGAAGTGATGTCGACTTGTTTCCAAAGCATTACCAGGGAGATGTGCCTCAATCGTGCAGCTTTTTAATAAACACTGCACAATTTAGACACTCATCAGGCTTTAGTTACAATCAATTTTCAAGTTCTTCTACAAAATTTACATTGACTTCTTCGGGGGGGGGGGGGGGGTGCCTTAGAGGGTTGTCTGTCAGAGTTCTGTAGGAGGGCTGTCTCAGCTCTCAGCGTTGTCTTACTGAGTTCATTTAAGTTCCAAAAAAGAAATCTTTTTTTTCGCTCTTTTGTATGAAACCAATCAATATTAACACGTTCGCTGCCGATCCCGCGCCAGCGCGGGATGTGACGTATTGCTTTACAGGTGAAAGTTTACTTTAGGCTGCCGCTTGGCGATATTTTGAAAATCACCAAGACGGCGCCATTTCGCATCGTGTTCCGAATAGCAACCTTACACCGGCGGCATACGAAAGCGAGCTTTTCGGTGATCTAACCTAAAAAGAAAACGCGTCTTGAAAAAAAAAAATCCGAATAATAATAATACATAGGACAAAAGGAAAATTTTCATAAAATAGAATTAAAAGAAAAAAAAAAAACGAAATTATTACGAATTTATAACTAATCACAAATAAAAAAATAAAACTTAGATTATACAATCACACCAAATGTCCCTGAAAAGTGTGTTGCTTTAGTAATTGATGATAAGTGTTTAGATGATAGTTTTTTTATTTCCAATAATTTAACAGCTATAAGTACAGTCGGTAACAAAAGTATCCGAACACTAGCAAAAATTCCCATGTAAAAAAAATACACTTCATAAGGTTTTGTTAAATAAATCCTTATCGAATCATGTTCTTACGCTGACTAAGAACAGGATTCGACAAGGATTTATTTAACAAAACCGTATGAAGTATACTTTTTTACTTAGGAATTTTAAATTTAAAAGTTTTCAAAAGTTGTATAAAGTAAATTATTTATCATTAATATTTTATTTATAGTCCTCATTCATTAGGAATGAAAAAATAAATCCCCAACTGGATAACTATAGCAAATTTTAAAGATTCTCTATTATAATGGTACTCTGATCTGTTCACTATACCCCTATCTCAAAATCCATGAAATTAAAAAGTATACAAAATGTTGTACTGTAGCAACCAGTATTGGCATGAAATTCAAAAATATGCCTCTAAAATTCAGGACCGTGGTTACCCAGTCAGTAGAGCGCCGGGCTCGGAATTGGAAGATTGTGGGTTCGGTACTCGAGCCTGCCAAAAACCATTGTGTATACTAATGGTGGCTGGTGCTCATAAAATCTGTCGTGCGAGCAATGTTTTCCATGTTCCCATATTAATTATACCTCTGGGTGTCTACGAAGCGGGAGAGTCATCCCTTCCGTGGAGGATCGAAATTGTGATGGCATGTCACTGGAACACTCTAGGGGTGAGACCCAGACCATCGCCAATTGTCCATTGTGCAGCACTAGTGTGACGTAAAACACAATCAACAAACCAACCTCTTAAATTCAAAAGTATCTCTTAAATTCCAACTCTATTCAACCAGCCAAACAGTACTAATGCAAACATCACAAATATTCATATTTCAAAATAGATAGTTGGTTGGGTTTTAAGTCACACTAGTGCTGCGCAATGGGCGATTGGCAACGGTCGAGGACTCACCCCTAGAAGTGGTGCGGAAACATGCGATCAAAAATTTGATCATCCATGGAAGGTTATTTCAAAATAGAATACTTTCTCTCTAATAAAACACTTACAGTCGGCTGCAAAATTATTCGAGCACTAGCCAATAATTCCTATATTTAAAAAGTACATTTAAGACTGTTTTGCTAAGTAAATCCTTGTCGAATCATGTTCTTAGACTGATTAAGAACATGACTCGACAAGGATTTATTTAACAAAGCTGTATTAAGTGTACTTTTTTTTGGCAAGGATTATTGCTAGTGCTCGAATAATTTTGCAGCCGACTGTATCATCAATATGCAACCGAAGTGATGGCGTCAGCGAGATATTTTATCTGCTCAGTACAAACGAAACTATTTGCTACGGAAATTTAACTTATTACTCATTAACTCCAGAGTTTGCTTGTAACGAGCAGATGAATTTTTACACGTTTCACGTAATACAGCGTATTGACGTAACACATGACGCAAACAAGCAAAGCCTATAACATCTGGCGATGTAGCGCTCTTGTGCAACACGCCAAACATATTCGGCGGGTTAAAGGAAAAAAACGTCATTTCAAATTTTAGTCACGTGAAACCGGCAGCGAACGTGTTAAAGAATTAAGAGATCTAGTACACATTGAAAAATAAGTAAATATTAAATATAAATAAGAAAGCAGGAGAAAATTAACAATAATAATAATAAAAAATAGAAAAGTTGTGAGGAAATACGATTAAGTCAATTGCAGGTCACCACAGGTCAGCTTCGGTAAAACATTGTGAGAAATCATTGGAAATTAATTATAATACTTTTATTTTTACTGCTAAAAGTGTTACTATTAAATGTGTTTTCATTATGTGGTGCTTTGTTAACTAAGAGTCAGCAACAAATCATTTTCACCCGGCTAATGGAAAAGTACAACATTTTCTTTGCTCATTTATGTTACCTATGAACTATTATAAAATAATAATAATAATCTACAAATTCTTGAATAGGTTTGCCATTACTGATCTGATTTTATAATACATGAATTTGAATTGTCTTAAAAATATGAATTTATATATATATATATGTGTGTGTGTGTGTGTGTGTGTGTATGTATATGTATATACACACACTATGTAAAATAATTTTACTTAATTTTTTGTCAGAAATCTTTAAGAATTTCCCCATACATTAACTATCAACACAGAAATGGCATATTTTTGCTATGCAACTTTTCTTCATCCTTTTCTTTTATTGCAAGAAATATTTTTAACACTAATTACTCCATAAATGACTAAAAGAAATATGGTACTTGCTAGTTCTTGCGCATAATTTATTATTAATAATTTACCTTTTCTGATTAAAGAAAAAATCATTCATTACATGTTACTTTTATCACTGTAATTAACACAATATTTTATTTTCTACACTTAGAAAAGTGTGTAAAACATTTAAAATAATGGAACTACTCAATGGGATAATTGAATTTTCAACTACAACTTATTATTTCATTAAATGTAATAAGTGAGTTGTTGAAGGCATAATTCATCTGGCATATAAAAATAAATATATTAAATAAATTTACATTGTGTAGAGCAGAAATATAGTACACAACTAAATAATCAAAGTTATATAAAAAAAAAAAAAAAAAAAAAAAGCATTTCCAAAGCCTCTATTCAGTTTAATACATATTTTTTTAACAAATTAAGAAAGAGTTGTTTGTACTTAAAAGTGCTGGATATTTCAATCAATTTCTGCAAAGTTTACATTAGTTTTTAAAGTACAAAAATTTGTAATTATCAGTTCAAAGATCTTCAAGATTTACAATAAGTAATAACTATGACATACATACATATTACTTTATAAGCAAGTTGAAAGTTCCTTAAATTATTTAAGCTTTCAAATATAATAAAGCATGACTTTAAAAATGAATTATGTCATTTTAATACAGAAAAGTGCCCAGATTAACATAATGAATGCAACACAAAAAGGTAATATGAATACAGTGCATCGCATGGAGTAAGTTATGTCTCAAAAGTTAATTAATACAAGGTAAAAAATGAACGAAATTTAAACGAATGTATAAAGCACTTTTGAAATCAGAAACACAAAAATTATTACTTAAATATTCAACCACATAAAACATGGGATATAAGTAGCATTATTGTACTTGTAAACAACCATTGATTATAAACACCTTAATAACAGAAACTATAAAGAAAAAATTTAATTAAATATTACCTTCATTCAGGAGACAAAGCTTTTACATAAGACTTCGGTTGCAAAAACTCCAGCAAGCTTTCAATTAAAAAGAAATCTGCTTTTTTCGATAATCAAAAATATTCAATTAATTTATTTTCTGAAATCCCGAATGCATTTGTTCGATCTCTAAAACCCCCACAACAATTCTGTCATACAGTTCTAATAACAACAAACCGTCCTCCATTTTATCTTTCCACACACAATAATTCGCTTCCGAATACTATTCCGGCTGCTCTGAGCTGTCGGAACAAGATAGAGGCCTATTCCGTAAATTCGAAAAGTCTGAATTCCGGTTTTTGCTGGGAGAATAACTCTTCTTCGGATTCCCTCTCGAAATCTCCCCATTCCGCACGAAATTCCGATTCCGAAGGAGGGGAGAATACGGCTCCTAATCATTATTTTGTATTGTTCCCTTAAATTGTAAACGGAAATGCAATTCGTTTTCTTTGAAGAACGTTCATATTTTAGGGGCGTGAAAGCTACACAATCACAGACAGCAAGGATAAAGAGGTAAGTTTCTACTGACAATTTTGAAGTCGGGAGCGGAGAAAGAACAGAACACAAGAAAAATTTTCCACAATTTCACACACCCTGCTGAGAGCAAGCGCGCACGCACGCACACACACAAAAAGATATAGTTTTGTCAACCTCTTTGTTTACGAATGACGGAGATACATGGGTAAATGTGTATTGTGTATCCAAGCTTAGCAAGATAAAGACTGCCATATTTCTGGAAACGAAAAGGCAAACAGAACTTGATGAATACTCCCCCCCCCATCTCCTCCCAACCTCCCTGAGCCAAAATAAAAGTTAAAAATAATGAATGTAAGATAAATTTTAATGATCGTACGCGGTTTAAAATGAAATGTATGCATATCATACAGTACTGTCGGTTTAATAAAGCACGTAAAATATAATATAATTAAAAACTTTATAACTATTTTATGATATTCCCACTGGGAGCCATAACTCGGCGCACATACAGTTTTGGGTTCCTACTGTAACAGTGGTCTTAATAATTTGAGGGCTGTTATAATACATACACACACTCAAAAGAAAAAAATTGCTATACTTTGAAAATTGAAAGCTAATAATAATGAAGCATACAAAGATTATAGAACAGATTTACTGGACATGTTTATTTTGATCTCTCCGCTCCTAAAGTAACAAAATGACAAAGTAAAAAGTTTCCGAAGTATCATTCATGACATATTTACTTATAAATCCCCCCCCCCCTCCCAAGCAGTGGACTGGAGAGAAGGTTCGACTGTAATAAACTATTCTTTTATCTTTATTTACACATACACACACGCACACAAAAACAAAAAAAAAGGATGATATATTTAAATAAGTACAACTATACTTTTCTATTTCTTTTTTTCTTTAGATAGGGGATTTTATTTTCTATTATATGAATAATTAATATAATAAATATGGATCTGAATCTTTAATTCACGAATATATAGATTTTATAAATAATTATAAGGTAAAAAAACTTTTTCTATACCATGATTTTAAATTTTCTGATTAATCATTAATACAATACGCGAGGATAAAAATTAATATTTAAGCACGCGGTGAAATAATAATTATAGTGGGGAAAAAAAAAAAAAAAAAGATGGTTTTAAAAATAAAATATTACTCTTTTTAGAACAATATATAATAGCATCGGGGACTACATTAGCACTTATCAATGTGTATAATTTTTTTAAGTGATAATGACGTCGATTTTTGTGAGATGCATAAATTAACTTTTTATAATTTTTTAACGTTCACGTTGAATTAATTGTATTTATTTTTTGCTCGAAAGAAAATGAACTCGTATGTTTATTATTATTATTTTCTAAATTATAGTTAATATTTTAATGGCTATTTTATTGCTAATAAGAAGAGCTTGTTATTTTCGTATTTTAACTAATTAAAAGAAAACTATTGGAAAATCTGACTTCCAAGTATTGTGTTGTCCCCGGGTTCTGAGCTACTGTGAAAGTTAAAAATGTCTAGCTAGTAGAAAAGCTAGTCAAAAATAGATTGCAAGATTTGTACCGGACAAACAAACAAACAAGAATCGAAGTTAATAAAAACATGGTAAAATATGTTAAAAGTAGGGACTTTTTTTATGCGAACATAAATGAATAATATACATTTCATAATAATTTTTTTGTTTGACAGTATGAGATATTTCATTAAAAATACAACATGTCTAGTTATTTTTTAGAGATATATTAACATATTTTTACCATTATATGTGTAAAATTCTTTTTTCGCTGTATTTGAATATTTATTAAATAATTAACAATTATTTCTATTGTATATTGAAGAAAAGTATTATACTGTTATTGGTTTGACTTTCAATATATCAATAGATGAATACCGATAGAAATGCATAAAAGGTAATATTGCAGAGCTGCCAACCTAATCCGGCAAATTGTTAGTACCGCCCCTTTTTCTACACCACTTAATTTTCAGAGTATTTGTTTTCTTAATTCATCGTAACTACATTTGAAGAGAATTACTCTTAAAATTAAGTGGTGTAGGAAAAGGGGCGGTAATAACAAATTGCCTGATTAGGTTGGCAGCTCTGATTAGGTTTTCAGTTTTTATGCCTGATATTGCAATATATTTTCAATTAATATTTATATATATAATAGTTGGTATAGAATTGCTAAATAGTTTACTTTCTAATCGCATATTTTTTTTTTTTTTTTTTTTTTTTAATATTAATTCTTATTTTGATGTTATTTTGATGCTTAATTAAAAATAAAAATTTATTTTACTATGTTGACTTTTATTCTGTTAAATGTGTGTTAGGAATGAAAATGAGAAAAAAAATATGACTTTATGTAAATATTTTTAATCAAATGTTTATTATTAATATTTTACAGAGGTAAAGTAAAAGTAATTTCATTTTCCTGATCCTTTAAAAATTGTATTATTTATATAAAAATAAAATAAAATAAAATAATTTTTTTAATGAATAGTAAGTATATCACTTATTCTAAAAAAGAAAAAAAAAAAATAAATGAAAAAAGAAACAAACTCTCATATTTTGAAAAAGTAAATTCAATTTGGAATAATTTATCCGTTAATAAATTGAATTTACGCTTTGATTTTAATATTAAAAATATCAATAATAAAAGATGATATAGGTAATATATTCCTAAATACGTTTTCAACTGTCAAACATGAAATTGACACTCTTCTGTTTGTTTTCCGACGAGTCTTTTCGCTTACAATTAAAATTAAAATTAGAGAACCGTCTCTTCTTCTACCCTTTTCAAGCAAAATACGCCAGGCAGGCAGAAACTTCTTTCTATTATGAAAACGGCAGTAAAAATCTAATATTCCTCCCTTCCCCTCCTTCCATCTATCTACTTGTGTTTCTTTCGGCTGTGAGCTGTTTTTTCTTCTGTCCTGTTTCTTTTTTTCCACCCTCTCCGACCTGTTCTTATTTCTCACTTCTGTCGGTCTGCTCTTTTTTCTACTTTTCACCCCATCTGTTCTTTTTTTCCATTTCTCTGCGACCTGTTCTGCTGCTACGCGAAAACGCAAAGGAAAACCTATTTGTGTTTACTGTTTTCCTTCGTAGAAAGTGTTCTTAAAAACTCTGAACTCTCCTCAGTCCTCAAACTGTTTCTCCAACTTGGCATCGTTAGAAAGCGATACTTACAGCATTCTGGCTCTTTATAGACGATTTCTATGGCAAGCTCAATGAATAAACTTCGTTGCTCGGCATATTTCTTACGTCGCAACCAAATACGATTGAAAAAGAAAGCGCGTCATCACTTAATATGGCGATAATAAAAATTTGGCTCAAAAAGAACAGTTCGTTCGTTTTTTCGGCAAGAACTGTTGCAAAGATCATGATCTTCGTTTTCCTTCCCATCTCTTCGAGTAGTATTTCTGCATAAAATTTCTGGTGGCAAAAAAAGAAGAAATTTCGTGACTCCTGGAAAAAGGGCGGAGAATACGACCCCTGTTAATAATCATAGCTTCAAATATTTTAGTTTATTCCGAAGTACTTTTAGCCCCGCCTTTATTTCGTACCACTTTATATAGAGAAAAATTTTCTTCAATAAATAACTTCGATAAAATAAGAAAAAATTACTTTAAAAAATACAGGCGGGGCTAAAATTACGCCGGTGTAAATTAACCCTTGACGCTATTTTCCTATTTTGAATAGTAAGACACGCCTTTTGGCGTTCCTTTAACCCTTTACCGTTCAGTGTTCCACTACATGGAACACCTAACTTCGCTAGCTTCTCCTACCATTAAATTCAATTGCAAATGCATGAAAATATGTTTATTTTTTACTTTAAACTTTCATTTTCCCCCTTAGATGGCCCCACTACCAGGGATGGAACACGGGCGCAGTATTCATACCACTATCAATGTAAGAAAATTTTGTACTTCTTAAATCAACGATATTATAGGTAGTAAAATTTCTTAAACAGATTCCGGTATGAATTCTGCGCCCGTGTTCCATCCCTGCACTACACAAGGCAATCCATGATATTTAGCTGGGACGCGTCATTTCAAATCCTATTATTTACAAGAAATTTTGTATATTTTTTTGTGATACAAAAAAGATTGCTTGAAAAAAGATTTCTATGTTATATCATTGGCTGTACTCTAAATTATTTATTCTATATTATTTTTTAATTTTTTATACAGGAAACATACGAGGAATCGTTGAATAAAATAAGGTGTTCCATCTCCTGGAACACTGTGAAACTAGCGCTTTTAATATTACGCAATCGAAATTAATGATGAGAGAAGGCAGCTGTGTTTACGTGTTCTATGTTTTCCTCTGTTTGGAGGGAATGACGTCTAGCTATCAGATGCTGTGAGGGAGGGTTGGTTGTTTATATATATATATAAAAAAAAAGAAATTGTTTATGAAAAACTTGTTTATAAAAAAAAAAAAAAAAAAAAAAAAACCGCACAAAACTAGTTTCACGTGCAAAACTTGCAATGTTGGTTTGTGCTTCTACCAAAAGAGTGTGACGTGCTTCCAAAAATTTCATGAAGCTAAAAAATAGACTAATTGTAAATATTTTTGCGCATAGGACTTGTAATATGTATACTAACTATAAATATCAAATTATTTCATAAAAAATCATTTTATTTATTTATTTATTTTATTTTATTTTTTTTTTGGGGGGGGGGGATGTAGAGTAGCAGGTCGTACTAAATCTGCTACACAGGTACAATACAGTGTTTTTTAATTCATATGCAAAATCTTCTATTCATTTATGCGTTTCACTGCGACGCTCTTAGTCGCATTTTTCAGAGCTCTAGCAGCGCAGTGTTCCCGCTGATGGAACACCCATATATTTAAAACGGTAAGTACTATTTTTACAAAATTATACCTGCGTACTCCTTTACACCTAAATAGATAGCCTACAACTTTTTTTGTTGAAATTCCAACTTTAAAGGGTAGTGCGCTGTGAAGGGTTAAAACGTCACACGTATAATTTCCAACTTACTACGAGCGTGTTCAGTAGAGCGCCCGAGATGGATCAATGTGACCGGGCGATGACGTCACTGATCCTGGACCGGTCTTGGATCGGGCCAGGAATCTACTGAACGCTTTGGAACAATTTTGACGTGATAAGAGCAGCGCCATCTATCTAATTTGACCTGTATTAGCAAGTTATATATTGTATTTCTGTTGTTTATTTTGTCTGGACTTTTAATACGTAATTCCATAAAATGCTAAACGTTTTTTCTTAAAAAAAAAAAAAAAAAAAAAAGAAAGAAAGATCTTTTATGTAATAACAGTTTTACTTCTTTCTTATTAATGTAGAATTCTGTACTCTGCTAACAAAAAATAAGAAGCTATTAATTGATTGTACTGATAAATTACTAATATACATTACTTTGGTTATGATTTTTCTAAATTCACGTATAAATTTTAATCATGAAAATGTTAAGAATGTTACGTTACATTTATTTTTAAAGGAGCAGAGTAGATTTATCTTAAATGAGCACTTAAAACACCTTTCTTTCTCTTCGAATTTTATTATGAACAGAAATGTACAACAAAAACGTTTTTGAAAAAAAAAAAAAAAAAATATATATATAAAATATGAAATATGCTGTTCAGTTAATATAATGGATTTATATAAAAAATAATCTTATTTTCTTCTTCGATTTATGAATCAATACAAAGAGCTTTTTCTCTTATTACCGACTGAATATTAAAATAAACTAGCAATGTAAACAACACTGCATAATTTTATAGCTACTTTTTTTACAGTCTGTTTTGTTTATTAAATTTAATAATTGACATCTTAAACTTATTTTTACCTAAATTAAAAATATGTGGAAGGATTTTAATTTATTTACTTATAGTTAACTTATTGTTTTAAAGGTAAAAAATACAATCGTTTACAAACTTTTCTATTTGTAAACAAAAAACAATCGCATGAATGAAAAGCTTTGTCTGAAAAAAAAAAAAGAAATATAATTTTTCCCAGCTTATTTTTATATATTAAATTAACAAAATATGATAGCGTCCGAATTAAAAAAATATATATTTTTTGTTTCAATTAAAATTGTGTAAATTTTTGTTTTAATTTTATGTTTGAATGTTACGTTCATCAATAAAAAAAAGTACGTATCGAAAATCGTTATTACGTAAAAAATCTTTTTTACACAATAAATAAATAAACATAATATAGTTTAGCATTTTATGGAATTACTTACCTTATTTTCTACAGCACAAACAATGCATACAAATAGGTACATCTGTATTAATCCTCAGCTAATCAAACAAATAAACAATCATTGTCAAAAACAGGTGTTCATTGTTCAGGTTTTCACTGCGTAATGTCAATAAGAGCCTGATTTTCAACCTATTGCGCATTTGATCCATCACGTGACCCAATGGATCAAGAAATTTTTCTGGGCTTTCTGATCCACGACCGGTCGAGATCGGTCCATTCCACTGAACGACGTGACTCTGGATCGGTCGACACCACTGAACGCTTTGGCTCGGAATCTTTCGACCGGTCGTGGATCGGGCGCTCTACTGAACACGCCCTACGTTTTCGCTACCGAAAAATTGTAATAATTTGTTTTATTTAACTTCATCATTAAATAAAATAAATCTTTCTGTTAAAATTTTCCGGTAGCCGAAAGGTAGCCTATAGTTACACATTTCAGAAAATTAACATTTAATAGGCGTGGCTTGATTTTTTAAAGTCCCCTCAGAAGAGACATATGAGCGATAAGGGTTAAATTATTAGTAGCTGTGAATAATATATAAAAGAAAATTAAATGAAGTTCCTTTTTTTTTTTTTTTTTTTTTAATTTTTTGAAATTGCAGTGTAAATTTGTTAATATAATAACATATAAAACACAGAGAGCAGAAGGTATTTGCTCCGCCTAGCTTTTGGAAAAAAATCTCCGAAAGGCATATATTTTATTCTTTTACATACTATGTTAACGTCAAGGATTCCATTTCATTTTAATCTATTGGAGTAACCACAAAATGTTCCAACAAAAAATCACACAAATTTCAGGTCAAGTTTTAAATTCATCTGAAAATAAACCCATCTAATTATTGTCAATGTTAATAGTTCTAATACGTTTAAGATTTTAATTTGAAAGCATTTAATAATGATGTTTGTATGTTTTTTGTTCTTTTTTCCCTCTTCCTCATTTTAGTTACTCGTGAAGTAATAAGTTTGGATAAAATATAAATTAATGAAAATCTAATTTAAGATATGCAAACATTTTAATTCATTCCAAAGCACTATTAGTTCCCGCCCTTTCCATATTTGCCAACTTTTTAACTTATTCTGGAATGTTTTTAGCCCCGCCTTTGATCCGCACCATTTTATTTATAGAATATATTTCTCCAGTATATGATAAAATAAGAAGATATTGTTCTTAATGGGAAGGTGGTGTGAAATAAGGGCGGGCCTATAAATGCTCCGGAGTAAATTGAAATGTTTTCAACTATGGTAGTGAAAGGTAGGAGTCAGGTGCTATCAGTGTTCCAGAACAAGTTAAAATATTGGTATGCTTCCAATTTTGTATTTTGTTGTGTAAATTGAAACCACTGAAATATAAGAAAAAGAAATATCCCTTTGCATTCGCAAGTAGTAATATGATGCAGTTTGGTATTGCAAGGAAATTATTATTCTAACATAACATAGCTGGGAATATTTTTATGTATTACGGAGAATTTTTAGCCCCGCCTTTATATTTACCTCACTTTATTTATACGAAAAATTCATTCAATATATAAATTCGATAAAGTAATTAAAAATTATTTTTAATAAATAAGTGTTATGAAATACAGGCGGGGCTGAAAATACTCCTGAATAAATTAAAATATTGGCAGCTAATAAAATATATCCCTGTGTGTAAACTTCTATTGTTTATAACAAACACAAGGAAATGATATTTCATTTGTGGCCTGTTACTCATTTCTTATTCGTATTAATAACATCTCATTATCACATATATGTTATTTATTTTAAATTTTAAATATCTCCTATCACAGTAGTATAAATAATTATAATAAGGATTATATAAAAACGGAATCTAAAATATATATATATATATATATATTTTTTTTTTTTTTTTGGAGGTATGACAGGACTATTTCTTTCAGACAATGATTTTACATTGTCACAATTTCAATATGCCAGGATGCCTGCCAATATCCAACTTTACCATTTAATTATTTTTTAAACTGTCTTAAAATATTTAGATTATATTTATTGATAAATATATTTATTGATAAACTCATCCACAGTGAAAATTCATTTTAAGTAGTTTGGAGTATAAGAAAGACTGATTTTTTTATACCAACTACGTGAAAAAATATGCCACAGCCGGGAATTGAACCCAGGCCCTCCGCTTAACGTGTGGATGCTTTTCCACTGAAACAACCTGGCTGATAACCAGCCCGACATTTCTCACATAATAACCGTTACATCTGCGTTATGAGATATGATGGCCTTGCCAACGGTTACTATGTGAGAAATGTCAAGCTTGTTATTAGCCAGAGTGGCTATTAACAATTTTTTTTTTTTTTTTTTTTTATGTAGATAAATACCTGTACTATCAAATGAATCTGATAAATGCATTTTTAATACCGGTATAAACCTAAGATTGAGAACATTATCAAAAAGAGTCTGACAATTGTAGTGCATATTTGCGTTGCATGACGCGCCTCGGTATTAATTTTAAAAAGAAGAAGAAATAAAATGAAATGAATTATTTGGATTTAAAGAAAAGTTTCTGCATAAAAAGCAATATATACACATAGCTGCCAATGTTTTAATTTATCCCGGAGTATTTTTAGCTCCGCCTTTATTTCATCCACTTATTTTTTAAGAGTAATTTTTTATTATTTTATCGAATTTATATATTGGAAAATTTTTTTGTATAAATAAAGGGTTGCGAAATAAACGCGGGGTAAGAATACACCAGAATAAATTAAACTGTTGGCAGCTACATATATATACATATAAATTAATCTTTTTGATTTTCTATTTCAGAACATTTTTCTCTCTCCCTCCCCTAATACAAGCATGCATAGTTGAAACACTTTAATTTATTCCAGAGCATTGTTAACTCCGCCTTTATTTCGCACTACTTTACTTAAAAAAAAAAAAAAAAAAAACTGATATATAACTATGATAAAATAAGAAAAAATACTCTTTAAAAAAAGGTGATATGCAATGAAGGCGCGGCTAAAAACGCTCCAGAATAAATTCAAATGTAGGAACACTGAGCATGCATTAATTTCACATGCAAGCATTCTAAAAAAATCACGCTGGTTCACCATAGATTTTTATAAACTGACAACATATTTAAAATATTAAAATTGCACCTGTTTTACTATGAATTTAAACTATAAAATTCGCGTCAGTAAGTAAACTGAGCTTATTTGAATCAAAGTAATACTGATGTTAATGCCGATGTTGATAATAATATTAATAATAATTATTGTTATTATTATTGCTATTATTATTATTGTATACGCGAAACATACAAGTTGGAGTAGAAAATGCTTTCACCTGTACTTTTTAAGAATGTTGCTCTTTTCGTTCAGTCGAAATATTCATAGAATTTTAGAGGTACAATTTGTACATTGCAGATCTAAATGCTTACGTTTTGCATAGAATTTTATAAACGAATAGACTTATTTTCTGCACTATATTGCCGAAAACGTAAAATTTGCCTTGATTATTTCAAATAATTATCTTATTTTCGGATTAGATATCGTGCATTTCATGAAAATAGCAATTTCTGACCTACAGTTAATTGCGAAATAAGTTCATAAATAAATAAATTAATATTTTTAACATTTGGCATAATGCTGTTGAACATATTTTTATCTCATTTTTATACACTGAAGCACTAAAAATAAGTCATTTTGAGACAGCCTAGAGTAAGCAAATTAGAGATGAGACGGGCTCAGCCCGAGCCCGTAAGCCCGGGCCCGAGCCCGATCGGGCTCAAATCTTACGTAAGTCTTCGGGCTCCGGGCGGGCTCGGATTCAAGCTAAAAGTTCCGTTAATTTTATTCTTCACTAACTGGAAAAAAAAATATTTTTATATTCATTTTGAGTAATGCCATAATAGTCAGGATAGGTTATAAATCACAAAATAATCTTGCAAACCTTAGTAGCTTTGACTTTCCTTTTTCTAAATATAACTTTTTTTTTTTCAACGGGATGCATATTATGTCATAGTATTATACAGTAATCCCTCCTCCTTCGTTATATTGGGCCTCATTATATCACTCATTCGGATAAACTTTTTGTCCCCCGATAGGCGCGTTATAAACAATGGGCTGCACTATAAATATATATTATATAAATATATACATGTATACAGAGACACAGACATTATAAATTGTTATAATAACATTTATAGTTATATAAATTGAGGATTGATAATAAGAAAATTAATTTGAAAATGAAAACGGAATTTAATTTTACTACTGTGTATGCGTTGCATAGCGTACCACTTTCAATAACGGGCTCGGGCGGGCTCGGGCTCTGATCACACAAAATTTTTCGGGCTCGGGCGTGCTCAGTTCATAAACGTTTCGGGCCCGGGCGGGCTCGGATTGCCGAAATAGAGCCCGAACTCACCTCTAAAGCAAATACCAGTTTTAAAAAAACAGTGTCTACAATCTGGACATATATTTTATATTCACACCACTTAACTTTAAAGGTGTTTAATGTATGCATATTTTACATTCATGTCCTTATCTACGCACTTCCTTTAATATTCTGTTTTCATATATGGTTGACCGCTCTCTGGGCAGGTCGCCAGGAAGCTCGTTACATTATGCAAACACTTAGTCGATTTTTTACGATTCGAAGTGTCTATAGCCCTGACTTTATTTCGCTAATTGTGCGGTTGATCGCTCGCCAGGCGGGCAGATCGCCGTGAAATTTTTTGAGATACTGTCATATCTGCACGAACAGGATAATCTACGTAGCCAAACGCGCTTTCTCTAGAAATGAGCTTGAACTTAGAAATGTGTTTGGGCATAGATGCCAATATTTTAATTTCCGTGGTATTTTCAGCCTCACCTTTATTTTGCACCACTTTATTTATAGAAAAAAAAATTCCAATGTACGAGACTTCCATAAAATATGAAAAATTTATCCTTAAAAAGGTAAGTTTTTCCTGCAGGATTGTTTCAATATAATTATTCCGTTTTCATTTGCAGTGATATTTAGGCATGCAGGATGCGTATTGTTTTAATACCAATTTTTTCAAAAAACGACATTTCAATATAACTTTCAACGATCTTTATTCCGATCATGCTATAAAACGAAATTTATTGTTACATATTTTTTTCCTTAATTTTGTCCTTGCTTTTAACCTTTATAAACTGAGTTTTCTTTTCTTTTTTTTTTTTTTTTCATTAATATTTTCACTTAGTAAATTTTATTTAATAAATACGAAAAATATTGATATAAAGTGTACGATTTTAAAAACTGACTGACATATATAATAAAAATCACAAAAATAATTATTCTGCATTAAACTGACGCTTAAAGTTAAAATGCAGTAGATATTGACGTCAATATTTTAATTCATTCCGAAGTACTTTTAGCCCCGCCTTTATTTCGGACCACTTTATTTACAGAATTTTTTTCTCCAATTTATAACTTTGATAAAATAGGAAAATTTTATCCTTAAAAAGTAAGTGGTATATATATAAAAAAAAAAAAAAAAAAAAAAGGATGGCTAAAAGTACTTCGGAAAAAATTAAAATATTGGCATCTATGGTACATGTATGAGCTAAGGGGGTGCCCTAGTCTCCTTCCATACCTTCTTAAATGACAGAAGGGAGAAAAAAAAAAAAAAAAAAATAACATTTTTTGTAGTCCTGGCTTAAAAAAGTAGGGAAATTATCAATTTCTTTTTATAATTCTTCATAAATCCCATATAATTTAAAAGTAAATAGAATAATAAAATGTACATTAAAAAGAGAGAGATAGGGTAAAATCGTAATAATAATAATAAATAAATAAAATAAAATATGTTTTAATTTTTGTTATTTCGGTTTAAAAATACAATGAAAGATTTGATAAAGCTTTTAAAATCCGGAGGAAAACAAATTCTATTTGGATGTTTTTTGTAGATATTGGATAACACCATTTTATTTTATCTACTTTTTTATTTTTTATTTTTATCCACTTTTATTTATTTATTTATTTATTTTTTAATAGCCATTATTTTAACTATCACTCTACGCTCTTATTTTTCTAACAGTGTTAATGTCACACTATTAACATTTAAAATAATAATAATAATAATGAAATCATCATGCTAAATTTTAATAATAATAATCAACATAAAATTAATTTGTTTCAATTCATTTCTTCGACTCGAAATCTACAAGAATTTTTATCATTTAGGGAATTTATGTATAACTTTTTATGTCTTGCGTTTAATTCTCAGAACTTTTTTTTTCCCCTTATGGTTGTTGCTTATTTGCCAAATTATAAAATAGGGCTGTATAAACAATTTAAAACTAAAATTTGTAATAAAAATAATAATAATAATAAAATAAATAACTAAAGATATAAAAAATAAAGTTTGTGATAACAGTGTAATAGGTGTTGTTGATACTGCTAGTATCAACGTATAAGTATCAACCGGCCAGTACCAATCAGTATCATACTGGTAATAGTATGATACTGATTTGCCAAATAGGTGTGTCTATAAATTTTTGTTTGACAGAGGAATTTTTAAATTAAAACAAGCTATTGACATTTTCAATACATTTTTTGAATGTTTTCTTCCTGCAATTTCTGAGTGGCAAATAAAACTTTATAGAAAAATTACATTAATGAAATCATTTTTTTCAAGTGCTGAATATATTATATGTATTTCTTACGATTGCTTTCAGATATCTTAAATGTATTTCAATATCAAAAGTCACAAAGATTTTGTTTATAAATACTGACATATAAGAACAATTTCACAGAGGAACTATAATTTGAATTCGTAAAAATTAAACTTTCCAAAATGAATTTTTAGTTCATATTGTTTTCATGTTATTGAATAACGTGTTATTTTCAAGTAATTACAGAAATGGTTAAGATAATGGTTATCCAAAATAAATAAATAAAGCAAATAAAATTAAATGGTGCTATCCAATATCAACAGAAGGTATCCAAATAAAATTGGTCTTACTTTGTCTTTTAAAAAACGATTTATCAAAACTTGCATTGTATCTTCAATAAAATTAACAAAGATAAAAACTTTTTATTTTTATCTACATTTTTTTTATTCGAGTTATGGTACTTATCAAGATTTACACAAAGAAATTAATCATTTCCATATTTTCTGAGCCTGGTCTCAATAAATATTAATTTAATTTTCTTTCATTTAAGAAGGTGAGGGAGGAGTCTACCCTAACAGCACATCTTCTCCAAATGACATCCTCAGGATGTCCTATGGATGAAAAGGACGTCTATGGACATATTCAGGATGTGCTATGGACAAGTGTGTTGTTAGGGTAGTGTACCCTCTTAGTTATGCTGATATACCTGCTGCATTTTGTCGTCACGCGTCAGATTAAATGCAGAAAACTTTAGTTTTTTTTTTTTTTTTTTCATTATTACTACATGTCAATCAATCATAAAAAATCGTACGCATTTTTTTATATTTGTTAAATGAAATTAATTTTTTTTTTTTTTTTTTTAAGTAACTAAAAAAATTAATAAAATATTATTTTAAATTTTATTAAATAATTAAAATTTTTGATAAAAGAAGAAAAAAAAAAAGCTTAGTTTGATAATTATTAAATGCCCTGAAAATTTATTTAAAAATAAATTTCCTTTTGTGACATGATCAAAATAAAGACCTTTCAAAGCTATATTAATTTTTTTTTTTTTTTTTTTTTTAAGAAATTGATGTTATAAAATATGCATTTTATAAGTTTAAATATCACTACAAATGAAAACGAAATAACTATATTTAAACAATCTCGTAATAAAAAGCATCTTGCCTTTTCCTTCCTTAACACATTCCTAAAAAAACTCATACTTACCGAAGACACATTTCTGGCAAAGGCGCGTTTGGCTACAAAGGTTATGGAGAAGACTCTGAGTGTTCCTAAATATGTCGCAGGGAAGCATCATAGGAGCACTTTATATTGCATAAGCATACCTGCCGACATCCTAAATAATATTCCGTAGTGTTGTTATTCCCGCCCTTTTTCTCCCAACAGTGAATTTGTAGAGTAATATTCTCCAAATGCAATTACTATTAAATAAGAAGAAAGTATTCTAAACAAAATAATAATAATAATAATAATAATAATAATAATAATAATAATAATAATAAATACTGGTGTAAAAATGAAGGCGGGGCTAAGGATACTACGGAATATTAATTAGAATGTTTCGTTGTTATTAACGGAGGTCATATGCCTTGCAATTTTTTCACATTTTTGGCACTGTCATAAATGAGAAGTTTGCGCCTTTTTTGCTGCCACTGTTAACTTTCATCGAATTTTTTAGTAATTGTTGTAATTACATATCGTTGAGATTATTGTAAAAAATAGTGGCGCCAAACATAAATAAATAAAACAAATTTATATTAAAAAAAAAAAAAAAAAACAGGAGGAATTACCACCAATTTATTAACCTTAATCAGACTAAGTTTTTTTTTTTTTTTTTTTAATACATAGATATTAGTATAATTTGTAAATATTATATTTGTAAATATTAAGTAAAGACAAGTTTCTTTTACGCCGCCTACACGGTGCGGTGATTAGGGTCCCGACTCCCAGATGGTAGGGACCGTATTCGAAACATATACAAGGTATGGATGTTTCACCTGGTGTTTGTTAGGGGTAGCGATGGCCGCCCACTGGGTGCTTCGTCACAAATTACCGTCATTTCGGCTCGTCCGCAGCCAATACCAAGTAGCAAATGAAAAAAAGTCTTAAAAAATTAAAAAAAAAAAAGTTTCTTTTACAAAATATATTGTTAAAAATTGCGCATTTTTTTTTTTTTTTTTTTTTTAAGATTCGTCGATTTACATAGTAATAATGGTAAAAATATCTAAAGCTTTATACATTTATACTGACGCATGAAAAAAAAATTCTGCATGTACAGTAAAAAAAGACTGCCACAGCCTGATTAATTTTACTGCGAGTCGTCGTAAAAATATGCAGCTTGTGCCGATTGATTGACACTAACACCTAGTTTATAATAGTATACTTAGATTTTTTCCTTAGGAGGGGAATTCTGAATTTTAAAAATTTCAGCAAAATCATTTTTTCAAATAGCAATTTTTTTTTTTTTTTTTTTTTTTTTTTTTTGAGTTATTTAGATCTAATTATTCAGTGGTATATTTTATACATTTAAGTGTGTGACTGATTTAAAGTGCGTGTGACCAAGGTGACAGACTTTAATTCATACATTCCCAAAAATTATTATTACCATTATTATTATTTGATGTTAAACACACGTGAGTTAGACTAGAACTAAAGTTTATTTACATATGTACTGTTACAGATGAAAAAAATAACATACAGCGCCAACTATTGGCGTTCTATAAAACTCTTTGAGCATCATCATTATTTACACACCAACATTCTCCTCCTGCGAAAAGGATTTTATTTTTAAGCAATAAATAAATACATAAATAAATAAATAAACAATAATAGACAATAATTAATATTCAAACATGTACTTTTAAATCAAACACATTTTTTCCAACGTAAATGATAACTTTTTCTTGGTGGCAGCCTTTGCTAGAAAATCTGAAATAATTTCTCTAGTAAAATTATACAGAACTTTTACAATGTTTTCTTCAATTAAGTCTCTAACAAAATGAAATTTGAGGTAAACATGTGATATGAGGTTAACATGTCTTGTTTTATTCGATGATTTTACAGTACTTAATCAATCTATGGTAAAGGCCCTTAAATAAAATATATAGGCAGGCGCATCACCGCCATTTTGTTGTCTCGGATAAGGGCAGCATTCCCTCTTGGCGGTCTTATCGCTTAACTAGCGATTTTAAGAAATCTTGATCTGAAGCTACGATCAGTCAAGACGGTCAACAGCAATAAGCAAGAAGTAATATCCCTAACAACACATTTATACACAGTACATTCTTGGTATGTTTTTTCATCCTCAGGATATTGTGTGGATGTATTGGGGATGAGATGTGTCGTTAGTAGTATTTCTGTCTGTTTTAAATACAAATCATAACTTTTTTTTTGGGGGAAAAAAAAGAGCTTACTGCTTAAAAGTGGAAAATCTTTATTTATTTACTTACTTTTCTGCTATTTTTAGCATATATTATTCATTTGAAAAACGAACCTTTAAAAAAACGCAATTACGACACGGAAACGAAACAACTTTGGCGACCCCAGAAAATGTCGCCAAAACTCAAACGCAGAGTAATAAAAGGGCTTATTTAATTAATTTATGGTTATTAACATAAATATTATGATTAAAATAGCACATTCTTTTATTTTTACATTTGAACATGTGAAAAACACAGAGAAAAATATAAGTAAGTAAAAGTTAAATTATTTTATTTTTCCTAAATTATCTTAAGGAAATCTGAACATTTTACGTTCTTTTCTTGAGTGATTATAGCAATTTATCACTAAACAATCTCCCATATGATAATTTACCGAGCTAAAATTATGAAAATGATTAAAAAAGTAACTCCAAAGTAATTCAAGACGATAGAAATAAGGGCTGCCGTTTGTTCCTGTACGGAAAACGCTGGGTACATGCGGCAACCCCAAGGCAACGAAATGGCTGATGCGCCAGCTCGTATATATAGGAGCCTTAATCTATGGCTGCTTGACTATCAGACTAAATCGTCGCAGGTCTTTCTACAAATTGTTCACATTTAAGTTAGTGTAACATATTTAAAGTCCATGTTAATTCTCTTTGCTGTATCTGCAGTGGCCAACAGTTCTGCTTCGCATGGCGATAGTCCTACACATACTTTTGTTTTTTACCTTTCTATATAATAAGAGAATTTCCTAACATAATTACACTACCTGATAATGACCTGCCCCCCCTCTCCATTTCCCTTTATCCATTAATTTAATTACAGAAATTGAATTATTTCTCAAATCATGAATATAAATACAATCATTCATAGTCAAAGTATTTTTAGAATTATTTACCAATGTTTTAGCGCGAACAGTTCCTGTACCATTAAAATTTAAATTAGAATTCTTACCTGAGTGGTTGATGTATCCGTTATCATTATTAAAATCACAAAAATAACTCAAATTATTTGACCTATGGAAGCTCGAATCTGAATCTAAATGCAAAACATTTTCAGAAATATCAAATTGTTTTCTATTCGTAGAGAGTGCAAAATTATTAAAACGTTGATCATCTTTACTTGCGTAATTCGAGTTTCTGTTTTTAAATTGTGCTGTTTTTTTCCTTAATATAAGCATTTGTTCTTTCATCACGACTGTTTGTAGAAACATTATCTTTATTCTTAAAATAGCAGTTTTTCGCTAGATGATTCGTCTTCTTACAGATAAAACAACTTTTCACTTTGTTCTTGTTCTCAGTTTTAACATGGAATGCATGCTTCTTCTCTTCTAGTACAGTGAAACCTCTCAAGTTGGACACCCTATAAGTTGGACACTCCTCTAAGTTGGACGCTTTTTCTCGGAACGGAATGTATCCATTAACATTATGTCTCACCCCTATAAGTTGGACACTTCTCTAAGTTGGACACTTTTTCTTGGAACCGTAGGTGTCCAACTTAGAGAGGTTTTACACATTTGATTTCAGGGTTGTTCTCTCTTCTTCTCGTAAAATCTCCAGTGTTTCATCTAAATCGTTTTCTCTTTGAGTCGTTTTCTCTCAATATTTCTCTAATTCTGGAAAATTTTTCTCTAAGGCCCGTGACAGTGTAGTATACTATTTCTCTTTCTGTAATTTCCAGACCTAATGAAGAACATTTCGTTTTCAAGCCTCTTGCTCTGGCAATATAATCTGTTACGGTTTCTTCTGGATTAATTTCAATGTTTTTTATTTCATTACTTGCATCAATTTTTCGATCTTCTAGTTTTCCGGTAAATGATAATTTTATTTTCTCCTATAATTTCTTAGCATTTTCTTCGTCGGCGAATTGGAAACTCTATTCATCGGATAACGAAAGTAGGATGTAGGATAAGGCTTCAGCGTTTATATTTGCCCATTCAGCCAGTTCTTCATCTTTTAAGTAGCCTGCTTCTTTCCTTACGACATCATATAACTTTTTAATTGTTAGAACCGCTTTGGTTTTTAATGACCATGTGTGGTAATTCGTAGTATTTAACAATGGAAATGAAGGGATTAATTTATCCATTTTTTCTTCTTAATTGAAGATCTACTTTCACTCATCCATTTATAGTTTTTAATTACCGGAAATGGAGCGTCATTTCGTTTTCACCGCTGATCGAACGCAACTCGCTCCTGCTTCTAAATGATGTTAACCACACATGAGCTAGACTGAAACTAAAGTTTATTTACATATGTACAGTTACAGAAGAAAAGAAAGAACACGCAGCGCTACCTATTGGCGTACTATGTAAAACTCTTTGAGCATCATCATTATTCATATAACAACGCTTTTGTACAGCACAAAATAAAATGAAATTGACATTTATTATTGATATACACTAATACATACTTTCTACAGAATATAGTATGATCAGCAATAATGTTTACAGAGCCACATAAAAATAAACAATAATATGCATTTATATATGTATATATATAAATGTGACTGATAATAAACGATTTCCGTAAAACACACTACTGTGTCATTTTAAATCATCTTTGTTAAATAATACCAATAAATATATAATAAACAGATGAAATTGTCAAAACGAAAACAGAGTAAGGGAGAAAATAGAATCCGGCATCATATTTTTTATTAGGAGGAAAAAGTAATTAAAAAAAAAATTAATTCGACGCAGGGATTGTTTCATTTTACAAAGATAAAAAATTAGGCTCATCTATGGAAGTAATACCATAGACTCGTAAACTAGATGCCTATCGCGTGGCTCGGAAACTTAGCAACAGTTGAAGCGGTAGACAGTGCCACCTGGTACAGATTGCGCGACATTTTTATTCAACTGTCACCAATAATTTTAAGAAGTGATATATGATATATATAATCGACGTTTCTTCGAATCTATTCGCCTTTTATACGTATCATATCCCACTTTTAAAAATTTTTGGTGGCTTTGAATAAAAAAGTTGCGCAATCTGTACCAGGTGACGCTGTCTACTACTTCAACTGTTGCCAAGCTTCCGAGCCACGCGACAGGCATCTAGTTTAGGAGGCTACGGTAATACCATGTGACTGCATGAATTATCCCTTTTTTATTTGTTGTTCATTTTGCTGAAGGTTCTGGCAAAATAAATTAAACACCTCGCTGGCTAGTGTCGGATTTTTCTTGCATAAATTAGTCCATTTTTCTTCCATGAAAGGTATTTTTTTCTTGATCACGTTTTCAATCGCATTTTTCTTAATGTCCACATCGCCATGTTGGTCACTTATGATTAAGATTTCACAGGCGTTTTCGGGAGACATATTTTCTACTAGAAAACTTATGCACTGTATCTCAAGTGTTTCCACAGCATATCTATGGGCAATGTCGTAAAAACAGAGGGCATCATTAACTGTTAGAAGTGGAAAAAATCCAGCATACAAAGACCTCAAAAACCCTCTGAAAATGGAGCCCTTTGTATCAGAAATGTTTACCTGTTTAATTTTACACTCTGTTTCATCAGATCGAAACATAGAAGCAAATACATTCGAGCGACAGCAAAGAACATTCTTGTGAGCTTTGATGGTCTCATTGCCGCATATGAATTCTACATCATGACTCGCAGCTTCATCAAACATTTTGGATAAATCTTTAGAAATACTTTGCAGCAGGAAATTAGCATCCATAAACTTTGGTGTTTCGACAGCTGTACCCTCTGAAAGAAATAAAAAGATAACTATTAATTCAAAATAACTTTGGTTATAGTTTTTTAAACATGACATGTTTAGCCATGAGCGCAATTAGGGGACCAAAATGATCAAAATGACTAATACTTTGGATCCTTCTGTTTCCTGTATCTTAAAATGCTACAAACCACTTGCAAATTTAACACATCATTTCACTTACAGTATTTTTTTTTTTTTGTAGGAATCGCACAATTATTTAGACAGAATAATTTTTTCTAATTATTAATTATTTGATAAGTTTTGTAAGGTAGGAAATCGTACGCGGTATCTTTGGGTTGAAAGAGTCGTATCCAGCGTTAGATGGTGATGATCTCGGTGACAGTGTAGAGTTGAGCATTTGAAGCGTTGGGTTGAAAATGTCATGGTCACCAGTTGGATCCTGTATAAGGAAAGGACATGTTTACAAACAAACGCTCTTTTAATCAATCTTTTCCACTCACGAGTGGCAAAAGGACAATCTCTATTGATAGAAATACTAATGTTTTGCCCTGAGTAGAGTGTTTTGCCCTGAGCGTGACGTCAGCTGCACTTTCCTTATTGGATGACGATGGTTTCGGTAAAAGTATCAGGCTTAGCATAGAAGTGTTGGGTTGAGGTAAAAGAAGGTTAATGTGAAAGGTTACCAGCTGTTTAGAAGTAATTTGTCGTTCGGTTTCATTCGAGATATAGAAAGAGTTTAAGGGAAGTCGCGAAGGTTCATGTTCAGCTGAATATAGGTAATTTTAGGTTGATTGGTTGGTTGGGTTTTACGTCGCACTAGGGCTGCGCAATGGGCAGTTGGCAACGGTCTAGGACTCACCCCTAGGAGTGGTCCGGTAACATGCCCTCACAATTATGGTTCTACACGGAGAGGATGGGGTAATTTTAGGATGAATATTTCATGGAAATGAAGTGAAACGTTTTTTTAGCTATTTACTTCAAATTGAGACTTCCGAATTAAGGAAATTCGTGCTTTAGATACGGCGCTTTCGATGCGTGCTTTTGATACGTACGTTGGACATGTGCTTTTATCCACACTTTGAAATATGTCTTTTGGTTCGTAATTTTGATGAATCATGTTTATGATGAGGCTACAGTAATCCTGTTTGACGCCACGAAGTAACACCAGGTGGTGAGGCAAACTTAATTATAGTCTTTATGATAATAGAAATTTGATCTAAGTTAATTATGTCTATATCTGTGATGGGTCTTAGTGCTCTCCACCTCTCTAAGTAAAATAAAGAAAGATTAATTTTTAATAAATTACCTTCATTAATTCCTTTGCACTGCTACTGAATTACCATGGAAGAAAACATTGAATACTGATAGGAAGTAGAGTACGGATTCCTGATACTAACTGTGGAAAAAAATTCCACCAACATCACTACGGTTTTTGGCTGAATGAGCGACTGATAATCGCTTTGGTAGATGTATAAGGTGAGCTCATATGAAAAAGAGACCTTATCTGTAGCGGTGTTATATCAAATCCCAGTGAGTTAATGTGTTGGTCGATATATGGCATGGTGGTATTGCTACATGCACATGCGCAGTTAACGGCTTCGCATCAATATCCTCATTGCTGGAGAGTCATTTCCGCAGTTCGTTACATGATGGATTCCTCCAGATCAGCACAAAAGGTGTGCCCAAATGAAAAGGAGACTAAAATTATATGTGAAGAAATTTTAATAGCAATATTATAATTACAGTTCATGTGGTATAGTACAACTATAAATAATTGCCATTTGATACACTGATCCCAGCGCGTAGGTAGGGAGTGGATGGCTCAACAAATGGGTCAGGCAAACATTCATTCTCTCCGTCTTCTGATTCTCTGACAGATGCTTGGGCACCCATTGTGCACAAATTTTTCCATAACGAAGCTTTTTGTGGATTATGTGATGCGCAGTTCCGTTGTTTATCGACAGTTCAACACCAATTTCACGTGTGGTGATCCGGCGATTCAGCCGTATGAGCTCATCCACAGCCGATCTTTTTGTGCTGATCTGGAGGAATCCATTGGTTATCCATTGTAATCCAAAATTTTTAAAAGGTCGTCTGGTTGATCGTTTGGTTGCAATTTTAAAAGAAATTGCAATCAAAATTCTAAAATTGTAATCCATTCAATAGAAACCGATCATATTCCTGACTTCGATAAATTAAAAGTTCTAAATTCTAGTTTTGATAATTATAAATCACGTATTTTCCTTGAGAGCTGGCACACTACCAGGCATCTCCACACTATCAATGAAGCATGCGCACTGGCTCCTCAATTTTCGGTACTTCTTTAAATTCCTTGGGTATTCATGCAATGCTTGCATATTATGTTGTAATTGATACTGATGAGGAAACCCGGACGGGTTTCGAAACGTCTAGATTTTAATTATTTTTATATGTATATTTTGTTTTTAAATGTATTTTAACTTTAGTTTTGTCTCGTAAATAAAATAGTTTTTGTTTTTAATATATATAATTGAGACGGTCTGATGTTTGTGTACGTTAAAAATCTCTCTTAGCCAATCAGCTTGCGTCCAGCAATGGACAAACAGGAAGAAAACTCTCTTAGCCATTTATATATAGAGAGATAACATGTTATTTATTTTACCATAGTTTCAAGAGGATTCCTAAAAGAACGTTTCTAGATAGTTGACAAAACATCTAAAATCGAAAGAATCCAAATACTTATTGCTAGATAGTTGTATATCGAAACACTAAGTCAACAGGTTTTTTTTTAATATTATGCTTATATAACTTTTATTACCAGACAATTAAAAAATTGGTATGTTGTGGCCACCACAAGACTTTCTTCAATATTTTCATATACAAATTCACAAACTGCAAAAAAATTATTAAAACTATCTAACAGGATGAATTCAAATGATTTTTATCTTAGAGAAAACTAACACTAAATATCCAGACGGACAATTTTATTGTCTATAAATAACATCTTAAAAAATGCGTTTTTATAATGGTTATCTCACGTATCGAATTTCGTACAGTTACATGCTATCGAAGTTGAGATACAGCATACCCGTTATCGAGGAAATTTGCAATATAGCAGCGACACCTATTAGCTGATAACCATCCAAATTGAATCAGCATAATATATCATAATGGCCTTCTCATATATCAAGTTTTGTTCGATGATACGCGATACTGTACAGTAGTTCCTAAGATATAGTGTTTGAGCGTAGATTGTACTTTCGATTCACGCTTTTCCCCCCTCACTGGTAGGTTTGACTCTTTGCCAAATGAGAGGTGATTTTTTCTCTCTGAAATGTTACTTGTTTTAGTTTAGTTTTCGGCCTGTCTTAAAACAGGAAGTGTTTGTTTTTCTTGAACGTTGTTTATTACAACATATCATGGCTCCCTTTATGGAGAATCAATATATTACCTGAATAGCTCCAGAATTTAATTATTAATTGTGAATCCGTCTTTAAAATTCTGCAAATAGTAATTTTATTTATGTGTAATTTTTGAAATAAATAAGTGAAGCTCTCCCAACCTGACTAGACTCTATGACTGAAACAGAACATTTGAATAAAAGATTTATAAAGTATGAAGTGTGTTATTATGATTGTAAGGATTCTGCAAATTTTTTCATGGTGCCGAAACCCGGGATAAGTGAAATCCCGTGAAATTGAAATTACCTTTGGATATTAATTTATTTTGATTAATGAATTTGAAAACGGAACTGGGAAATAATAATGACTAGAATTTCGGATGCATTATTGGATAGCTGCCTGGATATTGAACCAGGTAAGCAAAATTTTGCTATTATTTATAACATTGATTAAATCAAATAAGATTTTGAATCATTTATTCGATTGTTTTCTTTTTTACTTGATTATTTTCTCGCTATGAATTTAGATAAATTAAAAGCTAAGCGTTCTACGGAACGCTCTAGCGTAACAAAATTAATTACGAAGATAGAAAATCTATTGGCAGATGATATAGAAAATACAAAATCAGACGAAATTAATGAGATTAAAGAAATGTTATGTGAAAGAGAAATTTCATTAAAAAATCTAAACGTACAAATTGAAAATTTAATAGAAGACATAAAAGAGTACGAAAAAGATATCGCAATAAGCGATAAATACGTAGAGCAAATAATCTCTGCCAAGTGTAAAATTAAATTAAGACTAAAAAGGTGTAATAAAGATGAAAATAATTCAAATTGTTCTGTCAGTGAAACCCAAACAAAAACTTGTTCTTCAGTGAGATTGCCCAAAATGTGCTTACCAAGCTTCAGTGAGCAAATCGACAAATGGTACGAGTTTTTCGATTGTTTCGAGAATTCTATTCATTTAAATGAAAGTCTTACAAAAATTGAAAAATTTACTTACTTGAAAACACTTTTAACTGACAAAGCGTACAATGTTATTGAAGGGTTTTCACTTACGGAGCAAAATTATGATAATTGCATAGAAATGTTGAAAAATCGTTTTGGGCAAAAAGATATTATTATAAATGCCCACATGAATAAATTATTGAATTTAGAGCCTGTTAAAAGTTCAGCAAATATAAGTGCGTTAAGGAAACTATTTGACGTTTGTGAAGTAAATATTCGCAGTTTATCTAATTTAGGGGTGACAAAAGGCCAATATGGTCATTTACTGAAGCCAATTTTGTTAAAATTATTGCCAAACGATCTAGTACTTGAATATTATAGGCAAAGTGATATAAAAAAAGGATGATTCTGATGTGACAGACTTAATTAATTTTCTTAAAGTTGAACTGGAATCCCGTGAAAAATCCCTTAGTATGATTAATTATAAAAATGCTTCGGTAATTGTAAATAAAAATAAATCCGAAATTAGTGACAGAAAATTTTCAAATAAAATGAATTCATTGAATGTAAATGTAAAAAATATATGTATATTTTGCAAGAATTATGATCATCCTTCTCTTGAATGTGCTAATTTAACTGATGTTGAGAAAAGGTTAAAATTAAAGAAGGATGGCAGGTGTTATAAATGCTTTCTAAAATCTCATCTGTCATCACAGTGCCGAGTGAAGTCGCAGCCTTGCGAAAAATGTAATGCAACAGATCATAACAAATTATTTTGTTTTTCAAAAAACTTGAAACCAGAAGTAGTAGAGAACGCTGTAGTATCGAATTCGCATTTGAAAAATAGTAATCAGGCAGCGTTATTGCAAACATGTTGCGTAATAGCATAATCTAATTCTAGATCAAAAACTGTCAGGTTATTATTAGATTCCGGAAGTGAGAAAAGTTTTATTACTAAACAATTGGCACAAGAATTAAAATTGAACGTTGTAAGAAAAGAAATACTAACCGTTTTTGCGTTTGGCATTAATAAAGGTAAAGAAGAGGAATTCGAAGTTTTTGATATTAAACTGCGTAGCAAAATAAGCCCTCGTCGGTCATGTTGAAGTATTAGCTACAGACTTAATAACCTCGACTTTCTTGAAAAGCCCAAGAGGCGAACCAGAAATTGAAAGTTATATTAAAAATAAAAACTGGAGATTGGCAGACAATTCATTAAGTGATTCCAAAATTAATATTTTGCTAGGAGCGGATTATTTTTGGAAAATACAGAGAGGTATCATTGAAGAAATTGGTGATAATTTATATGTTGCTAATACTATTTTTGGATATACTGTAGTGGGGAAATTAAATAATAATAGTACAGAGGTAATTAATTCGCATTTTGTATCTGTCAATAAATTTGACAGTTTTGATTTGCAGCGTTTTTGGGATTTAGAATCACTTGGAATATGTGACAGTAAGAATGATTCTCTGTCACAGAGAGATACAGAAATTATTAATTCTTTCAATGAAAATTTTAATTTTGTTAAGGGAAGATATGAAATTCAATTTTTGTGGAAGGAAAATAAAAATGAATTGAAATCTAACATAGAGATAGCCAAAAATAGACTTTGGGGTTTGAGAACAAAACTGTCTAAAAATGAATGGCTTAAAAACGAATATGAAAAAATTCTTGAGGAACAAAAGAAAATGGGAATAATAGAGGAGTGTGAATTAAACAAAAATGAAACTGATGTATATTATATGCCCCACAGACCGGTAGTAAGAACAGATAAGTCCACCACAAAGGTCAGAATAGTGTTTGATGTTTCTTCCAAAGAAAAAAGAAGCAAAATCTTTAAATGAATGTTTATATTCAAGCCCCAATTTAAATCCTAATACAATTTTAGATATTATTTTGAAATTCCGCCTTCATAAAATTGCCTTTGTTTGTGACATCGAAAAGGCATTTCTGGAAATACAGGTTGCGGAAAATGATAGAAACTTTTTGAGATTTCTATGGTTTGATGATATAAATAGTGAAAATCCTCTATTAAGGGCTTTCCGCATGACCCGTGTAACTTTTGGAGTTACAACATCACCCTTTTTGCTCTCGGCTACCATTAAACATCATATAAAGGGATATAAGAACTTGTTTGAGAAAGTTGTTAATATGCTTGATACTTCCTTATATGTTGACGATCTATTTCATGATGCTAATTCTGTAAATGAAGCATTTATTTTATCGTCTGGTGCTGTGAAAATACTTAAAGATGCCAATATGACATTAAGAAAGTTCAAAGGGAATTCTTACGAGTTAAGACAGTTGTGGGAAAAACATGGAATAAACGTTGATGAAGAAATAAATGAGGGAAATATCTCTAGGGTATTAGGAATAATGTGGTCAACTAATAATGACACGTTAAAAATAGACTTTCAATCTCTGTTAGAAGGGTTTGATAATGAAATTATCACTGTTTTACAAACTGTAGCAAAGGTGTATGACCCTGTAGGGTTTATTTCCCCTGTTATAATGAGTTAAATTTCTAATGCAAGAATTATGGGAGCAGGGTGTTGATTGGGATTCTGCTTTACCCGATGCTTTAACACAAAAATTTAAGAAATGGCATAGTGAAATACAGGATTTAGAAAATTTTGAAGTGCCTTGAAAATATTTTACGAATTTTGAAAAATTAACTCCTGAAACTATTCAAATTTGTGTTTTCTGCGATGCCAGTTTGAAGGGATATGGTACAGTAGCTTATTTTCGTGATCCTTGTTCCCGTGAAACTTCATTTATTATGTCAAAGACAAGAGTAGCTCCTCTCAAAAAACTTACTTTGCCTCGACTTGAATTGATGGGAGCCTTAACAGCTGCTCGATTAGCTCATTATCTTGGTCGGCTATTTTCAATTCCTGTCAAAAACATACTATGTTTCTGTGATTCCCAAATTACCCTTTATTGGGTCAAAGGAAGTGCTAGTAACTGGAAGCCCTTCGTAGAGAACAGAGTGCGTGAAATTCAACGATTAGTAGCCCTGTCTCAGTGGAGATTTTGTCCAGGGGTTAAGAATCCAGGTGATGTGCTATCTCGTGGTTGCACAGCGGCTGAATTGTTGAAGAATGAAGAATGGTTGAAGGGGCCAATTTGGTTGAAAGAAGAGCACTTACCGACACCACTACCTGAAAATGAAGCGAAAATACCTGAAGAAGAGATTTTGGGAGAACAACGGAAAACTACTGTTTGCTCTTTAACTCATTGCAATAATGAATTTGAATTATTATATAAGTTTTCATCTTGGTCTAAATTAAGACGTGTTACAGCTTGGTGTCTTAGATTTATAAAAAATACTAAATGTCGATCTGTGCGGAATACTGGCTTTTTAACTATACAAGAACTTGATGAGGCAACTAAAATTATTGTGAAGTTGGTTCAAAGACATGAATTTAGAGAGGAAATAAAGAATTTAAAATCTGGAAGTAACCTGAATGCTAGTAACAAACTCCTTTCTTTCTAGACAAAAATGAAATTATTCGTGTTGGTGGAAGATTAAGACACGCAAACCTACCTGAGAGTCAAAAGCACCAAATGATACTTCCCAAAACGCATCACATTACAGATTTAATTATAAAGTACTTTCATGAAAAACATCTTCACAGTGGAACTCAGTTAACAATTTCAGTCCTGCGACAACAATATTGGATAATTAATGCAAGAGACGCTGTGAAAAGGAATCTGCGGAACTGTATGAAGTGTTTTAGAACCACATCGAACTTAGCCTCTCAATTGATGGGTGATCTTCCAGCTGCTCGTGTAGTGCCATCGCGAGTGTTTTGGAAAGTCGGGGTTGATCTTGCAGGCCCCTTTCTCATCAAACCTCGTAAGGGCCGAGGTGTTAAATCTTATAAAAGTTATATTTGTTTATATATCTGTTTTTCCACAAAGGCAATTCATTTGGAAATACTCAGTGATCTCACCTCTGAAACATTCCTCGCATCTTTGAAGAGGTTTGTCGCTCGACGAGGAAAACCTGAAGAATTGTTTTCAGACAGAGGAACGAACTTTGTAGGTGCCGACAACGAAATGAAAAAAATGATGTTCCTTTGATCTCTTCTGAGTAAAAAATCCACAGATATTTGTCCTAAGAAACAATCAAATGGAATTTCAATTCCCCCATCGGCCCCCCATTTTGGAAGCCTTTGGGAGGCTGGAATAAAACAGATGAAGGGTCATTTAAAAAGAACTATTGGCGAACAAATATTAACTTATGAACATTTCCTTACTTTAATTACTCAAATTCAATCGTTCTTGAACTCCAGACCTCTTGTTGCGCTCTCGAATGATCCAAGCGACTTAAATGCTCTAACTCCAGGACATTTTATCATAGGCACTGCCTTGACTTCCATACCAGAACCTGACTATTCTTCAGTTAACCTAACCCCGCTAGAAAGATGGAAACTTCTGCAAAAAATTTTTCAAAGTTTCTGGAAGAGATGGTCCTCAGATTACCTATCAGACTTGCAAAGGCGATCAAAATGGTTAATAAATAAACCAAATTTCAAGAAAAACGATTTGGTTTTAATAAAAGACGATAATCAGCCCCCTTTGAAATGGAAACTGGGTCGCGTAATCAAATTATTTCCTGGAGCAGATGGCAAGATTCGGGTCGTTCTACTGAAAACTGTTTATGGGGAGTTGAACCGTCCGATCGCCAAACTATCTCCTCTGCCATTTTAAAAACTTTTGAACTGATAACTTAGAACTGTTGAACTTTAGCTTATTTTTATTTTTATTTATTTTTTATTTTATTTTATTTTATTTTATTTTTTTCCTGTATTTTATCCACTTATGTTAATAATCTAGTTACAATGTTTCATTATGTATATTAATCTTTTTTCTTCTTATCTATTTGCAGTTTGAAGACAGAAAATGAAAAAAAAATGTTACAACACTAATGTAGTTATTGTACTTTTTAGGATGTTTTTATGAACCTCCGTTCATTGGGGCGGAGCATGTTTGAGCGTAGATTGTACTTTCGATTCACGCTTCCCCCCCCCCCCCCCTCACTGGTAGGTTTGGCTCTTTGCCAAATGAGAGGTAATTTTTTCTCTCTGAAATGTTACTTGTTTTAGTTCAGTTTTCAGCCTGTCTTAAAACAGGAAGTGTTTGTTTTTCTTGAACGTTGTTTATTACAACATATCATGGCTCCCTTTATGGAGAATCAATATATTACCTGAATAGCTCCAGAATTTAATTATAAATTGTGAATCCGTCTTTAAAATTCTGCAAATAGTAATTTTATTTATGTGTAATTTTTTAAATAAATAAGTGAAGCTCTCCCAATCTGACTAGACTGTATGACTGAAACAGAACTTTTGAATAAAAGATTTATAAAGTATGAAGTGTGTTATTATGATTATAAAGATTCTGCAAATTTTTTCATATAGCCTACCCTTAAACTGCGGAAATCGCTGTAAAGGTAAAGCAGATCCACCTGTTGTCGGATAAGCAATCAAATTAAAACAGCATAATATCTCATAATGACCCTTGTAGTGACGCCATCGACGCCATTCAAGGGTAGATAATCCTAACTTACCGATGGACAATGGGTTAACTTTTGTCCGGAGGTACGGAGCTGGATTACTACCCAAACCTCCCTGGTTCAAATACAACCTATAGCCATCACGCACTTACCTTCACCTTCTTACATAGCAAGTTTTGTTTGATTATATGCAATAGAACCTGAGATATAGCCTCACCTTAAATTGAGGAAATCACTGTATAGCAGCGCCACCTGTTGAGTAGTTGACACCAAAAGTTGATAGGCACTAATTTAAGTCAAGGTGCATCTACATATAAATTTATATACAATTCTGAGCAGTAGTTCCGGAGATACAGTCGCCACAAAAATTTTATTACGCACGCACACACAGACAGACGTTTTCTAAAAATGGTCAAATCGTGTTCTAGACTTCTGAAAACGTGTAACTCCATCGAAAACTGGAAGTCGAAAATTTTTAAGAATCCAATTCTTCTATTGAATATAGAAGAAAGTAATAAATACGGAAAAATAAAACCACAAAAATAAATTAAATCACGAACCATTATATTGCATTTGAATTGAAAAATGGCATTTTGAAAAAATGCGCATTCAGATTTAACAATTTTCGTCTACGGGAATTTTAAATAGTAAAGATTACGTGTATAAAATGAAAAGTATCTATAATAATAAAAGAAAAGGTCTGTCTGTCTGTCTGTCTGTCAGTCCGTCTGTCTGTCTGTCTGTCTGTTCTTTTATACGTTCAGCCCCTATTGAACGCAGAAGTACAAAAATTGACATACGGATGCTCAGGAGCCTTCCCGAGGGGCTCCTGAAAACAGAATTTAAAAATTTTAATAAGTTGTGGAGAAATTAATTAAAATGTCCACTCATGTCTAATCTAAAAGCGATCTCAATGACTGAGAATTCGCCGCCATTGCATAAAAATAGATATTTTAACGGAGTTAAAAGCAGAAAAAGTGGAAAATAAATTAGAAATATTTGTCCGATCGTTACGATTTCGATACCAAATGAAAGGGGCATTTTTTCTGAGTCTAAGTGTGCAAGTGGCTTATCGGTACAACAATTATATTTTTTAAAATTAACTAAAGTATGAATTTTTTGTGGCAACATCATTTCAAATGACAGACTATCGTCTGCCATGAAAAAGGAAATTATTGTAACCGATCAAGATGTTACGTGTTTTGTAGTGGGGAGAAAAATTGCAATTTTCAATTTTTTTCAAATTTTAATTCACGTTACATTTGAATTGATATTCGGTCTAGACAGCATATTATAAAGCTACTGTTCAATTTTCATGAAAATATGTGGATAAACAAAAAAATTAGATTAAATTTTGTATTATATTTTCCACTATTTTAAATTGAGATATGCCGTTGAAATTTCGTAATATTTGGTTTTAACGCCCGATAATTCGATTCTGATTATTTTTTAAAGTGCAGAATTATTAGGAAGGGCTTGAGGGGGAGGGGAGGGGGCGAAGGGGCAAAAAAAAAAAAAGAGAAGAAAACACACATTCCTAAGTTCACGCTCACTGAACACTCCTCACTGGAGAAAGCGCGTTCGGCTACGTACATTATCTTACCTCTACCTGTTTCTGCAAATAGCTCACAGTACCTCAATATGTTTCACGGCGACCTACCCGCCCAGCGAACGAACGATCAACCGAATAATTTAAAGTCGTCGTTCTGAAGAGGACCAAAAAAAAAAAAAGAGTTACAGCGTTTGAAATTGTTATTATTAGGTTTTAAGGAAAGATAAATCGATTGCGGATATTTTCAAGTGTAAAATTATTAGAAGGGACGGAAAGGGGCAAAAACGTAAAAAAGGAACGGTTGTTTCGGAGAAAACAACGAAAAACCCAGAACGCCTTTATTCTTTTATATTTTGCAGAGTTTCGAATTCTGATACTCCTTTCACATTTCATACTATGGATTTTTAACAGTATTTAGCCCGGAATTACGCAAGTTTCGGAGAAAACCACGAAAAAGTCAGACATAAATCGTTTTATAATAGTGTTTATATCATTTTGTATCTCAGCTTCTAATTAGCATAATTTCAAAAGTAATATGTCATTTTGAAACTTATTTGAATTGAATTTCAAGAATAGACGCCACAAATTTCTGTCACCTTCCATTAACCGACTACCGTAAGTAATGGAATTCGAGATTTCACGTGATTTACACGTTTTAAGGTGTCCTGATTAGGTTTTCTTTTGTATCTCAGCTACTAATTAAAATAATTTTATAAGTAATACATTATTTGAAAGCTTTGTTGATTTGGAATTGAACAGTAGATTACAGAATTTTCTACCGCCAGATGGCTCTGTAATATTTTTAAATTTCAATATTTCGAATTCTGAATATGATTAAATTATTTTTAATGCATCATTCGAAAGATATTTTAAAGTACTTTTATAATTTCGAAAGTGGGATTCGAGATTTCACCTGATTTACACGTTTTGAGGTCTCCTGAATCGGTTTTCTTTTGTATCTCAGCTACTAATTAAAATAATTTCATAAATAATACATCATTTGAAAGCTTTGTTTATTTGGAATTGAACAGTGGATTACAGAAATTTCTACCGCCAGATGGCGCTGTAATATTTAAAAATTTCAATATTTAAAATTCTAATTATTTTTAAATTATTTTTTAATACATCATTCGAAAGATATTTTAAAGTACTTTTATATTATCGAAAGTGGAATTCGAGATTTCACCCCATTTACACGTTTTGAGGTGTCCTGATTAGGTTTTCTTTTGTATCTCAGCTACTAATTAAAATAATTTCATAAGTAATACACCATTTGAAAGCTTTGTTGATCTGGAATGAAACAATAGAGTACAGAAATTTCTACCTCCAGATGGCGCTGTAATATTTTTTAATTTCAAGTTCTAATTATGATTAAATTATTTCTAATACATCATTCGAAAGATATTTTAAAGTTCTTTTATATTATCGAAAGTGGAATTCGAGATTTCACCTGACTTACAATTTTAAGGTGTCCTGATTAGGTTTTCTTTTGCATCTCAGCTAATTGAGTTAGACCGTTCAAAATTGATATAGGTAGGTTAATTAGAAGGGGCTGGAAGAGTGGGGAAGGAATAGGCGCACGCAGCGAGCACGAGACTGCGCTGCCGAAGGCAGTGGGGACCCGGTGCGATTTTTACCTGATGAGAAATGATTTTTTAAATTTTCTTTTCTTAAGAATAAAAGTTTGATTTCAGAATATGTGCGCGCACCGCACGTTATCTGAACACGTGCATGAGCAGCGCGCATGCGTTTGGGATCCGGTGCAAGTTTTTACTTATTTATGAGAAGAAATATACGTGCACAGCGCACGTATACCCTCAAACGTGCGCCGGCAGCGCGCATGGATCTGCGCTGCCTAAGGCAGTGGGGTCCCGGTGTGAGTTTTTACACGATGCTAAATGATATATATTTTTTAATTCCTTTTCTTAAGAATAAAAGTTTATGAGTAATAACATGGAATTTTGAGAAGGCATAAGGATGGTGACGCGATACGAGCGCGCAGCGTACGGGTCTACGCTGCCGAAGGCAGTGGGGACCCGGTGCGACATTTTTCCCGATCAGAATTTTTTTTTCTCTTTTTAACAACATGAGATAAAAAATTAATGCAATTTTGAGAATTCATCAATTATTGTGATTCCTTTAAAAATAGTGACCAGCGAAGCAGGCAAAGCCTGCTAGCATAAAAATAAAGGTATTTTTGTTTGTCTTCTTGGTCTCTAATAAGGATTTTTTTCCCTCTGTAACCCATACTAACCATACCTTTTGAACGATATTACCTTTAACGGCCCTCTTCACTTACCGTCGCCGGTAGCCCGAGCCAATGTTATTCTATGGGGAAATTTTCTTTACAAATAACTTATTAACTAATACATATTTTTAAATTTTGTTTTCACATTCAGAAAATTCCCAACTCTTAAATTGACGGACGTTTTTTGAAAAAGTATTTTTTTAATTTTTAATATTTTATTTTGAAATTGCAAAATGAAAAAAATTCACATATTGAAAATTCGTATTTTGCAGCTTCGAAGTAAAAAATTTAAAAAATGCATTTTTAAAAAAGGTCCGTCCATTGAACAGCTGGGATTTTCATAATGTGAAAACAGAATTTAAAAATATGCATTAGTTAATAAGTTATTTGTAAAGAAAAATTTCCCATTGAATAACATTAGCTTCGGCTTCCAGCGGCGGTGAGTGAAGAGGGCCCTTAAGCCCCTTCTCTGATTAAAAATACACTAAAAATGTACAAAAAACTTCATGTTTGCGTAATTATATAGAAACTAGCAGGCGACGCAGGCTTCGCTTGTCCCTATTTTTAAATGAATCACTATAATTACTGTATTCTCAAAATTTCATTAATTTTTATCACGTGAAAGAAAAAAAAAAAGAGAAAAAAAATCTGATTGGGAAAATGTCGCACCGGGTTCTCACTGCCTTCGAAAAAAAATCCCAAAATGCTCTAACTCTTATTTCTATTATTTTCCCCCCTTCGCCCCCCCCCTTCCGTCTATCCTAACAATTTTACAAATTCGAAAATATTCGCAATCGATTTGTAAGTATCAAAAACCTCTATGCACCAGTTTTGAACGATATATCTCTATTTTTATTTTTTGCCCCTCTGCTCCCCCCCCCCTGTACCAATTTTGAACGGCCTAACTGTATTTCTATTTGTTTTTGCCCATAGCCTCCCCCTTACAGCCCCACCCCCTACCTGCCCCTCCTAATAATTTTACAAATTCGAAAATATCCACAATCGATTTGTAAGTATCAAAAACCTGTATGCACCAGTTTTGAACGATATATCTCTATTTTTATTTTTTGCCCCTCTGCCCCCCCCCTTCCCGCCCCTCCCAATAATTTTAAAAAATCGAAAATATCCGCAATCGATTTGTATGTATAGGAAACCTCTACGTACCAATTTTGAATGATCTAACTCTATTTTATTTTTATTTTTTTTTGCCCCTCCGCCCCCCCTCACCTTCTCGGCCCTCCTAATAACTTTACACTTTCGAAAATATCCCCATTCGACTTGCAGGCCTTTAAAACCTATCTGTACCAATTTTGAACGGCCTAACTGTATTTCTATTTGTTTTTGCCGGGATCCGGACATAATATCGTGGGACAAAATATCGCCGGACAAAATATCGCGTCAAAAAAATATGATCTATTTGAAAATTTGTATTTCTATCACGTGTGATCTCTGGTGGGCCATAAGACCTTATAAATTAATATTAACTAATTAAAATAAATAAATAAATAAATATATCATAGAATGAAATTTTATTATTTTATCCATATTTAATTTTAAGTTAATTTAACATTTGTTTTTCACCATTAAAAATACATTTTTAAAATATTGTACATCATTGCTGACATCAAAGCTGAACGCTGTTCACAAACTTTAATTAAAAATTTTAAAATAGATAAGCACGATTGAATTATTTATGACAAATCTTTAAAAAAAAAAAAAAAAAAAAAAAGTTAATAAACATAGTCTTTAAATTCTTTAAGTAAAAATTATAACAATTTTTGTGGTGGGTTTCTGTGTATGCAGTGCTCTAACTAAGGTATGTGTCGTCATGAAATTTTATACAACATTATTAATAATTACCAACTCCTTTTTGCTTTCCATTCATTTATGTAGGCGATATTTTGTCCCGCGAGATTTTGTCCCCAACCCGTTTTTGCCCATAGCCCCCCTTACAGCCCCACCCCCTTCCTGCCGCTCCTAATAATTTTACAAATTCGAAAATATCCGCAATCGATTTGTAGGTATCGAAAACCTCTAGATACCAATTTTGAACGATCTAACTCTATTTTTATTTTTGCCCGCCCTCTCCCCTCCCCCCTTCCTGCCCCTCCTAATAACTTTACACAATCAAAAATATCCTCATTCGACTTGCAGACCTCTAAAACGTATCTGTACCAATTTTGAACGCCCTAACTGTATTTCTATTTGTTTTTGCCCCATAGCCCCCCCTGCTGCCCCCCCCTGGGGGCTGAATTTCTAAAATTTTAGAAATTGTTTTTTAGATATTTGCATTAGCTATATTTTAGAGCAAAAATTTCACTTGTATCTATTTTTTTGCTTGAGATATATAGCATTATGCGAAATCACGTTTTACGCATGTGAAATCACGTTTTGCCCCCCCCCCCCCGCCCCCCTTGGGGGGCGAATTTTGTAAAATCGCTTCTTAGTGGATGCCTACGTCATAGAATGAACATTGCCACAAAATTTCATGCTTCTAGGTCCAGGGGTTTGGTCTGGGCGATGATAGATCACCCCCTCACTCACTCAGTCAGTCAGGAAGTACTCTTTTATGTATATAGACTAGCAGGCGACGCCCGCTTCGCTGGTCCCTATTTTTAAATGAATCACTATAATTACTGAATTCTCAAAATTGCATTAATTTTTATCACGTGAAAAAAAAAAAAAAAAGAGAAACAAAATATGATTAGGAAAAATGTCGCACCGGGTTCTCACTGCCTTCGAAAAAATTCCCAAAATGCTCTAACTCTTATTTCTATTATTTTCCCCCTTCGCCCCCCCCCCCTCCCGTCTATCCTAATAATTTTACAAATTCGAAAATATCCGCAATCGATTTGTAAGTATCAAAAACCTCTATGCACCAGTTTTGAATGATCTATCTCTATTTTTATTTTTTTTTTTTTTGGCCCTCCGCTCCCCTCCCATTCCCGCCTCTCCCAATAATTTTAAAAATTCGAAAATATCCGCAATCGATTTGTAGGTATCGAAAACCTCTATGTACCAATTTTGAATGATCTAACTCTATTTTATTTTTTTTTGCCCCTCCGCCCCCCCACCTTCCCGGCCCTCCTAATAACTTTACACTTTCGGAAATATCCCCATTCGACTTGCAGGCCTCTAAAACCTATCTGTACCAATTTTGAACGGCCTAACTGTATTTCTATTTGTTTTTGCCCATAGCCCCCCCCCCTTACCGCCCCCCCCCTTCCCACCAATCCTAATAATTTTACAAATTCGAAAATATCCGCAATCGATTTGTAAGTATCGAAAACCTCTATGTACCAATTTTGAACGATCTAACTCTATTTTTATTTTTTTTGCCCCCCTATCCCCTCCCCCTTCTCGCCCCTCCTAATAACTTTACACTTTCGAAAATATCCCCATTCGACTTACAGGCCTTTAAAACCTATCTGTACCAATTTTGAATGGCCTAACTGTGTTTCTATTTGTTTTTGCCCATAGCCCCCCCTTACCATCCCACCCCCCTTCCCGCCCCTCCGAATAATTTTAAAAATTCGAAAATATCCGCAATCGATTTGTAAGTATCGAAAACCTCTATATAACAGTTTTGAACGATCTAACTCTATTTTTATTTTTTTGCCCCCCCCCCTTTCCCCTTCCCCTTTCTCGCCCCTCCTAATAACTTTACACTTTCGAAAATATCCCCATTCGACTTGCAGGCCTTTAAAACCTATCTGTACCAATTTTGAACGGCATAACTGTATTTCTATTTGTTTTTGTCCCATAGCCCCCCCCCTCGCCTTACTACCCCACGTGGGTGCTGAATTTCTAAAATTCCAGAAATTGGTTTTTAGATATTTTCATTAGATATATTTTAGAGCAAAAATTTCACGTGTATCTATTTTTTTGCTTCAGATATATAGGATTATGCGAAATCACGTTTTACGCATGTGAAATCACTTTTTGCCCCCCCCCCCCCCCCCCCCCCGCCTCCCTTGAGGACCAAATTTTAAAAATTCCAGAAATTGGTTTTTAGACATTTGTATTAGCTATATTTTAAAGCAAAAATTTTACGGATATCTGTTTTTTTGTTTGAGATATGAAGGATTTTTTGAATTCACGTTTTGCCCTCCTCCCCACCCCCCCCTTTGGGGGCGAATTTTGTAAAATCGCTTCTTAGTGGATGCCTACGTCATAGAAAGAACATTGTCACAAAATTTCATGCTTCTAAGTCCAGGAGTTTGGTCTGGGCGATGACAGATCACCCCCTCACTCACTCAGTCAGTCAGGAAGAACGATTATATATATACAGATTACAGTTTGGATGTGGCTCGAGCTATAAAAAATGCACACATTATAATACAGTCGAACCTCGTTAACGTGAACACTGTTAACAAACGTGAATTACTTTTAACATGAACTGTTTCCGCAATCCCCGTCAAAACGAAGATTAGTTACTGATAGCATGAACTACTGATAACAGGAGCAAATTTTTTATCCCCCTTGAGATTCATGTTAACGAGGTTCGACTGTATTAATTATAAGTTAAATTCACAAAATAAATGTTTTTTAATTACTTGCTGTGTATTTTTAATGTTTTAATTATTATTTTTAAGGTACATCGCAATTATGAGTAAAGTTTGGACTAAAATTTTTATTAACGTAAACAAAAGATTTCATAGTAAGAACCATTGTGTACATAGCTGCCAACCTAATCTGAAGTATTGCTAGTATCCACCCCTTTTTCCACACCACTTAATTTTTAGAGTAATTATTTTTAAATTTATTTACGATAAAGCAAGAAGAAAGATGCTTAAAATAAAGACTGATGTAAAATAATAAATAAATAAAAGATGACATCAAACACTATCCATCATCCATATTATTAATTAAAATATTGTCAGCTCTGATTATAGTATGAAAGGCACTCTCGCACATCCATTACTTTTGATTCGATATTGAAATTTAAGACGTTTCAGGGACATTTAGCCCTTCTTGTATATATACACCCCGCGACAAAAAGATAGGTACAAAGGGTTTTTTCTTTGATTTTTCATAAAATAACATTATCTAAATTGTGCTTATCATTTATTATTATCATAAAATAACACTATTCCCGGACTCATTTTTGTTTTAAGACTAGTTTAGAAAAGTTTTAAGATTAAAATTTTTTTAATTTAAGGCTACACTCCGCGACAAAAAGATAAGAACAAAGGTTTTTTTTTAATTTTTCATAAAATAACATTATCTAAATTGTGCTGATCATTTATTATCATAACAATATATTATCATATGAAAAGCATATTAAATATTTGAATCATACTCAAAATAGTCATATTCAAAAATTAAAAATAAAAAAACCCTTAGTTTCTATCTTTTTGTCGCGGTAAAATTTTAGCCTTAAAAATTTTCTAAACTAGTCTTAAAACAAAAATGAGTCCAGGGATAGTGTTATTTTATGATAATAATAAATGATAAGCACAATTTAGATAATGTTATTTTATGAAAAATCAAAGAAAAAACCCTTTGTACCTATCTTTTTGTCGCGGGGTGTATATATATTATATATGTGTGTGTGTGTGTGTGTGTGTTTGTGTGTAAATTAAAGCACGTAAAATAGAAAGTTATCTACGATCAAGAGTATTACATTCGTGTATGTCAAATATAAAGAAACCAATTACCTCTTTCCCCATCAGTCTTCAAACGAAACCCAAATGCATCATCGAAAAAGAACAAAAATTTGATACCGTCCTCCAGCTTGCATTCAGGGGGTAATTTTGACTTTAACTCTGGATGTAAAATACTCCAAAAAGTAAGATTGCCTGACATATTAAATTCTCCTTTGTACAAACTTAAATTTTCTTCATTTTGAAATCCAACTTGGAAAGTAACACGACACGGTTCTAAAACTGTGCGTTGCTTCATCAGCTTCAGAATAATTTTATATGGAATACGTAACATATTACGACTACGAGAAGTAATTTTTTGAAGATGGAAAGACCACTCGTTGTTTTTCACTATGAAAACCGGACTTTTTCCGGGTTCATTAATAGAAGGTAACTGAGTAATCCATTCTAGATACTGTCCTGTAATGAAATGTACAGACATATTTGAAGGAATAATTACTTCAAAAACAGAAAAGGCACTGAAATAACTGAAATCTCTTAGTTTTCAGCACTCATTATATCTTTTATTCTCTCTCTCTCTCTCTCTCTTTTCAATTTATGATTCAGCTCTTTTTATAAACGAAACTTAAAAAAAAAAAAAAAAAAAAAGCTTGATAAAGTGAAACAATAATATCTGCTCTAGCACTTTAGTTTTTATCAGGTTTTAACAGCTCATTGGATTTGATAAAAAGATGCATAATTTATTTCCATGCAATGATTATTTCTTTTTCTTCGCTTCGCTTTTTTTTTTTTTTTTTTTTTGACGGAGGACTGTTAGTTTCAATCTACGGATTTTTACGATACCAGTTTTAAGATAGTTGGACATTTATCGAAATCGAAAATTTATCGAAAATATAATTGAATAATTTGAAAGCGATGTTATAATTTGAAAAAAAAAAAAAAAAAGTCCTCCGCACTGAAATAAATTCAGCTTTTTCCAAAATTTCATCAAAATCTTTCTTTCTTTCTTTCTTTCTTTCTTTCTTTCCTTTTTTTTTTTTTTTTAAAGAAAAAGAAAAGAAAAAATTTAAAAAAAAATCAGTATCGAAACGGATAGTACAGAAAAAGTTTAATTAATTATTTATTTATTTTAGTACGGAGAACTATTAGTCTCAATGTACGGATTTTTACGATACCAGTTTTACGAAAGTTGGACATTTACCAAAATTGAAAATTTATCGAAAATATAATCGAATAATTTGAAAGCGATGTTATAATTTGAAAAAAAAAAAACTTACAGTCCTCCGTATTTTGAAAGAAAAAGAAAAGTAAAGTAAATTAAAAATAACCAGTATCAAAAAAGTTTTTTTTCCCCTTCATTAAATTGGTATGTAGTAGCTATCAAAAATGTTTCTTTAATATCAATGAAAATCATTTTTCTAATCATAATTCTACTGCTTTTCTCGGTGATTCCGTAAATGTTTGAAAAATTTGAGAGAAATATTTACGAAATGGCAGCAAGAACTAAAAAGAAAAACAAAGAAAAAAAAAATCTGCTTCACATTAAGTCACATGTTTTTGAAGTGGGATTAAAAATTGCAGTTTCCATTTTTTTTTCTCTCACGAACACAAAAATATAATGCACAGCCTGTACCCCACAAGACCAACTTGCATTTCAAATTTCATCAATTTTTTTTGGTTAATAAACAAAAAGGTTACTTTTTTTTTTTTTTTTTTTTTCAAATTAAATTTTATTCTAACTTTGAAAAGATTTATGTGATACGATATATTAAGAATCTGGGTTTCAAAAGTTTTTTTTTTTTTTTTTTTTTTTAATAGATTATTCCCATAGTTAATTAGTTATTGTATCTTACTCCGAATTGTCTATAAACACTAAGAAATGCTAATTAAATAGGGTAGGTGCTCCAGTGATTGGCATGCTCCAGTAATTGACATCTATTCCGAAATAATTAATAAAAAATAATATATTTAAAGGGGACTAATGTGCAAGTTGTACCTGACGGAACTAAAGTGAAAGTTGTACCTCAAGGGACTAATGTGAACGTTGTACCTCACGGGACTAATGTGAAAGTTGTACCTCACGGGACTCACGTGCAAGTTGCACCGAACGAACAAACTATTTCTTTCAACGAAAATGCCTACTAACCCTGGACGATAGGTCTAATATATCGTATTTATCGTAAGTATACTCAATACTTATTTCGCTTCCTTCTTCGACTCGTTTTAATACGCATTTTTTATATGCATGAGCAGCCCCCGAAAAACAAAAACATTAAATCATTAAATTCATTTTTTTACTTATTTTTATTTCATATTAATTCACGCGCACTTTTTATTTCCTAATTCAAAATTATTAAAAAAAAACTTTTTCGATATCGCTTGTAACGATACTGATTATTATTAATTTTCTTTTCTTTTTCTTTCAATAATAATAATAATGAAAAAGATTTTGATGAAATTCTGGCAAAAGTAGAATTTAGTTTAGGACGGAGGACTATTAGTCCAGTCAATAAATACATTGTACCTTACAAAAGGTGGGGTAGAAGATTTTATTTTTTTAATTTGTACATATTAGTACTAATATGCAAAAAACGAGTTATCCAACATGGTCGGCCCCGGGAGAACTTTTGTCGGCTGAAAAACCTCGAAAATTTACTAGTTTTTTGGCTTTTTTCAAAATATCTCAGAAATGGCTGAATTTAGCGATATTTTTCTAGTGTAATGTTTAAAGAGGATTAAATTTCCTACAATTTCCTTCATTACACCTTTTTTGTAGTACTAATAGCAAGCGCGTAACAGCTTCTTGAAAATAAACAGTTTTCTCAACTTCGTAAAAAATGCGCATTACTCCTTATAAATAAGTAATTATTAGAATTAGAAACTTTATTTACAGAAAGCTTAACAACTTTTAATGGTATAGATCTGATATCTGTCGTCCTTGGGATTTTTAAATTTGGTGATCTAAAACGTAATACGGAAATACACACGCCAGATGTATTTTTTTACAATATATATTGTAAGAAATACTGTTTTATATTCTCGATTGTTCTCTTAACATATACCTTAGTAGTAAGCCCAGCGCTTTGGGTGACGGAAGTGACGTCATAGGAGGGGGAGGAGGGGGAGGAAACCGGAAGTGACGTAACGGTTGGTTGGTTCCTTGATCGTGAAAGATGACGGGGGTAGAGTTTCTTTTTTTCCGTTGGCAACCTGGACTTCTTGTCAAGACATGTGACGGAGGGGTGACGGGGAGGGGAGAGTTTTCTTAAAGGGACAACACAGTGAATGGTTGGTTGGTTGCTTGATCGTGAAAGATGACGGGGGTAGAATTTCTTTTTATCCGTTGGCAACCTGTCAAGACATGTGACGGAGGGTAGAGTTTTCTTAAAGGGACAACACAGAATCCTGTCAGAACATGAAAGAGAATGACGTCATCAACCGAAAAGAGGACAATGTATTATATTTAGTAATTAATTTTTAATGAGTAGTTCATTAATCAATTTTAATAAGTAAATTTTATTATTTTATTGATTATTAATTAATTATTTAACTGACTATTTTAATTCGCTAGATTTTTTACAAAACGATATTGCACTGTAGGGGATTTGAACCCACCATCTATAGCATGCGAGACCAACGCGCTACCAACTGAGCTACGGAGACGTTACCATGATCTTTCTTCTTTATGTTTTCACCTCTTACGAGATAGGGGTGGGAAGAGGTTTTCCCCACATGGCTTTTAACTTCAAAGTATAGTCCAAGGAGATTGATAAATGACGTGATTTTCTCAAAATATTCATATGATATTGGTGATTTGTTCATGTTTGTGAAACATTTTTAAAAAATTAGAAAATATTGTTTCTTTCTTGAAAAAATATTAAAACAATCCCATTTTCTTAAAATTTTATTAATAATACGATCAGATTTTATTTTTAAACATGCAAAAAAAAAAAAAAAATATTTTGCACATGTTCCTTATTTATTTTACGTTTTTATAAATTACAAAACATATATATATATATATATATATTATTTATTTTATTTATTATTTATTTATTTATTTTATTTATTATTTATTTATTTATTTTATTTATTTATATTTTATTTTTATTTTTGTGAAAAAAAGTTCAATTCTTTTTCTGGAAAATTTATAAAAACAATTCAAAACTAATGTTTTATTTTTTTTCTAAAAAAATTAAAAATTTTTTATTTTCTTACACTTTATTTACAATAGTAAAAATACTATCATATTTAATTTTAAAACATGCGAAATTTTTTTTTTTAACAGTTATTCATTTTTTTATTTTTAAGTTTAATAATAATAATTAAAAAAAAAAATTAACAATTCTTTTTTTTTTTTTTTTTTTCTGAAATTTTTAAACTTTTTTTATTTTTATTAATGTAACTGTTTTTAGGTTATGTGAAATATTTTATTTTATAAATTCTTTTATTTTCTTTTAGTGAAAAAATATAACAAAAATTACTTATTATTACTATTTAATGAAACTTAATTGTATTACTGTAATTAATATTATCATTATTTAGCAATATAATGAGATTTTTTATGCAATGTTCTTTTTCAGTTTAAAAAAATTATATTTTATCTTGTGAAAAACTTTTTAGTCATTTATTTATTTCTTTAATGTAACTGTATTTTCTTACTCGCAAATTTTCAAAAAGAGTTATTATCATTTAATAATTTTGATTAAGTAAGGAATCTGTTTAATACTGTCATATTTTAAAAGATATTTTAAAGAAAAAAATGTTGAATGTTCTATTTTAAGGAAATAAAATTTAACTTATGCATTCTGCTAGATTTGCTCAGGGAAAAATTACATTGAGTGACTAAAATTATAATTGTAGTCCAATCTAAAACAGAATTCCACTCGGCATGTGTTGAACTAAGGGATTTCCTTATTACTATTATTATTAAATAAATTGTTTTGGTATTACTATATACCCATTATGATACTTTTTTCATCACACCACAATATAATTCATCATATTCACACAACTTTCCATTATTTTCATATTACTTCTTAAATATATAAATCTACTGAAACAGACACCGAATCTTCAATAAGTTAATTAGTTTTAAAAATAATTTATCTCTTTTTGGGTAAATATGTATGACATCTTCTATTATTTACACATAACTACATCAATATTCGAAAATAATAATTTGCGAAATTTTCTTGTACATAACAGTTTTTCATAATTCTGATAGAAATTTATAAAAATGAATTACCTTACAATGACCACCTATATCACTAAAGTCTTCAAAACACAAATCTTCATTCATACACATGAAATATTTTCATTATCTTATCACCTTGTTGACAATTCGAGTTCATGCTATCCTTTTTATTCAAAAGCATGTTAACAATTTAAGCCATGACACTTACCTATATTTCCATAAAGTTACAATTTAAATGTCCCATAGTTTTTACAATTATTTTTTAATAGCTAAAATAATAATAAAAGTGTTTGAAATTATTACCTTTATAATTATACATTTTTAAAAATAACGAAGTTTTAGTACCATTTATAAACTGGAAATATATTGTGTTAACTTTCTTATACGATAAATAGTTTAAAAATAAATATTTACATAGTTTTTATGTTTACGATAGTTTTATATACAATGATTCATTAAAAAAATATATAAGTTATAACTGATACCTTTTTATTAGAGCAAGAATCTAACTAAATAACATTTATCTAATTTTTAAGCGATCAATAATAAAAAAGTGGCAGTACATTTTTTAAACAAACAGAACATTATATATGCATTCTTTAACTTATTAACTTAGACAACACATTCTGTTTATATTTGTACACATACATCATCTCATTTTGGATTTTAACTTAAATAATGTTTATCACTGTGGTTTACAAAAGAAAAGAAATTCTACACATAAAAGTTCTAATTTATAAATATTTACTGATTAAAATAAATATATCTTATAATGAAAATCATCTTTCATAATGTTCATTAAAAAACTTAATAAAAATTCACAAAATTTTCTAAAAATAATTTTTTTTCACATATACAAATAAAAAATATTTTACTATGTTATCTGTTTTGAGAATTTTTTATGTCTGAGTGATATTATTTTAGTATAAAGGAATTTATATCAGATATGAGATTTGTTGGAACTTTCAACATTTTTTGATAATTTTTCAGATATTTTGTTGTAGTAAAATTTATTTTATTTCTCATGCAAGCTGTCAGAAAACGCGATGCAATTTTTTATTTAATTTTTCTTATTACTTTTTCCTGTATCTGAGCATTCTACTTTCAAATATTTTCTAAGTTTAAATATTGAAAATATGGTACCTTGCATACGTTTCATTTCACTTTTGGGGAAAATCATCGAGTTTATTGAGAATATTAGAAAAATCGCACGATTTTTAAAATTTATGCACGGATTGCGAAATTTTTACCCATTTCTTAATATCCGTTATATTCCATTTAGTATGTTTTATGGAAGATCATAATAGCACACTTACAATAGAAAAAATAGATATAGAGCTCAAGAACTTTAATGACTTAAAAAAACCACTTGCCACGAATCTTTTTTTCTTTTCACTTGAATTACATTTTAATTTTTAAAAAGTTTCTTTTAAAATAATTTTCTAATAATCTTAACATGAATTAAACACAATCGATTATTAATTTTTCCGGCAAATTAAATATTTTGAACAAAGTTGACTTTTATGAAAGTTTTGGCGTAACACCAAATGAAATTTCGAAATACTGTTTTTATGAAAAATGCGCTAGATTACTAATAAAATCATCCAACCTATACAGAAAAACGCTATGAATTTTTTAAATTGTGAATAATATGAAAAATAATTTATTGTAAATTGTGTTTATATAACTTAGTTTGTAATGAAAATAAAACTTGAACTATGGCTTTATGCAGTTTTATTATTATTATTATTAGTTATATTATTAAATATGGAAGATATTATTATTATTATTATTTTTTTTTTTTTCAGAAAACAATATTTCCTAAATTATATGCTCGAATGATGACCAAAAGCATAACATTTTAATGTGTCTTATAATTAGCTCTTTAACGAACGATAAATGTATATTACGTTAGATTTTCAAATATGTTTTTTAAAAAGTACATTCAATCGCATTTATTTACTACACATTATTATAAATGCAAAGGGAATATATCTATCATTTATAGACAGGATATTTTTTCTAAAGAATATTAACATAAACTAAAATATAATTTTTCACAAAGCCTTTTTGTCAAAAGATAAATTTATAAATAGTAATCTAATAAAGTAAATTTTTCCATTAAAATGTCGCATAAATAATAATTATTTACAAAGCAGGTTTTATAATTTTGCATTTTAAAAATCTATATATGATATCGTGCGTAAGTGTATGACTTTCATCATTGAAATAACGAAAGTTATTTTTAAATGTTTAAACTTCCAATATGATCTTTCTAATAAGTTTAAAGAGTCGCATCTCCATTATGATATTTTTTGAAGATTAAAAAATATCTAACCAATGATTAGTTTAATTTTGCTTGAAACAACAGGAAAAACTTTCTTTTAGAATTCAAATGGTGTTGTAAATGATTACCTGTGAAGCAATTTTATAATTATTTTGTTTATATAAATGTTAATTACGTTGTATTCATCAGAAAGATTTCCATAAAAACATTGTATCTTGGTACGATTTTTTTAATCTTTAATTAGTATTTTAACATTATACGTATTCATTTTAAATATTTTGCACTCAGAAATTGTAAATCAATCTTACACATAGCTAAAAGAATTAAATACTATTATTCATAGATGTATATGAAATCAAAATTCAGTGTTATTTCTGATAAAATATTTCGACCAAATTAAAAATTAAGTGCCAGTAGACATAAATTTTAGCTAGACATTTTTTAAATATTTTCAGAGAAATAATACGTTATCTAAGAAAATATATGTTTGTGTTTGATGTCCCCCTTTTTTGCACTCGGAAAATGAAAATTTTTATTTGTTAACCCTTTTTATGTTTTCTTTCGGCTTATGCATAAATATCACTCTTGAACTGAAAGCGAAACGTATGAAATTTGATCCAATTTAAACAGACAAAAAACAATGATTTTATTAATTTATTAATGAAATCATAATTTTTGTCCATGTGTTAAAAATTGAGGTAAATTTCATAAGTTTCGCTTTCAGTTCAAGAGTGATATTTATGCATAAGCCGAAAGAAAACATAAAAAGGGTTAACAAATAAAAATTTTAATTTTCCGAGTGCAAAAAAGGGGGACATCAAACACAAACATATATTTTCTTAGATAACGTATTATTTCTCTGAAAATGTTTAAAAAATGTCTAGCTAAAATTTATGTCTACTGGCACTTAATTTTTAATTTGGTCGAAATATTTTATCAGAAATAACACTGAATTTTGATTTCATATACATCTATGAATAATAGTATTTAATTCTTTTAGCTATGTGTAAGATTGATTTACAATTTCTGAGTGCAAAATATTTAAAATGAATACGTATAATGTTAAAATACTAATTAAAGATTAAAAAAATCGTACCAAGATACAATGTTTTTATGGAAATCTTTCTGATGAATACAACGTAATTAACATTTATATAAACAAAATAATTATAAAATTGCTTCACAGGTAATCATTTACAACACCATTTGAATTCTAAAAGAAAGTTTTTCCTGTTGTTTCAAGCAAAATTAAACTAATCATTGGTTAGATATTTTTTAATCTTCAAAAAATATCATATTTTTGATAAGGAATTTTTAAATAATGCAAAAACTTTTGTTAGTTTTGTTTATATAAAAATATTTGATAATTCTCTCAAAGTTGATTTATTTTATAAAGTTGTTTTCATTCATATAATGCAGTTCACTTTTAGTTTAAAATGATAAAAATACTTTTTTCTATTACCCTCATTATCGTAAGAGTATTTGTTTTATACTAAATAAATTTTAACATAACGTTCAACAGTAAAAAGTGAAAGACACTTATCGAAAGATCGATTGGTAAATTGGTTAAATTCAAAATCTCAAATTAACAAAGCGTCTTGTTAAAAGAAATTTTAGAGATCACTTTGTAAGTTTAATTTTGAGTAAAAGCTATGTTAGCAGTAAAAATGTATTGGAAAACTGCTGTTGAATGCATAAAAAATAATAAAATAAATAAAAAAAAATTTAATAAAACGTTATGAAATAAATAAATATTTGGATGTGACTTTAAATATATTCGTTTTTTGTAGAATTTTTTCTCTTATGAAACTAAATGCTTAGGACAGAGGAAATGGATTTTTTTACTTTTTTGAATAAAGTTTTAGGATAAATAAATCATTTTTTTTTTCTAAATTTAATTTCTTAATAAAACATTTTTTTTTTTTTTAATTTAATTTCTTGTGAAAAGTAAGTAAATATTTTATTTTACTTTTAAATAAAATTAGAAAAATATATTATTTGATTTTTAAAAAATATATCTTGAATTTTAAAATTACATTTGTATTTAAGTACTTATGAAAAGTACTATTTTCTGTTCACTTATTTAAATCCTTTGTTAATATTTATCCATGCAAAGAATTGTTTTTATCTCAAAATAAAAATGTTAGTTAATTGTGATCGTGACTGATTAGGAATGTAATAAAACCTTACCTCTCAAACGTACTAATTTATAATATTTTATTTTTTTTTAAAAAAAGACATGCATTTAAACAATTAAAACAAAAAAATTACTAAGTGCTATATTTCTAAAATACTACCTCTGTTTACTTGAAATTGTAATTATTAGTTATCTTAGCTGTATTGTATGAAAGACTTAATATTTACTGATAGTGATGGTAACTTGTGTAAAGCATTCATTCAATTGAAAGATAAATTATCCATTCACTTAATGGATTTCCAATCCTTAAAATGCAGAGTCATAGGATAAAGAGAAAATTGGGTTATGAGTATTTATAATTTTATTTGAATTATTATTAATTTTAATAGATGAATGGAGATGCGACTCTTTAAACTTATTAGAAAGATCATATTGGAAGTTTAAACATTTAAAAATAACTTTCGTTATTTCAATGATGAAAGTCATACACTTACGCACGATATCATATATAGATTTTTAAAATGCAAAATTATAAAACCTGCTTTGTAAATAATTATTATTTATGCGACATTTTAATGGAAAAATTTACTTTATTAGATTACTATTTATAAATTTATCTTTTGACAAAAAGGCTTTGTGAAAAATTATATTTTAGTTTATGTTAATATTCTTTAGAAAAAATATCCTGTCTATAAATGATAGATATATTCCCTTTGCATTTATAATAATGTGTAGTAAATAAATGCGATTGAATGTACTTTTTAAAAAACATATTTGAAAATCTAACGTAATATACATTTATCGTTCGTTAAAGAGCTAATTATAAGACACATTAAAATATTATGCTTTTGGTCATCATTCGAGCATATAATTTAGGAAATATTTTTTTCTGAAAAAAAAAAAAAAAATAATAATAATAATATCTTCCATATTTAATAATATAAGTAATAATAATAATAATAAAACTGCATAAAGCCATAGTTCAAGTTTTATTTTCATTACAAACTAAGTTATATAAACACAATTTACAATAAATTATTTTTCATATTATTCACAATTTAAAAAATTCATAGCGTTTTTCTGTATAGGTTGGATGATTTTATTAGTAATCTAGCGCATTTTTCATAAAAACAGTATTTCGAAATTTCATTTGGTGTTACGCCAAAACTTTCATAAAAGTCAACTTTGTTCAAAATATTTAATTTGCCGGAAAAATTAATAATCGATTGTGTTTAATTCATGTTAAGATTATTAGAAAATTATTTTAAAAGAAACTTTTTAAAAATTAAAATGTAATTCAAGTGAAAAGAAAAAAAGATTCGTGGCAAGTGGTTTTTTTAAGTCATTAAAGTTCTTGAGCTCTATATCTATTTTTTCTATTGTAAGTGTGCTATTATGATCTTCCATAAAACATACTAAATGGAATATAACGGATATTAAGAAATGGGTAAAAATTTCGCAATCCGTGCATAAATTTTAAAAATCGTGCGATTTTTCTAATATTCTCAATAAACTCGATGATTTTCCCCAAAAGTGAAATGAAACGTATGCAAGGTACCATATTTTCAATATTTAAACTTAGAAAATATTTGAAAGTAGAATGCTCAGATACAGGAAAAAGTAATAAGAAAAATTAAATAAAAAATTGCATCGCGTTTTCTGACAGCTTGCATGAGAAATAAAATAAATTTTACTACAACAAAATATCTGAAAAATTATCAAAAAATGTTGAAAGTTCCAACAAATCTCATATCTGATATAAATTCCTTTATACTAAAATAATATCACTCAGACATAAAAAATTCTCAAAACAGATAACATAGTAAAATATTTTTTATTTGTATATGTGAAAAAAAATTATTTTTAGAAAATTTTGTGAATTTTTATTAAGTTTTTTAATGAACATTATGAAAGATGATTTTCATTATAAGATATATTTATTTTAATCAGTAAATATTTATAAATTAGAACTTTTATGTGTAGAATTTCTTTTCTTTTGTAAACCACAGTGATAAACATTATTTAAGTTAAAATCCAAAATGAGATGATGTATGTGTACAAATATAAACAGAATGTGTTGTCTAAGTTAATAAGTTAAAGAATGCATATATAATGTTCTGTTTGTTTAAAAAATGTACTGCCACTTTTTTATTATTGATCGCTTAAAAATTAGATAAATGTTATTTAGTTAGATTCTTGCTCTAATAAAAAGGTATCAGTTATAACTTATATATTTTTTTAATGAATCATTGTATATAAAACTATCGTAAACATAAAAACTATGTAAATATTTATTTTTAAACTATTTATCGTATAAGAAAGTTAACACAATATATTTCCAGTTTATAAATGGTACTAAAACTTCGTTATTTTTAAAAATGTATAATTATAAAGGTAATAATTTCAAACACTTTTATTATTATTTTAGCTATTAAAAAATAATTGTAAAAACTATGGGACATTTAAATTGTAACTTTATGGAAATATAGGTAAGTGTCATGGCTTAAATTGTTAACATGCTTTTGAATAAAAAGGATAGCATGAACTCGAATTGTCAACAAGGTGATAAGATAATGAAAATATTTCATGTGTATGAATGAAGATTTGTGTTTTGAAGACTTTAGTGATATAGGTGGTCATTGTAAGGTAATTCATTTTTATAAATTTCTATCAGAATTATGAAAAACTGTTATGTACAAGAAAATTTCGCAAATTATTATTTTCGAATATTGATGTAGTTATGTGTAAATAATAGAAGATGTCATACATATTTACCCAAAAAGAGATAAATTATTTTTAAAACTAATTAACTTATTGAAGATTCGGTGTCTGTTTCAGTAGATTTATATATTTAAGAAGTAATATGAAAATAATGGAAAGTTGTGTGAATATGATGAATTATATTGTGGTGTGATGAAAAAAGTATCATAATGGGTATATAGTAATACCAAAACAATTTATTTAATAATAATAGTAATAAGGAAATCCCTTAGTTCAACACATGCCGAGTGGAATTCTGTTTTAGATTGGACTACAATTATAATTTTAGTCACTCAATGTAATTTTTCCCTGAGCAAATCTAGCAGAATGCATAAGTTAAATTTTATTTCCTTAAAATAGAACATTCAACATTTTTTTCTTTAAAATATCTTTTAAAATATGACAGTATTAAACAGATTCCTTACTTAATCAAAATTATTAAATGATAATAACTCTTTTTGAAAATTTGCGAGTAAGAAAATACAGTTACATTAAAGAAATAAATAAATGACTAAAAAGTTTTTCACAAGATAAAATATAATTTTTTTAAACTGAAAAAGAACATTGCATAAAAAATCTCATTATATTGCTAAATAATGATAATATTAATTACAGTAATACAATTAAGTTTCATTAAATAGTAATAATAAGAAATTTTTGTTATATTTTTTCACTAAAAGAAAATAAAAGAATTTATAAAATAAAAAAAGAAAGATTTTTTTTTTTTTTATTAAATATTTTTTTTAACTTAAAAATTAGTAATAAGAATAAAAAGAAAAAAATAATAACAAGTTAAAAAAATTCACAAAATGAAAATATAAAATTCACAATCTCAAACAAAAGAAGATATATGTTTAAAAAATATTTTATTAAATCTAAAAACAATTACATTAATAAAATTAAAAAAAAAAAAAAAGTTTAACAATTCAGAAAAAGAAAATATAGAATTAACAAACTGAAAAAAGAAAAAAATATTTTTAAAAAATATTTCACATAACCTAAAAACAGTTACATTAATAAAAATAAAAAAAGTTTAAAAATTTCAGAAAAAAAAAAAAAAAAAAGAATTGTTAATTTTTTTTTTTAAATTATTATTATTAAACTTAAAAATAAAAAAATGAATAACTGTTAAAAAAAAAATTTCGCATGTTTTAAAATTAAATATGATAGTATTTTTACTATTGTAAATAAAGTGTAAGAAAATAAAAATTTTTTAATTTTTTTAGAAAAAAAATAAAACATTAGTTTTGAATTGTTTTTATAAATTTTCCAGAAAAAGAATTGAACTTTTTTTCACAAAAATAAAAATAAAATATAAATAAATAAAATAAATAAATAAATAATAAATAAAATAAATAAATAAATAATAAATAAAATAAATAATATATATATATATATATATGTTTTGTAATTTATAAAAACGTAAAATAAATAAGGAACATGTGCAAAATATTTTTTTTTTTTTTTTTTTGCATGTTTAAAAATAAAATCTGATCGTATTATTAATAAAATTTTAAGAAAATGGGATTGTTTTAATATTTTTTCAAGAAAGAAACAATATTTTCTAATTTTTTAAAAATGTTTCACAAACATGAACAAATCACCAATATCATATGAATATTTTGAGAAAATCACGTCATTTATCAATCTCCTTGGACTATACTTTGAAGTTAAAAGCCATGTGGGGAAAACCTCTTCCCACCCCTATCTCGTAAGAGGTGAAAACATAAAGAAGAAAGATCAAGGTAACGTCTCCGTAGCTCAGTTGGTAGCGCGTTGGTCTCGCATGCTATAGATGGTGGGTTCAAATCCCCTACAGTGCAATATCGTTTTGTAAAAAATCTAGCGAATTAAAATAGTCAGTTAAATAATTAATTAATAATCAATAAAATAATAAAATTTACTTATTAAAATTGATTAATGAACTACTCATTAAAAATTAATTACTAAATATAATACATTGTCCTCTTTTCGGTTGATGACGTCATTCTCTTTCATGTTCTGACAGGATTCTGTGTTGTCCCTTTAAGAAAACTCTACCCTCCGTCACATGTCTTGACAGGTTGCCAACGGATAAAAAGAAATTCTACCCCCGTCATCTTTCACGATCAAGCAACCAACCAACCATTCACTGTGTTGTCCCTTTAAGAAAACTCTCCCCTCCCCGTCACCCCTCCGTCACATGTCTTGACAAGAAGTCCAGGTTGCCAACGGAAAAAAAGAAACTCTACCCCCGTCATCTTTCACGATCAAGGAACCAACCAACCGTTACGTCACTTCCGGTTTCCTCCCCCTCCTCCCCCCCTCCTATGACGTCACTTCCGTCACCCAAAGCGCTGGGCTTACTACTTACCTTGTTAAAATAATTGTGATTTTTGAAAGGAATTAAATATGTTCGCCAGATAAATTGGCGATCATTTCTTTTTTATTCACTAAGGACGACAGATAACAAATCTGCTCCCTTTTAATTTTTCCCTTCTCCTTTTTACAACCCCCCCTCCCCTCCTATGGCCAGGCACTGACAATTCTGGCCTAACAACAGTAGTCATCATCAGACTTTAATAACTGCCGATGTTTAGTATTCTATTACTGCAACACATAATACACACTCAAACACATACAAAGAAAAATAAATAAAAAATATTTGTATATAAATGTAAATGAATAAATATTAGGGTGCTAATAAGCAAAAACTCAATGTCTTGATACATAAACATTTTAATTCTACTATTTATTAAATTATAAAACATTAATGATATTTAGATATAATACATAATGTTGTAATAAGCACTAATTACTGCTATATTAATATTGATGATAATAACAATATAAAATCTTAATTTTAAATGAACTTCATAAATAGGCAAACTTGTTTGAAGAACAATAGCAAATAATTACAAAAGTAAATTGTAGAAATTTAACTTTATATATAAATTATAGGGAGATTCATTTAGCCTTCAAACAAATAAAGAAACGTACATTAATGTATAATATACATGTTCATTTTCTTCGTGGTTGTTTTGAAAGCCCGAGTTCTTAAATTTCAATAGTCATCAGAAATAGAAGGAAGATGTGTCGTCCTCAAATTGTTCCTCTCCATTTTGCAGTAATTTTATATGCTCTTAGAATAGATTATCATCTTCTTCAGCCTCGTCCAATGATGAAATTAGTACGACATTTTCCTGTTGAGGATCAGAGTCCTTCTTACTATACTAGTTTCACTGAGTATTTTATAGCAAACATTTTCGAAGCAAACTGCTTTCTTGTTGGCAGTTTCGGCTATTAAAACATCTTCACCATAATTTTGCAAAGGCATGATGTAACCGTTCTGATGGCCAGGACGAAAATCACCCTCTATTTTATTCATCAAATACTTTATGAGACTGGCAATCATCCGAGTCGTTTTCAGGGTAGGATTAAATTGATTCCATTGCCTCATCAGTGTTACTTGCAGGGTAGTATCCTCGTTTCATCTCACTTTTAGGCCTCCAGTGCAGTTTTTGATGACAAAATCTGTGATACCCAGCATTTATAGCAACTAAACCTTTTACATTTCCGATGCATCAAGTACTTTTTTTCTTCTCTCATCCCCACGATTTTCGGCACCATTTAAAATTGTTTCTTTCACATCCAGTTTCATAGCATGGCAGTGGAGGCTCGTGCACCGAAAATTGGTGAAGAGGCACACTGTATTTTACGCTGTATTAATTTATAGAATATAAATTTACATTTAAACAAGTATTTTTAGCTAATTTTAGTTAAGATCATGCTTAATAAAAATTATGATTAAAAATACTTAAATATTATTTTTGAGCTCTTCACCTATTTTCTGTTCTCGAGCCGCCACTGTAGCATGGTGGATAAAATTTCTTTCATGCTCAGGAAGTCGTTCCTGTTTTTTTTTCACACAAGAAACACTGATCTTTAAAACTAAAACCTTCAGTTTTTGATGGAAGATATGGAGCCGCACTGTTTGGATCAGCTTCATCACCAGTTGTATGACACTGTACATATGCTGCAATCATTCGCTCATTGATGTATCGTTTGTGACAGGCATTGCTAATTTTTACTTGTTTTAGGTTCTTCAAAAAACACTAATGTTCTTCATTTTGAGTTTTGCATTGCACTTTTACAGATTTTTTGTGTACCAATCTCCTTCAGAATTTTTACTTCACGTTTATTCAAACTGATTTTGAAAATAAAACAAACACTCCGGTTATTGTAATAGAAAACGCTCACGGGTTGAAACAGTACGTTCGCACGTTCAAACTGAACTGAATAACATAGATAGACGTTCAGCGGAGGCAGCGTACTACAGGATGAGAAGAGGCGGGAGGAAATGGAGAGTTTTTTAATTAAAGGGGGGGGGGGTTAAATACCTTCTTTGCTACGAAGCAGATGTCATTTTCTAAGGTCAGGCAGCTGAATATGTCCTTTCATTTCTTTCCGTTTTCTAATAAACGTTCATGCACCGACCCATTTTTTTGAGTTGTATTTTATTAGCTTGAGAAAAAATGCCGACTTTCAAGAGGCTGTAACACGCTTGCTATTAGTACTACAGAAAAATTGTAATGAAGAAAATTGTAGGAAATTTAATCTTCTTTAAACTTTATAATAGAAAAATATCGCTAAATTTAGCCATTTCTGAGATATTTCAAAAAAAGCCAATAAAGTAGTAAATTTTCGAGGTTTTTCAGCCGGCAAAAATTCTCCCGGGTCGATCATGTTGGATAACTCATTTTTTTCATATTGACACTAATATGCACAAATTAAAAAAGAAAAATCTTCTACCCCACCTTTTGCTAATTAAGCCCTTTTTTACATACCTAATTACTGGACTATATTAGTTTTTTTTTCTTTTTTCAAATTATAACATCGCTTTCAAATTATTCAATTATATTTTCGACAACGCAAAAATCCCAGATTGAGACTAATAAGCCCTCAGTCCTAAAAAGAAAAAAAAAAAAAAAAAAAGAAGTGAACTTTTCGAAATCAAAACTTTAAATAAATTAAAGCTAATGAAAAACATAATTTAATTATGTCTTATACAGATTTCAGTGGTTTCGCCCGTAATGGTAATTTCTTCCCCTATATACTGTACGTATGTGAGTAGGTAGAAAATGAGAGTTGAGAGTCAGGAGGGGGGTGCACCGGTGTACCGGCAAGCCGTGCGGGTGTCACACCACCCCCTGAGGGTCTAGACGAGTTGGCGTCGTCCTTGAGACATCTTCTGACAATTGTAAAAGGTGATGAGGGTATTAATTAATGTTGTTAATGAGGAAATTTTAATGAATATTGTGAAAGATGATGATGGTTTTTAAAAGAGAATTTTTGTGAGCTTGTTTGAAGGTTATTGTTTATGAGTAATAAATTATAAAAAATTAAAAAAATCTTTAAAAATTTAAAATTTAAAAAAAAATGAGAAATAAATAAGGAATAAATAAAAAATATGAATTTAAGAAGAAGAATGAATGAATGATGTTGATGCAAATATATTATGAAATAAATAGAGAGGATTGACCGGGATTCGAACCCGGCATCTTGCTGTAAAAATATTTTCATAAGACAGTAGTTTTCGCGTATGTGTGAGTGATTTTTCTGTTATATAGCTGCACAAATCTTTTTTAACCTAAGAATGCAATTGTTTGAGAATGATTCAACCATTAAAATGATACTAATTTACAGAATAATAATTAAAAAAATATTAATTAAGGATTTTCTTGTAAAATATTACAAATGTTTTATGAAAAATGACAATGAGAGTAAAAATTAAGTAGAAAGAATGAAAGAAAGTGTAGAAATAAAGATGAGCGGTCGGGATTCGAGCCCTGCACCTGCTTGAAGTAAAGAAACAGTAGTTTACAAGTCCTATAACCACTGTTCTATAGAAATATGACCTGATGAATCTATTTTAGATAGGAATGCTATTGTTTGAAAATGAATCAATCGTGAAAAATGATATTTATTCACGGAATAATAATTTAAAAAATATTAATTTAAGATCTTCTTGTAAAATTCACCAAATGTTCTATGAAAAAAAGATAATGTAGGAGAAAGTTGGACAAAACGGGATACCATTCTTGTTTTTTACTACGCAAAATGTGTTGAAGAAAACCACACATTATTTTTTTGGAACTACAACATTTATTGAAGCACACAAAAAACATAGTTTTAACTAATTTTAATGACTGAGAAATAGTAAAAAAATTATTTTCCAAACTCTTACACATCCCGTTTTAGCATACCTGGGTTGGACAAAACGGGATAGGGATTACAATGTTTAATTTTTTGTGTAAAACTAACTGAAAAGCATAATTAACTGGCAAAAACCTGTAAAGCAAAATTTCTGCTTGAAAGAACAATGTCTTCAGTAATCAGAGACTTGAAGAGATTTTTATGTTATTATTTACAAAATAGGAAAGAAGACCTTTTATATAGGTCTATAGCAGAACAAAAGTCGCATATAAAGGTGTCGTCCTCCTCGTCGGCATTATAACACACTTCTTGAGCCCATTCTTGGCATCCAGAACATTGGATCCAACCTTCACCAGCCTTAGAGTCGACATACAGTGCATTACAAAATATGCAGGTTTCTCCTCCCTTTGTTTCATTTTCAGATGATGACGACATGCATTCTTGGCTGCTTGCTGAAGGTTTACTAAATTTTTCTATGTTTTGACTTTTAAAATCCGGATTAGGCCTTTCCTTTGGATTCTAGGCCTACTTTTAGGTTTGGCTGGACCTGGTAGCTCTTTTTCACCCTCTTTTCCATTTCCTTTTCTTACAAACTTCTTTTTTGGAATTTTTAAGAGGAAATTCTTTGCAGCCTTTTCTTTCATTTTCTTGGTTCTTTTTTGTAGTTTAATCGTCCTTTCTTTTTCTTCCATTTGTAACTCACTCCTATATGGAGATAATGTTATTACTACAGTTTTCTTCTTTCTCTTATCAGCCCTTTTTTCTGGGTGAGGCCCTTTTACTTGAAGTACAGGCAGAAGAAACTTTGGAAAGATGGAAAATGGTAATTTAGGCCGATAACAAGAGAGTTCTAATCCTTTCTCTCCTGAGGATGTTGCCGGTTGGTTTGGACATAGGCTGTCTCCTGACAATTTTGTTGGTTGGTCTATTCCTACGATCTTCCTTGAAGAAGTTGAAGGTTGCTCTTGGTCTTTGCTAATATCAGTCTGGTGCCCAACGCCTGGAGGTTCTTGCTGCAGGTCTGACGTACGTAGGGTGGTCTATGGTGACAGAGGGTGCAAACAAGTGATCTGGGAAGACGTCAGGATTGTAAGGACTTATGCCAGTTTTTCTAAACCCTTTAACGGCAGTTTCTGCAACAGCTGCTAGGCTGCGTTGAACAGTTTTGCAACTTCGTAAATTGTGACGCACCTACCTGGATGGTTGAGCAGCCACTTTTGAACTTCTTGTTCATAATACGTGCTCAGTGGAGCCATGAAACTGACATACAGGGGCTGAAGGCGATGAGTTGTATGTGGAAAGAAGGTTAGGATGGTTGCATTATTTTCTCTTGCCAAATTTACAAGTTCCAAACATTTGGTGTGACTGTTGTGTCCATCAAGTAGCAACAGCACTGGCTTCTCATGGGTAGGGTTGGAAAATTCTGCGAATTTTTTAAACCAAACAATGAAGATCTCCTTCGTGATCCAGCCGGTCTTGGGATACAGTGTAAATGATACTGGGAAAGCATCATCCATGAGTCGTGGGTTTTCCTTCACTCGAGGAAATACAAACATAGGAGGGACGAATATACGGCATAAAAAACTGTATCCCATTTTATCCAACTCATAAGTGTTCCGTTTTGTCCAACTCCGACACTTTTCAAAACAACCATGGCTGATGCCTAAATGTGAAAGGAAAATTAGATAGACTACAGATGAGAATGTTCGTTAATAAATGCTTAATAAAATGTAATATTCACCGGCATTGAATTCCCATATATGCAGGCAGTATAATCTAGAAAACAACGCGTGTAAATGTAGAAAGTGCCAAGAAATCAGAGTAAAAAAGTTCTAAGAGCTACAACTTTCCATCAACTAGTGGTCTCGAGGCGGGACGAACTGAGAATGGTGTAATGACGGCCGAGAACAAGTTTCTGTCGTCGTCTGCTCGATAGCAATACTAGACAGGTCCCTAGGCGACGTATCCTGTTTTGTCAGACTATCCCGTTTTATCCAACTTTCCCCTACGTGAAAATTAAGTTAAAAGATGATTAAAATCTCAAATGTATAAGTGAAATTCGAACAAGACGTCTGCCTCGAGTTATTTCACAAAAACTATCACCCCTTCAATAATGTGAAATTGTCCATCATCCCTATTCAATAAATGGGATAGCTTACGAAACCTATCACCCCTTTCGATAGATGTGGAATGACCCTAATTAAAACAGTTTAATTACAAAACTATTAATTATGAATTTTCTTGTAAAAGATTACAAATGTTTTATGAAAAATGACAATGAGAGTAAAAATTAAGTAAAAAGATGATTCAAAATTCTTCAACATGTCTGAAATTCGATTAACGAATGTCTAATGAAGAGTCTTTGCGAAAGGTTTTTTTTTTTTTTTTTATTATTATTCAATCTCCCCTCGTTATCAGCTGGGTTGGTATGCCAAGGTCAAATCTCTCTTCCGGAACCTGTTTTTTCCCTCGAAGGAGTTTGAAAACTATTGCATTCACAATGGTATACGATTTTTTTCACAAATTTATTTAGCTTTTCTCTTCTTGAATGTTCAATGCATTTCCCTTTTTCACACTTTAACCATTTTTAAGTTTAAAAATATTTTTTGTCATTAATGTTAGTTTTTACTAACTTTTTTACGACTCACTACAAAAAATTCGTAACAACTTCAGAAAATCGAAAGTTTTTCAGGCTGAAATTCAAACTTTAATGAATAATCTTTCTCATATTAGGGTAGACATCACTCAGTTCAATGTATTTTTCTTTTTATAGTTTAACCATTTTTGCTGTAACTCCTTTACATTTCTTTAGTGTAAACCCGTGAAATTTTAGCGATGAATTCAGAAATTTGGTCATAAAAAATAAGAATTTGGCATGATTTTAAATCAATTTTAGGATATATCTACAAAAATTTTAAGAGTATTTGGCGATAATTCAGATTTGGTGAGAAACATTTAGTATTAATTTCGAGTGAAGGAAAATTTTATTACTTGCCAAATTTATTTTGAGAAGTGAGGCTGCTTATTTTATAATCTGAATTCGGTGCTACATAATAATAATTTTTTCAAGATGAATGTCAGAACAGATATCATTTTGTTAAATGCATTTACTCATATATTTAATAGATCACAGTTACGTAATTCAGAAAAAGAAATTATTAACCAGCTTAAATTTCGAATAACGAATTTATCGATTCCGAAATTAGCAAACAACTTTATGAAAATGTTGATATGTTATTTGAGGAACATTTTTACGCCTTTTTAGATATCGTTTTAAAAGAAATGATAAAAAATGAAATTAATTGGGACAAAGTTGTAATTTACTTAATATTTTCAAGTGAAATGATAGCGAAGTGTTTCAACAGATCTGGAGAATTTATCATACCTTGGATAACATTTTTTAATATCTTCCAGAAGTATTTAGGTAATTGGATTATTGATCATCAAGAATGTATGAAAGTCAAAGAAGTAAAGAAATCTATTTTTCAAAGAATGTGGAGTTTTTTCACCCGATCATAACTTGAAAATTGTAAAAATATTATCTGTTATTTTGAATTATGTTCTGATCAATACTTTATAAGCAGGGCCCGACTTAGACTACCTGGAGCCCCGGGGCAAGCCTATTCTGGGGGGCCCCCTTGCAGTGGCATAAGAGCTCTTTAGGTTGCAGAATATCTGCATACGCCTATAGGGGGCCCCTTTCAGAAGGGGGGCCCAGGGCATTTGCCCCGTATGCCCTGCCGTTAGTCAGGGCCTGTTTATAAGAACAATGTTCAAGAAAAATGTATGTAATGTGAAATTAAAAGTAAATAAAAATCTTTAAATGGAAATTTTGTTTAAGAAAATATTATTTGAAGTAAAATTCATCTTAAAAAAAAAATAATAAGTTCAACAATGTAAAAAAAAACTTCATAGAATGTAATATTAAAAGTTTATCATTCCCGAAAAAATTCACTGTTTGAAAAGAAGTCTTAATAAGTTTAAGAAAATATTGTAACATATTGTATTATATTTTACTTAAGAGAGTGAATCTATCATTTTTCAGAAGTTACTTTAGTGCAAAATAATAACTAATGTAAAAAATTTCTATACCTTAAACTGTTATACTTTAGATATAATTTTTTGGGATCTTCTTATCACTGCCATCGAACATACGTGTATAAACATTCACACATATATTCTTACAAGTATACTTAAAAATTTTTTCAAAGTTGTATTTAATTATAAATTTGCTATAAATTTTCTAATACTCTTTAAAAATAAATTTTGCAACATTCTTAAAATAATATAAGTTTTCGAACATAGTGATAATTAGAAATTACCATTTTTTTTTTAGTTTTTAACGCGATCTGGAATCAAACCTGACACATCCCTAATGACAATGTTTGAATTTTTTTGTAATTCATTCCCAACATTAGTTATTTTAAAATATATTTCCTAAAAATTATTCAACGATCTGTGTCAAATAAAGACTTCCCAACTAAATTTTTTATACTTTCACTACTTTCTACCACTTTAACATAGTGAAATATCCCACCTCATATGCTACCTTTCACTCAGTTTTTCTTTACAGATAGCAAGTTTGTAAATAATGAAAGCTAACTTTGAAAAAATTCAGAGTTAAAGAAATATTAATATATGTTTTATAAATACATTCATGTTCACAGTGGCATTCTTAGGTTTTCTAATGTGTATTTAAACATACTTAAAAAATATTTTAAACAAGTGTTGTAGTGTAGATTACAAATATGCGTATAAACGGAAAATGTTTTTGTACAAAGTATTTTAGAAATTAAGATAACTTATTCTTGTATAAAAATATTAGAAACTTATTTTCACAATAATAAGAATGAAAATGTAAGATAAAATCTCATTCTTACTAATTTAAGAGACTGAAAGTATTTGAAAAAAATATGAAGTATGGAATTTTAGTGTTTCCCATGTGTTAATAACACATCTTATTTTACAAAGTAATATATTTCTAAGTTTTTTAAAATCATTTAGTTAAACATCTTATTTTACAAAGTAATATATTTCTAAGTTTTTTAAAATCATTTAGTTTAAAGTTTTTCACACATATGCTTATAAACGAAATTTTTGTAAATGAAAAGTTTTTACACAATTTATTTTAATAAAAATACTATCTCAGGAAAATTAACTTATTTTTTACATTGAAAATGCAAGTTCTCAGTTTTTAAATGTACTAAAATAATGCTTATTTCAACCTGAGATTAAAATGTAACTACAGTCGGTAACAAAAGTGTCCGAACACTAGCAAAAATTCCTATGTAAAAAAAGTACACTTAATACAGTTTTCCTAAATAAATCCTTGTCGAATCCTGTTCTTAGTCAGTCTAAGAACAGGGTTCGATAAGGATTTAATTAGCGAAACTGTATAAAGCGTACTTTATTTATATAGGAATTTTTGCTAGTGTTCGGACACTTTTGTTACTGACTGTATATACGTGATTATACCTGAGTATTCAATACACATGACTGAGTATTTTATACACATTTAACTACACCTTTAATACTTAAGGTGTTTATTAACTGCTAAGTCGGTCTTCGCTTGCCTAATTGTTACAAGTGTGACCCCCCCCCTTTTTTTTCGATTAAACATCCTTCTCCGATTGTTTTATTCATTTCACCAAACCGAGAGTATAAATTTATTTTCTTTATTTGAATATATTTTTCTTTAATTCTGACGTTAGTTTCTAGCTTTATTGTTCAGAAACTTGGGCTATTATAATAAAAAATATTAAGAAGCTTGATAAATTGACCAGCTCTGCTTTTTTAGCGCGTGCGAAGCCTTTAATACAACTTTAACATTGTACTCCGTTGCTTTTTAAACCCTTTATCGATTTCTCATAAATACAAAAGAACTATGAGGAATCGATTTTTTTTTTCTAAGTAAAAAAAAAAAACAACAACAACAAAAAAAAAGAGCTAATGCTGCAATACTATTTAACATCTGAAGAGATAGGAAGATTCATCATCTAGCCTGTTGGAAGTGGCTAGTTTTTGATATTACTGGAGCCAAGAATCAGAGCCGCCGTCTTATAGCCAGGTGTTATTGCCACGAACATGGAAAAGGAAGTGCCGATGTTTAACCTGATGGAAGTGGCTAGTTTTTGATGTTACTGGAGCCAAGGGTCAGTGCCGCCGTCTTATAACGTTATTGCTACAAATACCAGAAAGAAAAAGCCGTCGACTGGCTTTTTGGAATTGGCTAGATGTTGTTGCAAGAGCCGAGAAAAAGAATTGGAACAGTCGTTTAGCCTGCCGGAATTGACTAATTGTTGATGCCACAGAAGCCAAGATGAAACTTCAAAGCCAGGTAGTATTGGCTTTTGAGTCGTTGTTAATGAATGCCAGATGATGAAGGTTCGTTACTGATACAGCGGGTGCCAGAAGAAAGGAGAACTGTTATTTATTTACCAGTTGATGTTGACTGTTTTCAATAGGAACAGGAGAACATGCCAAGAAGAAGAAAGAACCATTGCTGCCACCGCTGAAGTACACTGTGGTGCTTGGGAGAAACCAGAAATATTTGGGAAAAGACCTGCTATCATGGAAATATGTTTTAGTGGTATTTGATGGGAGATGGGAAGAAACCTATATCTATTGCTGGTGCCTGTGGTGTGTGAGAGAAGCTTCCTTACTTTATTTTTTATTGTGTAATGTTGTTTGCGTTGTAGTGTTGTTTATGTTGTAATGTTGCATATTTTATTTTAATACCATTTCTGAACTATTGTAACAGTATGGTAATTTACATATTAAAGAGAGGCCAAAACAATAAATTTCCATTAGGTGATGCTTAAATCTACATATAAATACAAGAAATAAAATTTAGATATTTACAGAAAAAGGCCGCATAAACATGAAATATCATATACTTAAAAATACTACTTATATTATAAATAACTAATGAAATTTCATTTTATAAACTTTAACAAATAATTAGGTATCACAAAGATTTCAAATGCTGAAAAGAAAAAATATATATATGTTATGAAGCTGTAAAAAATTATCGTTTTGGAGAAATATATGCATTACCACTGTCAGCAGGTTAAATTGAGACATACCTATAATTTAAAGAATAATTACTGATTTTGCTATTTTTATTCAAGCAACAAATTTTCCTTTTTTAAAATCATAGGAAAATACGTTTTGGAATACAATCAACAGAATATTTTACTCTTGATATACTTGCATTAAATAATAAAACATATTACAGTTTTTATCTCGTGGTGCTTTTTTCCGTCAGAGGACCGCCACTTGGCGATTTGGCAGGTTCGTTTCCTGATACCCGCGATATACAAATAAATAGAGTAAAATAAATAAATAGAAGAAAAAAATAAACAAATAAAAGAGTAACAAATTTAAAAATAAAAGAATTTTAATGAAATGTACCCTTACATAGTTCTAGCTGTATCTTGCCAATTGTTTTGTGTGATTTCTCTGCCACTAGCAACCAAATCCCATGCTATTCTATGGAGAAATTTGTTAAAAGAGTGACTCATTTTTGTAAATGTATTTCTGCATTTACATTCAGAAAATTCCCAACCGTTAAATTTGCTCTTGAATCCCTTCTGCGGAGGAACAAAATTATGATGGAATGTTTAAATTTTAAAGAAAGGATTATTTATACGAATAACATTACTTAAATACCTTAAATAAAATCCTTTTTGCAAGTCTTAGCATATTAATTTCGGACATCAACGTGTCCATCTTTAGTGCCAAGCACGTTCAAAACGTCGTTCTTCATGAACACTTCAAAGTTTATGTTGTTGGGGATTCTTGACGTCATGTCTTCGCTTCACTTCGTTTTTTATCTGTACTGTTTTTTTTATGAAAACTGTATGAAGAACGACGTTTTGAACGTGCTTGGCACTAAAGATGGACACATAGATGTCCGAAATTAATATGCTAAGACTTGCAAAAAGGATTTTATTTAAGGTATTTAAGTAATGTTATTCGTATGATGGAATGTTTTCCACCACCCTTAGAGATGAATCTCAGACTATCACTAATAGCCTATAGCATAACACGTAAAACCCATTTTAATTTTAACCTTTGGATATTTTGCTTATAAAAATAGAATTAAAAAAAAAATATATTAAGTAATTGCTATAACAATTTTACCTATACAATAAAGTGGAATTCCACTGAGGTCAATGATATGTAGGGAGTCTCCAAAAACTACAGGACATACATAGACACCTTATTTATATTGATTACACAGGCCAACATGTAAAATTTTGATTTTATAATTTTGGCTGATCTTTATGTTTTTTGGCGTGCTGAAACTGAAAATGAAGTCAGATTTTCTCTATCACGTACAGATTTTTGTCAATACAGGGTGCCTACCAATGTAACTTCTTCCATTACTCTTCCACCAATATAATTATATAGTAAGTTCTAAAGTATGTTTTCTTGATTAATTAATTATGGATATCTATTGTCGTAATAGCGCGATGTAAAACCATACCAACCAACCAACCAATTGTTATGATGGTATATGTAAGAAATTGAGTCGGTAAGCACCCTGTATTGGTAAAAATCTGTACCTGATAGAGAAAAATGGGTCCCATTTTCGGTTTCAGCGCATCCAAAAACATAAAGTTCAGCTAAAATCATCAAATCAAATCTTGCCAACTTCAATTTTGTAGGACTGTGTTATTCATTCAATCAGTATACCTGCAAAAACAGTCACTAAAAATTATTATAGCTTTCTAGCTTTATATATGTTTAATTAAATCATAATTTCTATGTTTTGTTTTTTATTATTTTTTTTTAATTCATTAATTATGTATATTTTTCTTTGAATAATTTTGTTTGCCTTTAATGTATTAGTTTTATTTTACAAAACCTTCATAATTTAAAGAGTTTGAAAATTTCCGGTAAATTTTCCAGAAAATTTTCTGTTTCAAATTTTTTCGGAAAACCCAAAACCCTAGATATATGAGTAATAGAAAGTAAGAAATACATTTCTAGCTTACTGTTGAAAAATGATACTTTTTAACATCTATAGATTCTGAAAATACGCAAAGATGATTCCAGAAATGTTATTATTTCTCTGCAAATTGACGAAATTTCTGCTTTTTGTGTCAATTTCTAAAATACGTTATATTTTAGCAACAGATTTCCAAATTTTAATGAGGAATTATTTTGTTGCTGTTTGACTTAATTTACAGTCGGTAACAAAAGTCTCCGAACACTATCAAAAATTCCTATATAAAAAAAGTACACTTAATGCAGTTTTGTTAAATAAATCCTTGTCGAATCCTGTTCTTAGTCAGTCTAAAAATAAGATTCAACAAGGATTTATTTAGCAAAACTGTATTAAGAGTACTTTTTTTATATGGAAATTTTTGCTAGTGTTCGGAGACTTTTGTTACCGACTGTACATTGAATTGCAGAAATACACAATTTTCATGTAACTATAAAATTTGTGCTTATCAAGGTCATAAGTGGGGGGGGGGGAATGACAGGTTGCTTAATTTTTTAAGCCACTACTTTACTTTAGTCACCACATAGTAAGTGGAAATTTTCATTTCTAAATTCCAAGTTACTGTATCCAACAAGATATTCCACTAATATTTTTAATTGAATCTGAAAGTCTTAAAATTAATCTACAATTAAGTAATTTTTTAGAACAGAAAAGCTGAAAGAAAAAAGTTCATGAACTACATTTATTACAAAGGTTTTACAAAATTATTTTTGCTCCATGAGAATAAAACAAAACAAAGATAGACTGTTTACTTTAATTCAATATCTACACATTTACATTTTTTTGTCAATTCAGTAATTCAATAATCTATATTTTGTGTTTAGTTTTCAATTTGCATTTTGAGCTTCAGTTTTTTAAAGCTTTAGAACTTTAATTTATGCTTCAGCTTTATGATTTTCAAGATCTCTCCTATTTACTGTTTTATTTTATAGTTCATCCAAAAATTATGATAGCACATTTATACCATTTTCACATGATTCATTATTTGTATATTTTGAATACCATCCCAAACAATTCTTACTGAAAATTAAGATCTTTTACTTAGGTTTTGCACCAGTATATTTATTGAAAAATGGCTCGAGGCATTACTTTTTGTGAGAGTTAATAAAATTTTTATAATTTCCTAAAGATCTTTAAATTTTTCACTGACAACAGGTCTCTATAAAATACATTTAACCTCTTTTCAAAGTAAGAGGTATTTTGAAACTGATTTTGAAATTTATTTAAATTTCTCCTTTCTTGTTTTCCAAAAAAAAAAAAAAAAAAAAAAAAAAAAATGTAAATACACATAAAATTGATTCCATCTCCCATCATATATTAAACATTTTGTGTAATTTGTTTAAAAAAAATATATGCATCTCATCAAGGCAAATTGTCCTTTACGAAATTCCCTGACTTTTTCAGGTTTTATGCTAAAATACAAATTTTCCCTGACATTTTCAACAAATGTTAATTTCACTGATAATTCCAGGTTTTTCAGGTTCTTCAGGTGAGTATGAACCCTGTAATAAAATTAATAGTCATATCTGTTAGGGGATCACCTGGAAATTAAAAAACTTTAAGAGTGAAAAATATATTAAATGACAGATAAAAAGAGTGGTTTAGCTTGGTTTGGGGTTACACTTCTAATCATTCCGTCACCAGATGAGCGTGATAAGTTATTGTCAGTTATGCTCTAAAATTTATCTCTATTAGGATAATATAGTCTTTATTTTATTTGTATTTATTTATTTTAAGAGTTTTTTGATATCTAATATAGAAAATACCAGGTACAGTTTCAAGAATTTCTAACAAAATTAGTATTTATGACTTGTGTGCCCATCTACATTTTTGTATTCATACTTCCATAAGTAATTTTATAACACAACTTGAAGTTGAACAGAAATGTAAATATTTATACAGCATTGAAAATAGCAATGTAAAAAATATTAACCCCTTCCACTCCAGGGACGTACGTGTGTATGTCCTAGTGTTAATGGCCATTAATACCATGGACGTACGTGCATATGTCCAAAGAAAGTATACGATACAATAAGCCCAACGTTGTAGTGGTATCAAAGAGAGTTATTTTATTTGTCATATGGTATTTTGAAATTGTATTTTCATTACTGACAACTAGATGGCGTTAGTAGTCTCGGTGACCTATTAGTTTTGTCTACGCCAGTTGTTTCGTGATTTCGCACGGCTGCGGTTGTGTGTAATTTTCGCTCCTCGATTTTGTATGTTTTGCCAGTGTTTGAAACTGTGAATAATGTCTGATTCTAGTGATTTGGATAGTGATTATATCCCGATTATGATGAACTTGAAGATTCCAATGATGACTTTACATCAAGTGGAGACGGCGAAAACGATGACAGTGATGATGAACCACTTACAGCAAGTGACTGGAAATTTATGTCGGATCCTTTTGCCGATGCACGTCCTGAACAACTGCCTGAAATGAAAAGGGACTTCACAACAAAATGCACATTGTTATTTCGTTATGTATTGCATTATTTCAAAATTATAATCTGGTATTTCACATATTTACACTACAGCTAGCCTGGAGCGGAAGGGGTTAAAAGCAAACTGCAGTTTTAGTAGTGTTAAGCTTACCATCATCAGTGCAGAATAACAAAAGTGGAATAATGCTCTTGTATATATAGATAGGGAAGTGAATTTTGAGTTGGATAGTAGCCAATAGAAATTTAAGAAACTGAAAGTGTTGGCCAGTGGGAAATTAGGATATAAAAAGTAATGTAAATGGAGGAAAAAATTAAAAATATGTGGATATTATGTAATATTTGCAACAGTTAGAGAGAGAGTGGATACAGCATAATCACAATTAATGAGATTTTTATAGATACATGAACTTTATTTTCTAGAAAATTTCTGTAAGTGTTTAAGTCAACAGAGTATATTAGCTGAATTAAAGTGAAAAAGTATGGTTATTCTCCTAACAATGCTTTTCAATGACTGATTTGTTTATTTCTTGTTTTTGAATATAATCCATTCATTCTTTAAGATGAAACATAAGTTTACATTCTGTTTTAGCAATATATGATTGTCTGTATTGATAAGGAATACTGTAAATACACCCGAGAGTTGTGTATATCAATAGGGTCTTTTAACATAGAAAGGGTTAATTTGTTTGCAGGCGAGACAATTATTTTAAAGTCATATTGTTTGAGAACTTTAGTTATAGTAAAACTAGATTTAGAGAAAAAGGGTAAAACAATACTGATATTGGATGAGGATTTAGACATAGAAAAACATGAAATTTGGGGATGTTGTTATTTAAAAAGAGCTTCATCAATAATAGAAGGATTGTAATCCTTGTCAACAGCAACTGCTTTAAGATATTTGATTTTAAATTTCAGGGATTCAGAATCAGAACCAAATGTTAAGGACATGATTAACAGAAGTATAAAAAGGAGCTGTTTTCTGTGTAGGTGGATGACATGAATGAGCATGCTGAGGTAATGAAACTGAAAATTTTTTTACTGATAAACAGTAGTGCAGAAGTCTCTTTCAGTGCGATACACCAGGATATTAAAAAAAGGGGGAAGTGATAAAAAATTTTTAAAGAACAAAGTACATTTCATTTTTTTTTTTTTTTAAGATGTCTGGACGTTAGGGGAAAAAAATACAATTCAGAAGAAAAAAAACAAAAAAAAGGATGTTGCTTATTTTTAATTTTGTACATCTAAGACTAAACTAATAATAGTTAAAAAATAAATAAATAAATAAAAAAGGCAACTAAAAAAATTTCTTCAAATTTTTATAACTGCATTTCCGAGGTTTTTAAAGAAATTTCATTTCTGCTGCATGTTTCCTAATTTTTTTTAACTCCCTATGTTTTCTGGGTTTTCCAAGTATAACAACCCCGTTTTTCTCTCCTGATAAGGAGTTTCACACAATTGCATGCTTTGTGATTTTATTAATGGTCTTTATTTAAAAGGTTTTTCCATTTATGATTTCATTTCAGCAAATTTTTATTGCCTATATAATCATATTTTCTAGTTTTTTTTTTTTTTTTTTAATTGTTATTGTGGAATACAGGGTTTATAAAAATAGAGTATTCAGAAATAAAAGCTTTTATTTCTCTGTTTTTTGTAGGTACAGGGCTCAGCACACAGAACAGCTTTAAAAAAAGTGGAAAAAGTGACTGAAATGTTAAAAAAAGTGACTAAATGTTTTTAAAGAACAACAAACGATTATTCATATACCAACAATAAACTAACTTTTATCTGGTGTTTTTAACGACCATAATTTATCTTTAACTCTAATCTCCTTTGCTTGTAGGAGGGGTAGAAGTATGCCTGTGAAGTCGTTCCTTCACATATATGAGTTTTGGTTATAGCTTTAAATAAATGCAATAATTAATTACTATATTTTCAATAAATTAAATGGCTAATAAAAATATATAATGAAATTCTAAATTACTTTTTATATTTATTCCCATTTGTCTTTCTATATAAATATCTTAATTCTAATAATATTTTATCCGTTGAGCGATTAAATAAATCTTCTAAGAACAAAAACATATTCTTTAAAATAAATTATTTATTTCTAATAGTTATCTTTTTAAATGACATCTCTCAGAATTATAATCTCTCCTAAATCATTTAATAAATAAAATATAAAAATAAAAATATTATTTTCATTTATAAACCGTTGTATACATAATTACATTTTCATTCTTTTAAATTGCACAAGTCCACTTTGTTATAAATAAATTAAGCAATACATTTCCGTTGTAATATCATTAAAGGGTAATTTATATTTCTTAATGACAGGATGTGCAAAAAGTCTTAGTCTTTGTGTCTCCCTTATGCAACGATTCTCTGGTGATGATATTTGGCACAAGCATTGGCATAAACTGTTAACGAACTTGCTAAATTTAAAATATTTATACAGTAGAGGATCTTTATAACGCACACCTTGGGACCAGAGGTTTTGCATTATATAGAATTTTGCGTTATATAGATTATATCACAGACAATAAACTTACCTTCTAAACATGGTTATGTAAATATTATACACTGGTAATAAATGAATATATTTACAAATTAAACTTCAAATATTGCCTGGAATAAATTATGATATTTACATTTGAGAACCATTTCAAAAGTTAAATTTTTCCAGAGCATGAAATATAAAATTCAATAAAATTTGAAATTTACATAAATGATTATTTAAATAAATTAGCAGCATATACATTAACAATATACTTAATATTGTTTTTCAAATCGTTTACCAGTATGTTTTCTGCAGATTTGCTGATATTTTAGGATTATGAAATTTAGTTTTCTTGTTTTAATAAATTTAAAATATTTTATTCATTATTATTTATTTATTTTCTCCCTCCCCTCTTTTTCACTTATGAATTTGTTCTACATTGACTGTTCTCCTGTGTATTTAAAAAAGAAAAAATTCTTCCTTAATTAGACATGTATTGGAAATTTCAAGTTTGTGATCTGATATTTATCTTTAATGCATGTGATTATAACAGTTTTTGATGATCATTGTAATAACTGTATTCTTTCTTTATTAGTTAAAAACTATGAATTAGAAATATAATGTTTCAAACATTTATTTTAGTTGTGTGTGAATATATTTACATATCACATAATTAAGTTTCTCAAAATAAAATTTTTAATTCAGAAATTTAATTCATCAACCTGGAAATTAATTTTAGATAGAATGGAGTAGAAGGCTGATTTTTTTACCAACTATGTGAAAAATGTGTGAGAGCATCCGCGCGTTATGCGGAAGGCCCGGGTTAGATTCCCGGCTCTGGTATTTTTCACATAGTTGGTAAAAAAATCAGCCTTCTACTCCATTCTATCTAAAATTTTTAATGTTTACATCCAATCAGTAGTGCGTTTTATAGATCATTGCGTCATATAGATCGGCGTTATAAAGATCTCCAACTGTATTAATTTATTTTATCTGATCTTGATTGCGAGATAGACATCTTCGGAATTCGTTCCTCAACCTTTGCTTGAAGTACATGTCATCTCATCGCGAAGCCCTCTCTCTCTCTCATCTAACCCTCTGAATGTCTTTTAGACAATAATATACATTATAAGTTACTTTTTAAAAAAAGAACTCTTTTTATTCTCACGCTGCTGAAATAAAGATGTTTGCTGCAAAATTATTGGTTTTTCTTCCTCACGGCCTGCATTTTATTGTTCCTGGAGTTATTTAGCGATCTTAGCCTATATCTCAAGTAAACAGTTCCAGTATAATGCCTTTTCTAGTAGTCTCTTTACCAGACATTTGGAGCCAACCTATTTAGTTCATTTATATGCTTTGTGGAGAGCTGATATTACTTTGATCTCTCAGGCACATTGTGGCCGATTTCATTACATGCATAAAGGTTAACAATATTTATATTTTTATATTAAATATGTTTGATTTATTTTATAACTGTATTGTGTGGGTGTGGGTTTAGGCTTTAGTGAACAGAAGACTTTGGTGTGCTATGTCCCAAAAGCAACTTAATACCAAACAATTTAATTGTAGTACAGTCGTCCCCACTTAATTGGGTAACGGATAATCGAATACCCCGCTTATAAGAATATAAAATTATAGAACCAATTTTTTTTCCCATAGAAGTAATGCTAAATTTCCTCGTTTAGAGAAATATTTTTTATAACGCCACCCCGCTGAATCGCATAAACACTCAAAGTTTCTTAAATAAAATTCCTGAATTTCTAGGCTACTTTTTCCTCTCATTCTCAAAAAAAAAAAAAAAAAAAAAAAAATGCGTTCTTCTTTTAAAAACCTTACATAACTAAGGGATGCTCTTTAAAGATGAGACGGTATTCCTGTCGGGGTGATAAAAATTGTTTTACAAAAGCCAAATTTATAAAATCAGCAACTGATGAGAAAGTTAGAAATTAAAATACAAATTATCTCCAGGAATCACAAATTTTGAAAGTTTTCAGATGATTGAAAAAGAACTTTATGAACTCACAGATGTGGATAAAGATAGAGAAACAGAAAGAGATGAAGAATTTAATCTTCCAATAAAACCTTTAAATGAAAGTGATAAAGAAGAACAAGCGAACGATAAATGAAGTTGCAAAATCCTTTAACATTATTCCTCGTCATTTTGAGTCTCATAGAAGCGATTATAATCTATTTATGTGCTTTAGAAAAAGAAATAAAAAAATGTTTAGTCTATGTTTAGTTAAGTAATCATTCATAACTGATTTTTTTTTTTTTTTTTTTTTTTTTTTTTTTTTAAATAAAATTGTAAGTGCACTTTATTTTTATATTTATTCCAGGATTAATTGCATTTATAAATTACTATAATATTTTAACCTAGTAAAAGTTTTGTTAAATATTTAAGTAAGAAAGAGGTATCGATCATTATCTTTTCATGTAAGCATAAAACCATTATAAAGTTATACATGCAATTGTGTTTCTAGTCTTCCCCGCTTAATCGAATTAATATAGTTGGAACGGTAGATATTCGTTTAAGCGGGGCCTACTGTATCTTCGCTTCATCTTGACAATTAAATTGATTATTCATCTGGAGACCAAAAGTTGCCAGAGATTGTCACAGTCTATAATTACACTAAATGCTGCAATTACTTACAAAATTAGCCCAATTTAAAATTTTAAAGAAAAATCTTATATAAAAGCATGACTTTATTTTTTAAATAACTTTTTTAAACTACATTTCTAAAATGAATAAAGAAAGAAAGAAAAAAAATGTGCTTTTTATTAAGCAACAGGAAATACAGTTAATTGCCTAAATAAATAAAGAGCTTGAATTTGAATAAAATTTAATGGATAAAATGAATGACATCATAACTTGTAACTGGAAGTCCACTTGAAACAATTCAGCATTTATTTGCTTTAAATACCTAAAACTGAATAGTACTTGAAAATCTTCATTGATTGTGTCACATTTAAAGTTAAAAAAAAAAAAAAAAAAAATCTTCTCAAAACTTCCAGATTATATATATATGCAGGAAGTATTTCTTCACCCAGTCAACAGATGGCACCGTCTCTGATGTTACGAGTGAACAAGCTGACAAGCGAGAAAGTTAATCAGTATCCGGCAGACCATAGAGAGGTGGAGAGCTGTTGAGACCATCAGCGCGAAAGCTGCGGTTATCACTACTTTAAGTTAGAGCATGAAACGCTCTGATCAGTTGGGTAGAGCCATAGAAGGCTCAATACTATCATTCCACTATTTGTTATAGCACGTGTAGGTGCTTCTGTGTATTAAGTACCATATTATGATCCTCTAATGATATAAGCTTCTTGATGTCCATTAAGACAAGGAATCAGTAATCACTCACTAGTGAATACCGGCTGTTATAGAAATTCTTATGTGCCCTTTTTGTGTAATTTATGTTTTGTTTGTCATCAAATAAAGTGTTGTTGTATATTCACCATCTACTCATTGACCCCACTGCCTATACACTTGCCGAGATTCTACATATATACAGGATTACATCCATTATCCAATACCAACAACTGTTAAACATTATGATTTTGTGTTTGTGTGTTTGCAAGTTATGCTTAAAAATTGAACAAATCAAAAAGTAAAAAAAAAAAAGTAAAGAAATGCATCTTTACATGGTCTAAGCCATGTCTTTCTAATTACCTTATTAATTGTGCGAATTTTTTTGTCACTGGCAGACAAACCCCATGTTACTCTATGGAGAAATTTGTTACTTTTTATGTTTCTATGTTTATTTTTCTTTCTTTTTTTTATTTTATATTTATAATTCAGAAAATTCACAACCAATAAATTTGTTTGTGTTTTTCAAAAAGTATTATTTCGAAGTTGTAAACTGCAAAAAAGCACTTTGTTCCATTTTGTAACTTCAAAATGAAGTATTAAAAATTAAAGAAATAAATTTTGGAACAAACAAAGACAAATTTAATTATTATGAACTTTCTGATAATGAAGGAAAAAAAATCATCGAGTCATTCTCCTAACAATTTTCTCTGTATAATAAAATAGGATTCAACTGCTGGCAATCACATGTGGAGAGTTTTCAAGAACCACAGAACGCACACAGACATTACTCAACTAATGTACATGCATAACAGTTATTAAAATTATTACTGCTTTCTATATATGTTTAAAACCATTAAATCATAATTTCTGTGTTTTGCTTTTTTCTTTGAATAGTTTTGTTCATTTGTTGTCTGTAATGCATTAGTTTTATTTTACAAAACCTTCATGACTGAGACTTTGACAATTTTGTATTTCAAAATTTTCCGAAAAACCCACAATCCTACTTATGATATGAAGCAATGAAAATTTTATAGGATTACATGGAAAAGTAGAAAGTGTGAATCTAACAGCTGTAGAGCCTTAATACAAAAAGGCTCTTCTACAAAATAGTGAGTGATCCTTCTTTAAAATATTAGGTGGGGAGGAAAAATTAAAGTCATAAAATAACACATTGGCTTGAAATATTTCAGTTTATTTCAATGTAGTAAAAAACTTAGCTACACACGTCTAGAAATTAAAAAAATAAAATTAAAATAGTCTATAGGATGATGGATAACGCACACAAAGGCACCGCTCCAGATGAGATGCACAATGCTTCCAACCAAGATTGTTGAAGTACTAAAAAACAAAAATCAAAATTATATAAAACAATAATCTCAATTATAAATGAAAAAACAGCTTAAGGGGACTCTCTACCTATCGCCTCCGTAAGCTGAAGCCAATGTCATTTTATGGACAATTTCGCCCCATTATAACTTACAGGCATGAGAGTGCGGAAAATTGAAAAAAGAGGAAACACGCGTGTTCATAAAATTATTTTCAAATGAAGAATAACGCGTGCAGTGAAAATTATACAAATGTGTTCATGAAATTTATTTCAAATGAAAAATAGTGCTCACAGGGAAAAACTATACAAACTATTTTAAAAGTGACAAATTAAACTAAAAGAATAACACATCAACACAATAAAACATGTGTTTAGAAAAAAACAAATAACAAAACATTAGCTAGCAATCAACGTTTAATAACATTGACTGGTGGTGGAAAATGGGAAAAAAAGAAGGGGGGGGGGGGGAAGTAGTTCATGAGTGAGAAATATTAAACACAATTCTACTTCTTTATGGGTTCTAGAATATCATAAAGTAAGTTTAAAATTAATATTGACATTTTTGTTGTGGATGGATAAATATTCAAAAATAAAAGGCTTCCCGCAGAATGTTTGATTGGCAATGGTTAGACATGAAAAAGGAGGGGGGGGGGCAAAAAAAATACATGAGTGAGAAATATTGAATAATTCTGTTCTTTTATATGTTATAGAATCTGATAAAGCATGCTTAAAATGAATATTGACATTTATATTTTGGATGGAAAAAGATTGAAAATCTAAAGTTTTTCGTTGAGCGTTTGAACACTAATCATTATTGGAGTTTGATTTTAACAAAACAAAAAACCGCGAAATAAACGAAAATCACAAAAAAGCGGAAAATCGCGGATCCGCGGAAAATTCTCATGCCTGAACTTATTAAGTAATACATATTTTTAAATTCCGTTTTCACATTTAGAAACTTCACAACTATTAAGGAATTTATCACTTTCTAAAAAAATTTTTTTTTTAATTTAAGATTTCATTTTCAAGCTAAAAAATTAAAAATTTCTCATTGTGAAAATTCGTATTTTACAACCTCATAATAAAATTTTTAGATACTTTTTAGAAAGCGATAAATTGTTTAATAGTTGTGAAGTTTCTGAATGTGAAAACGAAATTTAAAAATATGTATTAGTTAATATGCTATAATGGGGTGAAATTCTCCATAGAATATCACTGGCTCTGGCTTCTGAGGACAATAAGTAGAGAGGCCTCTTAAATACAAATTTGATCTTAACACAGTCTTTTTCATAAAATAAAATATAACTTCTATTTATGTAAATATTGTTTACAATAAATATGCAGCAAAACTATAAAACCTAAATTTAAGTCTAACCATTTGAAATCAAATTTTTATGATAAATTCAAAAATTGAATAGTACCACATACATTAAAAAAAAAAAAAAAAAAAAAAAAAAAAAAAGTTTTTTTTTTTTTTTTTTTTTTTAATAATGTACTTTTTTATTTTTAACTGCAGTTGAAGAGGGATTAGGAACCCCAAGCACTCCTTCAGTCCAGTAAGCATGTGTTGTCATAAAATTTCGGTTCAATCTGGTGATAGGTATGCAAAAAGGTAAACAGGCATCGATTCTTGCACACAGTTGCTTTTAAATTTCTAATTTTAATTCCTGATTTCATGCTACAATTTTCTGTTGGTTATTTTACATAGGATTATGACGTAATCTTTATGTCTAATTGGCCAACTCATTGGCACAAGCCAGGATTCAAAATTAGCAGGTGTTAGATGTACTTTGAACTTAAAATATTAAATTTCGCGACCATAAAATCACCTCAGTCATTATTTTTGACCCCTTTTTTACTAGATTTTAAAAAAGGATAAATTTTGTCTTTATAATTTACAAAATGCTTGTTTTTTTTTTTTTTTTTTTTTTTTTATCATCTTTATAAAATTCTTACATTGTCAGTTTAAATATGTATACATAAGCTCAATAATAACTAGCAAATACAAAAACACATAGAGGCTGTTTGCAGAAAAACTTTTTTAATTCATATCCCCCCCCCCTCCTAACTCGTAAATGAGTCATAATTGTGAAAAATGGCTAAACACATGCTTAATGAATTCGAGAGTGACCACTTTTGGTGTAAAAAGTTTGGGCCGAGGAGGAGCTAGGGAGGGCAACTTTAAAATTTCACAAATAGGAAGGTATCTCTTGTGATACATTCCTGGAAACGTCTCTTCAAAACAATGAATTTGATATAAACAGTTTCGCCCTACGATGATAATTAAAGGAGATACATTAGTTTTTAGACTTTTGAAATGTGGGTTTTATACTTATGTATACCCATACTTTCCAACCAATTTTAATAAAAAAAGGGAAGATTTTTGTTGAAAAACCAGAAGATTTCATAAAAAAAAGGGAAGATTTTTTTTTTTTTTTTTTACTTGTTTATTACGTCAAATAGAAAAAAAATAAAATACAGTTTTACAATTTTAATATTTAGAAGCAACTATAAAAACGTTTTACTATAGATTGATTATACTAAATATATAAAAGTTTTAAATGAAGTTATTCCTCTTCAACATATAAATATCTACAAAACAGGATGTGTAAGAAATTTATTTAACAATAGACAAAACAATTGGTTAAGTTAAAGTATAGCTAATTTTTTAAATAAATAGAATATGATTTTTGTGTATGTACATTAATCATACATATAAAAAAAAAAGTAGCAGTAGCTAATTATCAGTTTCAAACGTGCATAAAACAAACTAAGTATTAATTTTCTTCAATTGATTTGGAAAAAATATTCCTACCTGAAAAAATTATTCTTTTTTATTTTTATTTTTTTCCCCCCCATGCTTACACACATTTGGTATAAATATGACATATAAATATTTAATTTAACTGAGGAAAAATAAACAGATTCATTAAATTCAGCAATAAAAATCTAAAAACAATTACATATGTGAAAAATATTGAGCACTTCCATTGTTTTATTGTTTCTAGAATTGATCATTGATCCCAATCAGGGGAAGGGGGGGGGATACAAAAATAATTACAGAGTAAGAAATATTAAACTCTTTCAACTCTACTTCTAAAATCTAATGAAAGAAGTTTAAAATTAATATTATTATCATTTATGTTGCAGATGGATAAAGATTAGGAAACAAAAGATTTCCGCAGAGCAGAACATTTGATTGCTGATCACTAGTTGGAAATAAATGAAAGGGAGGGGGAGGGGGGGGTAAAAAATAATTACATCAGCAAGAAATATTTAACTATTCTATTTCTTTACATGTTCTAGAATCTCATAAAGCAAGTTTGAAATGAATATTGACATTTATGTTATGGATGAAAAAAGATTGGGAATCAGGAGTTTTCGCAGAACATTTGGGTTTTCTTTTAAAAAAGAACGATATCTGCGACTTTTTTAAAAACGGAAGATTTCATCATCTGTCCGGAAGATCGGAAAATACGTTAAAAAACCGGAAGTCTTCCGGGAAAACCGGAAAAGTTGGCAAGTATGTATATCCTTTAATAATCATTGCAGGACTGTCCATATTAAATTCATTGTCTTGAAGAGATGTTTTCAGGGATGTATCACAAGACATACTTTGTCCAAAAATGTTTGGGCACGGGCAAGGGGGTGGTAGTAGTGCCGCTAGGGAGGGCAACTTTAAAATTTTAAACAGGAAAGTAGGTCTTATGATGCACCCCTGGAAACGTCTCTTCAAGACAATGAATTTGATATAAATAGTTTTGTACTGAAATGATTATTAAAGGGGATACATAAGTCAAGTCTAAAACCCACATTTCAAAAGTCTAAAAACTCAAGTATCTCCTTTAATAATCATCGTAGGGTAAAACTATTTATATCAAATTCATTGTTTTCAAGAAACATTTCCAGGGATGTATCAAAAGACATACCTTCCTATTTGTGAAATTTTAAAGTTGCCCTCCCTAGCAGCCCCCTAGCCTAAACTTTTTACTTACACCAAAAGAGGTCAATCTCGAATTCACTAAACACATGTTTTGCTATTTTGCACAATTCCGACTCATTTTCGAGGGAGGGGGGAGGACTTTTGGAACACCTTGTATATAATCAAAAAATTGTAAATAATTTCTGAAATACTGAATTAATTTAAACCAAATTTAGGCCTATAAAAATTGTTAAAATTCCCTGACTTTAAAGGAAATTCCCTGACTATTCCCTGACTTTTCCAAAATCCCTGACTTTTCCCTGATTCTTTGATTTTCCCTGACTGCTAGCCACCCTGTACTTGGTATTCGACTGATTTTAAAAATCAGTTGACCAGTAGATAATTAAAAATATTTTTTCCACTGTTTGCTCTGTTTCAAGTAAGTTAAAGTACATATATATGAATGTATTCATATTTTAACTTTTGTGTTTGTACTTATTATTTAAATAAATAATAACTAAAAACTCAGTTTTAGCCTGTTATGATTTTCAAACAAATTTAAAAATTACGCCTGGTTAGACCATTTTGGCAACTAACAAAAAATAATTAGGTGCCACTGACGCTTATCTTTCACATTCTAATTTCTAACCAAAGTGTAGCCAAACATGTCCCTTTCACCAATCAAGTTATTAAAAGAAATATTTTTAAGTTTTGAATTTCGACACAAGTAAATAAAAACCAATTTCCGTTAGCTATTTTTATTCATTAATTATTTCATAAACAATCGTATATTTAACTGCTCTGCCTTTTTTGTACTGAATATTTTAATCACATTATTACTGGGAATTATACTGGAGTGTTTATTTAAAAATTTCTTTAAAAATAAATTTACTGTACCAGATAATCAATAAAAGTAATTTATTGACTTGTTTATTTCCACAATCATTGTTTACAAATTTTGTATCATTAGAAAAGTAATTTATTGACTAATATTTTTAGCATTAATTCTGCGTTATAAATTTTAAATAAAAATATTTTTATCCTTTCATCTATAATCGAGCACAATCAAAGTTCTATTTTAATAATAAGTCTTCTTAATTTTATTATTTATTAGCTTCATCATATTCAATATGTAATACATCACCTCTTGTTTAATTCCTATGCCAAAATACATCGTTTTGCAGGCATCTCATCGCAACCGTTCGTTCCTGGCTCAACGCACTCTGTAAGGTTTGCTTCCCGCGACACTTGTCACCGGGAGAATCCGCGATTGTTTCTCTTGCGTGCGCGAACTGTTTAATTGGTTACTTTTGCGGTCCGATTAACGAATCAAAATCGCGTATCCGTGATTTTAGGTGTGCGGACCTGTTTTTTCTTTAGGAGCGATTTTTAAAATTTAAAAATCTGTCAGTTGGTGTTCCACCTTGGTGCAGAGAAGAATGGCCGGGCACTTGCGTCCGTACGTTATATTTTACCGTTATTTTTATATGTGGTCCCACACGGTTATTATGACTTGAAACTAAATTGTGACAGTGACCGGAGATGATTTTTTTATATAAATATTTTGTGAAGTATCTTGAATTTATTTTAAAGAAACATGGCTATGTATTAGAGATTTGAGATTTATAACAGTTGTACGGATTCTGCATTCTTGAAGTGGGGAAGCCAATCTTAATAAATACTCCTAAATTGGAATTGAATACTGCCTTTCCTTTTTTTCAAGACTGGGTATGTTTTCCTTTAAATCTTTATTCTGAACTCTAAAATATCTTATAAATAAAAACAATAAAAATAAAAATTGAATCTATCTTATACTTGGTATGTACCCATGTATGATCAGATCGAAGCTTTAGGGTTCTCTCATCACTGTTTTCATACGATCACAATTTGTTAACATATTTTGTTTTAGATTAAAAGCAACCTCTATCCATTATTAAATAAAATTAAGATAAGTCTCTATTCAAGAGCAGGTAGTATATAAAGTACCACCACAATTAGCTTCATCATATTCAATATGTACATAGAAAATATATAAAAATAAAAACATTTTGTTCATTATTCAGGTGACTATTATAACACTGGTTCAATATGGCATGGTTTAATGCAGACATATACATATTAATGAACCCAGTGGCAGAAACACTGCGACACGGCAACATAGTTGCGGACACAGAAAAACGGCTTGCAGACAGTTTTTGTCTGCACTAATAAAAAAAAAATTCCAGCAACTTTCAGACAGTCTTTGTCTGCAGTCATAAAAACATTGTCTGCAATTCACGGACATTTTTCACCCGTGACAATGCACTACCAATGTGTGACGTTTTAGACGATCTCTGGTAAGAACTCTAGATCTCCCTTATAGCTTCCTTAGGCAGCGTTGTATTCTTTTCTCCTGTTACCTGTTACTGAAATTCTACGGGAACGTAGAAAAGTGCTAATTTCATTTAAACTGCTCCAAAACTTCTTCTCCACTTAAAAATTCTTTTACGAAAATTTCTGCATCAAAACTAAAACTTATTAGAAAATTAAGTTCAGTTTCAACATTGCAGTGGTCTGAGTGTGTGGAAGGCTTCAAAAATAACACAGATTTAAAACACGAACTTATTTTAATTAATCATAATTAAAGTTACATTCAAATAAAACTATCTTCATATCCAGCAAATTCTGCTGTTAAAAAAAAAAAAAAAACATAACTAAAGAAATAAAGTGTCAACAAGTTGATAGGCAAGATAGTGACTTGCTCAAAACACTTTACATTTATAGTCTTTACCTGTAAACAATTTACATCTTGAGTCAAGATGTAAATTGTTTACAGGTAAAGCAATTGTTTACAGGTAATCAGTTTTTGAAAGTTTCTCTCAATCTTTTAGGAAGTAAATTGTGGAAACAAGATCGATCTATATACAAAAAAAAAAAAAAAAAAAAATGATTTATCTCTAAACGATTTTGAGTTATAAAATGTTTTGTGAAAAAAATCTATTTTCCCAGTATGTAACTAAGATTAAATAGGAAGAAAACTTCTCATAAAAAAGTAGTAGAAGAGAAGTATGAAAAGAGGGTGGTACTAATAATACACTGGAATAAATTGCAGATGCTAGCAACTCTTAGTTATGAGATGTTTCACTTCGCATCAATCTGTAATAAAATAATGCATCAAAAACAAGGTATTGTAAGCAACTTTTTTACAGGTAAGTTTTAAATTTTTTTGCATTTTTAAAAAGAATTTTATAATTTTCATTAGATAACAGAAAAATCCCTACAAAACAGAATTTAAAAAAAAAAAAAAAATCCCCGCCTACGCCTAAAGCAGAGCTGAAAATCCCTATTGTAGGGAGAAATCCCTACATCTGGCTACACTGATCTTGACTGATGCCAATAAAAAAACAATAACATCTGCAAAATTTCATTTCAGTTGTCTCCACTCTGACAAAACAGATCAGTATCTTGTAGCAGTGATCACTGTGATTTAGTCACTTTACATTATAATGTTTATATTTTGAAATTCACTTGCAGTTGCTCTGGAGCAGTGAAAACAAGGCCTGTGCCATATTTTTAGATACTATTGAGTATGTTAACTCTTACTATATTACATATATAAAAGTGTTCCATTAACATTACTTTTTATAAATGAAAAACTAAAACTTTTATTATCCATAATTATTTATATTGTGTTGTGTCAAACATTGCTATAAAATATTTAATTGAATGAGTTCAACTTATTATTTTATAATTGTTTATACTATATTATTTTGTAATAAAATTGTATTTGTGTATTGTTGCACGAGATCACCACTGTTGTTAAGCTGAGAAGATTGCCACTATATCAGCTTTCAGGCTTTTTGAGTGCAAGTCGCTTTCACCGCTGATTACACGCAAATTTTGCAGACTGATTATGAAATTTTAAAAGCCTGTTGCAGACAGCTACAAAACTTTCTGCCACTGGGTTAATGAATGTAATATCTACTTTGAAAAGGTACAATAGTAAATGTTATTTTTGGAATAAAAAGTAGAAATAACAAAAATATTATCTTACATCTATGCATTTTTGTTCGGTATCAAGAACTTTCTTATCTTCTAATTGTTTATAGAGCAGTTTCAGAGCTCTTCCATAATGAGTATGAGTAATGCAATGCTTTTCCGTAAAGGAAGAAACCTAAAGATTAAAAAAAAAAAAAAAATAAATAAAAAAAAAAATTAAAACATAAAATGGAAAAAATACTATAGAGGTGCAATAGGCCAAATATTTAATATTTTTCTAAAAATCACTACTGTTATCACTATGAAATAAGACATTAAAGCATACTCAGTCATTTTAGAAGGGAAAAAAAAGTAGTAATTCATGATGCATGAAAACTAGTATGTTGTGGATATTGGAAAACTTTCTGATATCCACAAAATATTTATTAAAATTATTTTCCATAATGAATAGTCAATTTTTGTCAATATAAAATAGTGTCAAAAGAAAGTCAGACTTGCCACCCAATTTTAATAAAAAAAGGGAAGATTTTCCTTCTTCTTTTTAAAAAATTTCTTCGATGTGTTAAACAATACAGTTTTACACTTTTAATATTTTGAAGCAATCTATAAAAATATTTTACTATCTATTGATTATACTAAATACATAAAAGTTTCAAATGAAATTACACCTCTTCAACATATAAATAACTACAAAACAGAATCTGTAAGAAATTTATTTAACAATAGACTAAAAAACTTGTCAAGTTAAAGTATATAATAAAAAAGTAAATAAAATAAGAAAGAGAATTGATACCTAATACTGTAGAAAGAAATGCAGTCACTAAGCAGCTGTCAAATATTTTCTATTAAACATTTTTAGTTTCCATTAGCTGTTTCAAGCTTTCCCTCCCCCCTCCCCAAATTAGACATGTGATTGCTACAATTAGAAAGTAGCTGAAAATTTTTCGCTAACATGATGGGTTGGTTGATTAGTTGAACATTGATAAAGTCACTTTCAATAAATTGATGACATAAACATTTATATATATAGTTTTTAACTACTTTAAGCATTTTCAGGATTCTTTCATTGACATTAAAAAAAAAAAAAAAAAAAAAAAAAAAGAACCTTTAGTACAAACTGCAATAACCTTTATATCCACATAAAACCTCATTAAAATTCCAGCCAATGGAAAAACAAAATTTAACAAATATAGGATATGATTTTTTGTGTATGTACATTAATCATACATATAAAAAAAGTAGCAGTAAACAATTATGAATTTCAAACGTGCATAAAATTATTTTGTGTTCTATAGACGCAATCTTGGCAAATATTCGTTTTAAATAAAATACTGGATAATTGTGTTTTAAATTATCACATATCTATGGTTTAACATTTATTTTAAAGGTACTAATGTGTTCTTTTGAAAAATATTGATATTGAAATTTTACATACACTTCCATCCGAAGAATTTGGGGGGTGGAGGCAAACTTCACTCCCAAGGGGTAGCAGCAATGCTCTTATGTATACAAAATTTTCTTAATTACATGTTACTATTATGAGTAACACTTTTTAATTTCATAATGATTTGTTAAAAATAATTTTAACCACTTCATCAGCCACCCTAAAGAGTCAAAAGCTAGGTTTCTCTTATTTATCTCAGGATGGCCAGTGGCAGTGACACAGTTAATTGTGTAAATTTTTACAAAATTTTATCCTATACTGCCATACTAAACATTATAATAAAGAAGAATGATAATGCCATCAACAGAGGTGAAACTATCCAGCTTGAAAAAGCCGTGAAAACTGTTCCTTGCATGTAGGTAGGGGAGATTTAATATAGGTAACCATGGGATATATCATTAATAAGTGATATTTGTAGAATTTGTAATACATTATAAAGCAAATTAAACATTAAAAATGAGAAATTTCTGTAAAAAGAAAGCAATTTAACATGAAATTCAAAGACTGCAAAATTTTCAAAAACCCTGAATTCCCCTGAAAAGTTTTCACCCCTGCATCAACTGCACGACTTTCATCACAAGTTGATACACATTAATTTATGTTAAGGTACAATTGCATATAAATTTGTATGAAATTCTGTGCAGCAGTTCTTGCCACAAAATTTTGTTACACACAGGCAGACATTTTCTAAAAATGACCAAATTGTATTCTGAACCTCTCAAACTGTATAAATTTATCAAAAACCAGAAGTTGAAAATTTTTATAAATCCAATACTTCCTCCCACTGAATACAGAAGTTACAAAATTTAAGTTTTGATAATCATTTGTAAGTAACCTTTATTGTATGATAAGTCTGATAACTTTTTGTTAGTTATGCATCATCTGACAAAAATGCATTCATTTTTACAATAATTAAAAAGTTTTAATAACTTTATAATTTAATACTTCTGTAAGAAGTCAATTCTTCCCTTCCTCATCAAAAAAGAACTTTATCATATAAATATAATTTTTATTAATATCACACAATCAACTGTGGAAGAACATCATATTTTTATTGAAATTATTTATTTATTTATTTATTTATTTTGTCAGCCTGGATAGCTCAATTGGTAGAGTCTTAACCTTGTAAGTCAAAGTTCAGAGGTTCGACTCCCGGTCCAGGCATTATTTTCACTCAGTCGGGGAAAAAAAAAATCATATAAATATAGTTAATTCTTGCTTTGATCATGCACACTTTCATGGGTGTTTCTTTTTCATGCTAAATTACTTTGCACTGAATTTAGAAAAAAAAGTGAGTGCCACAAATCCCAATCCAATTTTTGATAAAAAGCATTCTAGAGGGGGAGGGGGGAGGGGGGAGAGAAACATGGCTGATTATATTAACTCTACAAGGCACCCACTTCCATATGTGGAACACCGACTTTAATTGTTCCTTTAGCTATAAAACTATTAGTAGCGACATCTCTTGACATCTTGATAGAAGCTACTGACATTTAGCAATGTAGTAATACGAACCTTTACCTAAAGATGTCGTTTGTGTTTTTGTTATAGTGCACTCAGTGTGAAAGTTGAATGAAAGTGATACATTAGTCGTTTGTCTGAATTCAAAAATAAAAAAAGAATAGTTATTGAACAGATCATATATTTATGTATGTTCCACATATGGTACATTGAGCTAAAAAGTTGATTTTTCCGTAAAATATGGTTTTATTTTTATTTTTGTAAGTTTTCCCTATCTTCTGATCACTAATTGCAACCTATATATTTTTGTCGCGCACTAAAAAAAATTGAGCCTTGTAGGGTTAATTGTAGATTAGACAGAGTATTCACCTAAAATCTAGTTCTGTACATTACATTATAAATATATTCAAATCACATTTTAATTCAGCTTCTTTAGTCATTTTCAAAACACTTCTCAATTTATATGATTTATTAAAAAAATATATGAAGATATGTATGTTTTACTAACAAATAGCTACAAAGTTTAGAAGCTAAAAATTGAAATAAGTAATTACTTGTTTGATTTTGGAAAATACTACTTTTTTTTTTCCTAGTGTAAACTCTGACTTATAAAATTAATATGACAGAGCTTAAGTTAGTATTCTAAAAAAGAAAAAAAGAAAAAAAAAAAAAAAGAAGAAGTAACTATTTTCTATTTTCTAACAATACTTTTTACTTTCTCTCACCCATAAGGCAGAGAAAGTATTGTTTTTGGGACAACTTTTAGAAATTGAATTTTTGTTATATTTACATATTTTGAGGTCCCCTGAATCCAAAAATCATGTTTTTAGCAGTAGGTCTGTGGGTGTGGATATCTGTCTCTGTGTGTGTCGGTCTGTTTGTGTGTGTGTCTGTTATCAGCATATCTCAAAAACAAATTATAGCAGAAAAACTCCAAGCTTGATATTCTGAATGTGTATCATATAGGGATGCTACACTAAACTTTTTGTTTAGAAGAAGCAAATGGTTCGTGTACAGGGACACCCAAGAGAATTCAAATACATTACGTCTATGGGGGAAATTGCAGGTAAGTACGCTTAACATCTACAGACAGAACTTAACTAAATAAAATGAATATATATTTTTTATATGCGTAAAAAGATGTTTCATGTAGAATATGGTATGGAAATTTATCATTGTTCCTTTACAGGGCTACACAAAAGAACTAGATTATTATAGTGCGACAATGCTTGAAAATTGATGAAAGTGTATTTCAGGTTGTGCCATGTGTGTTATTAATATAGGATTATATTTATGTGCACCATGTGGTGTGTATATAATCTTCAGACGATATATAGGGCCGCCAATATTTAATCCATAACAATCTTTTTTATTGTTAATGAAAGTGCTTTACTATAATATTTTACCTTGTCCAGGAAAGCTGCTCAGGAATTGAAATTAATTGAGCCATATGGTAAATAATGTAGTTTTTTAATTAAATATTCATCGCTTGGTTTTTTGTATATTTACATGTTTTGAGGCTTTTTGAATACCGAAGTGAAATTTTTAACATTTGATCTTTGTCTGTGTCTCTTAAAGTAAATTAAAAACAAATAATTACATGTGCTTCAAATATTGTATTTTGAGTTAATATGTTTATTACTAGGAAAGTTTGGTCAAGATTGATAAGTTTCAAGGAATGTTGCGTGTAAAAGTTGTCTGGATAATTTCAAATGAACTTCTGAAGTTAATAACAGATTTGAATTCTATATAAATGCAGGTACAATAATGAAATGGGGGGTTGAGAGCGGTGGTAGCCCCCCCTCCCCCTCACACAAAATTATTTGTCAAATAAAGCTGTTTGAAAGCCTAATTTGAGTTGTTATAACATTTTACATAACAGTACTCGTTATCTTACCCCTTAATCTACAATCTGTATTTATAGTATTAAATTTCTGGGTAAGAGAAAGTCGTGTGTGCGACACACCAGATTATTTGTATTGTAAAAAGCTACTTGTTAAATAACTAATTGTACAACACATTTATACATATATATAAAACTAACTTGTTGCTAAATAATAAAATGAAATAACAGTATAATTAAATCTTTTATGTTTATACATTTAAAATATATATACTTTATAATCTTTACCTTTGAATCTGACATGTCTGTCCATTTTTGCAACTCTGTATAAACTTCATCAATCACACTTAATGCTATATCACTGTAATTTGTTGCTTCAGAGGAAGAGGATTTATCGTCTGATTTCTCCTTTGCAGGTATTAATTCAATAAGCTTTTCTTTCTCAGCATTTTCTGAATCAGATATTAAATTATAAACGTCACACAATGCTTTTCCTTTTACAACTAAAGCTTCAATAACACAATTCTTTTGTTGATCTAATCTATAAAAAGAAGAAAAAAAACTTTAAGGTTAACGCACCAGTGGTGGACACAAAAAGAAGAAAAAAAACTTTAAGGTTAACGCACCAGTGGTGGACACTTTAAGGACATTTTCCATTTTTTTTTTTTGTGTGTAATTTCCTAAATTTTAGAGTTTCAAAAAATAATTAATATTTCACACCTTTACTAACTCTTTCTTAACACGACTGTATTATGAAAATTGCTAATTGTAGCATTTATATATGGAAAAAATAAAAAATCTGAAGAGCTTAAAATGAGCCAGTAGTGGACACACTAAAAACCCAGTAGTGGACCCCTTTGAATTTTTGCTATAAAATTCAACTCTAAAATTGCTAGATTACAGAATTGTGTCCACTACTCGATCTGGCATTAAAAGTCAGATGAGCCAGTAGTGGACTATATGTCCACTGTTTGTCATGATGACATTTTTTTGGTACCAGTAGTGGACACCCATAAAAATACTAGGTGTTAATACAAGATTTAAAAAACAGCACAATAAATGAATTCTACATACTTATTTCAGTCATATGAAAGCAAAAGGTAGAAGAAGACAGTTAAAAATAAGCAGAGAGTGAGCAAATAAAATTTCATTTCCTTATTCAAAGCAATAAGAAGAAAACGGCAAAATCACAAAAAGTGCAAATTTTTTTAGTTAAACTAAGATTATTTTAAAACTAATGGCGGGAATTATTTTTTGTTAAAGGGTTTAACAGTAAAGGACTATAACCCTCTTCCTGAACATTGCTCGAATCTTCAAAATTTTTAGGTAGCTTATTTTCTGAGTTAAAACTTAAAAGTGTCCACTACTGGTGCGCTTACCTTAATGTTTTGAAATTATAATCAATATGCTTATTTATATATAAGTTATAGGTTACCGTAGCACAAACTATATAGATTTTCATAAATCTAGCATTTATAGCTTTTTTTTACAGGGACACAAAGAAAAATTCTTCATTATTATAGCCTATTGGCTAAAATTATTTAAATTTTGACAGTGTTCTGAACACATTATTTGAATTGACTGAAAATTTATATATATGTTATAAGTCACTATCGCACAAACTGCATAAATTTTGGAGAATCTAGCACTTATAGCTTTTTTTACAGAAACACTATGAAAAATTCTTTACTAGCACTTTTACTTTTTATAGGTGCAAATTAATAGCGTCTAAATGCCTTAACTAAACGAGCTAAAAATGTATATACATGTTTACAGGTCACTGTTGCCCAAACAGTGTACATTTTTGTGAATCTAGCATTTTTAGGTATTTACAGGGACACAATAAAAAATTCGTGATGCATGAAATTACTTGATGCGTGATAGCATTAAATGCCTTATTTGATTGAGCTGATTCATTTCAGACTTTTCTTAACTTTAATTTATTTCAACAAACATTAATTACTTAATGTTCAGAAAGTCAAGGGGAGTCATTCCAGATTTTTTTAAATTTAATAACCACATGACAAGTGACAACCTTTAAACTTGACTTTTATAGAGAAGAGAATGATATATTTAAATGGGCTCTTCCCACCTGACTTCAAGGTCACATGATAGAGGAAAAACAAATAGCAGATGAAGTCTTGTTTATCTATAGTGATTGCTGAAATAACGTATTTTCTATTATTATTTTTGACCAATCGTATTTAATCTGTGTTATTTTTTTATACATCATCATTTTTAATCCATTTTATATCATTATTCATCACCTTTTGTTTGCTGTATACATTTACAATCAAATCATCATTTAGTTTATATTTGTTATTAATGTTCGTGAAGAACATGTTACTCTGATTTTTGGTACTTAAATCAGTGACAGCGCAATATCGTACAGTGTAAATCCATTTAGACCAGTAACTAAGTTAACTTGTTATAACACCTCTATGCAATTAAATTAAATAAAAACATTTTAAAATTTCAAATTATAATCCATAAACATTCCACAAGAACAAGCTATTATTGATTGCTAGATCAGTTAATGTAACAGTTACACTAGAACATACAAAAATCGATTCTTACAGTTGAAAATAAATAAACACATAAAGTGTTTTTAAAAAATTATTAAATTTACAAATACAACTATTCTACTGTTTACAAATGCACAATATTACTTTTATTTTATTTTATATTAAATATTAACATTTTTGTTCTTAAGAACAATATTTAATTGAATTCGATTGTCAGAATTCGATTATTTGTTTTCCTCTATCACGTGATTGAGCAGACGACGGTGGGAAGAGCCCATTTAATAACCACATGACAAGTGATAACCTTTAAACTTGACTTTTATAGATGAGAGAATGAGATATATTTAAATTGATAACTATGAGTACTATCAAAATTTATATTCTTTACAACAGACATAACTGCAGAAATCTTTTCAAAAATCAGTCTCTTTAGTGTTTCAAAGCAAAACAAAGACACATAATAATAGAAACTAACGTACTTTTTATTAGCTGCTACATCTTTTTTGTCAGTTTTAGCACCAAGACTAGCAAGCACATCTGATTTATTAATCACGGAAATAATTTGATCAGACATATTTATGATTTCTTTCAATTGTTCTTTTTGCTTCTTATCATTTTTTTCCTAAATAGGAAAAAAAAAAAGAAAGATATTAAAATAAAAATAACATAAAAAAATGCCTAATTAATATATTTTATTTACATGCCACAATGTCAACAGTTTAAATACTTTCTTTATCACATATTAATTACAAAAAATATTAAAAATTTTCTTAAAGATGGAAATAATTATCTGTTCTGTAAAGGCTGATTTAAAACTTTGGCACTACAGTATAGGACCCTTTATCCGGAATTCCAAAATCCGAAAGACCCAAAATCCAGAATCATTTTAGAATATTTTTTTTTTTTTTTTTTTTAGTGATTAAAATACTCTTTATATCTAAAATCAGAAAAAAAATTCACCCTAAAATGAATTATTGTGTGTTTTATTAGGTAATTTAGAAATTAAAGCAGAATTTCTTTTTTTTTTTTTTTTCAAATGGTTAGGGATGTCTGTGGTCCAGGAAAACCCTGGAAATCACAAAAAACCACATTAAAAAAAAAAAAAAAAAAAAAAACTAATTTATTTGATGATAGATTCTGGTGATTTTTAACTTCTCATTAAGACCTAAAAAAAAAAAAAAAAAAAAAAAAAATTAGCATTCTGCTTTTATGATTGAGACAGTATTCATGTTTAGCGGCATTGATAAAGAATCAACCATGCCACTAATGACAATTGGCAGCAATGTATACATGTTTGCATATATATATGCATTATAGTTATTTTTTTTACTTCCTGCTAAATTTCATAGAAGAAATTATCAGATTTGCAAAAAATCTTAACTTCCAGATTTCGATTTATTTGCATGTTTTATGAGCTCTAGAATATAATTCGAATATTAAAAAAAAAAATGTCTGTGTGTGAAGTTGTTGCTCCTAGAAGCAATTTAGTACCTGTCAATTACTGAGTTATGTTTTATAATTATTGGAAAGCAATAATGGGAAATGGACCCAAAATCCAGAAAATTCCGAAATCCGGAATACTTCTGGTCCTGTGGGTTCCGGATAATGGGTCCTATACTGTATTTATGAAATTTCTAACTTTTAAGTGAGTTCATAAATGAAATGAATGATTTAGGAATTTAGATTTTGCAAACAGTGAAATTTTGTATAAGGGCTCTTTTTTAAAAAGTAATATTTCGTGAAATGGCCAATTAAATGTTCGTTTTTTTTTTTTTGTCGTCTAGATCTTTGATGTCCCTTATGACATATTTACACTTTCCTGAAATATTTCAAATAACTTTAACTTGCTCTTAAGGTTATTCTATTTATAGTATAGGGTTATTCAAAATGACATATAGTATTTTAACATACTAGAATAAAGTCAATTACAATCAAACACTTACCAGAACAAATTTAAAGAAAAATACAACTAAAATATTTTTATTTCATGACATAACAAGTGTTTGATATGACTAAGTCATACAGAGAGCATGCAGATGAGACGATCCATTTCTTATCACATTTGTTTCAGCATCTTTGGCATTATTACGTTCAGAACATTACCTAAGCATATCCGCATGTCTTTCAAGTTTTGTAGCAGTGATCAGGGTTCATACTCAAATATGGGGAAAAAATTCCCTGAGTTTTCCCTGAGTTCCCAGACAATTTTCAAGAAAATATTAGCGACATATTACAAGAAATGCTTCTCTAGACAGGATAAAATACAACTACTTCTGCTGTATGATGTCATATTACTGCCGATCATGCTAAAAATTCAGGTAGAAAACATTATTTATATGCGTATTTTCACAATACTTAATAATTTAAATTTTGATACGAAGCTAAAAAAGAAAAAGATAACTTGAGAGAAAAAAAAAAATTGTTTTTCCAGGTTTTATATAACTGATTTCCCCTGACTTTTAATGAAATTTTCTATTTTCCCTGACGAGTATGAACCCTGAGTGATGGCGTATGCATCTTGTCTTTCACAAAGCTCCACAAAAAAAAGGTCACAGGGGGTAATGTCTGGTGACCTGGGAAAGGCAAGGGGGGAGCAAAGGAAAGAACTTGTGATATCTAATCAACAATTAGAAATTATATTGTGTAATTCATGCGTTGCTAATGAAGAGGCACAGGGAAAAATAAAATATTTGAATTGCCATTCCTTTTAAACCTATTCTAGTACATAGATATAGTAATTTATACAGATCTATCATCCACATGCTAATGACCAAAGATTTTAGATTCCGAAAAAAGTTTTGGCATCAGTCATTAGTAATTTTTGAAACTCAGCAATAGTAACAGATAGTAGAATGTTGATGAAGTCTGAAAATACTGAAATGTTGCCTGGCTTTTAATTGCTCTAATAAATATATGAAAGGAAATGGGATACATTTTTATAAGCAAGTTATATTTGAGTAATTTAAGAAAAAATATAATTTTTACGATCAGTTGTTTTGTTGTTACAAAATAATTAGTGTTTTCATATTTAATGGATTTTTTTAAAAACATTTTTTAGGATTTTATGTTAGTAAGTAATATAGTTAGCAGCAGCTAACTAGGTTTTAATCTATATAAAAAGTTTATCTTTACATATTAACTAAATTAATACATATAGTTGAAAAAGAAAACAAAATGAAAGAAAGAAAAATGAATTTGAAACTGTATCTAGAGTTTTTCATTCACATTTAGGACATAATTATTCATAAATTTTATTTGCTAAATTATCCACATGTATTCCTGGGCGGAAGACAACCATTAGACGGTAAAATGGCAGTCTTTCCTCAGATGAAAAGGAATCGTATTTTTCCCCTCTGTTACACACTGGTTTACTAGTAACATTTTTTTAATTAAAATTCTCCGACGTATACATAGTTAAAAATTAGTAACATCTGTTTCATTAAAATTTCCCTACGGATACATCGTTAAAATAATTTAAATAGTCAAGATACGTAATTATGGATAGTAAGCTAGCATAAAATTTGATTACTCTTGAGATACTACATTACAAAATAACTTACATAATTTAAATGAGAGACTATGATTGCTCAAAATTGTAATAAAGCAAATTTTACTTCAATAGCACGATTCAATCTTAACCATTTTTTAATATTTCTTTCAGTTTTAAATTTTAAAATAAAATATGATCGGTAGGTATCTCGGCAATAACAACGATATAGGAATAATCTACAGATCATTTCCTTTAAAATGAGATATTCCCCATCCATATTCGTTGAAAATATCGCGATCTAACTTCAAAATTTTAATACAACAATATTGCCTTTTTTAAATACACGCGCCACTGTTTTTTTTCACTTTCACCGGTCAGCCATTTTCACTCATTGCTTCTTCACGTTTTCCCGCCCGATAAGAGGGGAGGCAAGCAGGGAATTCCTTCTAGAATCTTGGAGAACATTCTGGAACTTTGTTCAGGAAGTAGCGATGCGCTTGACTTCCGGAGATTCCGCAAAGCTGATTGGTGGAAGTCGGCGCGTTCATTCGAAATTCTCCGGCGAAAAAATTTGTTTTGGGCAGATTCAGAGGAGAGCTAGCAAGAGGTGGTCGTGAGGCTAAGAGCCCGTCAGTTTTATGCCGTGGACTCAGAGCCGAAGCCAGAAAAAAATTGTCCGTTGAAGAATGATGTTCAGCAGATCTTATCTACAGCTTTTTCTTTACAATTCCACTCCTGTCCAGGATTACGGAGTGGAATACAACTTATTCGACTAATGCATAAATCATTTTCAAGATTGATGTCAATAAATTACTCCAGTGAAAGATTGATGAATTTTATATCTACGAAGTGCTAGTTTCAATCCATGATCTGTCAAGTGATACCGGGCGCCATAGTTGCCGATCGTGATACAACATATTGCTGTGCTGAATATTAGTCATCTATTAGTACCATAGGAAAGTGTCTTGCGCACATTATTACCGGAAAATGTCTTGCACCATTTCATTTTGTTGAATAGCAGTCATCTATTAGTATCATAGGAAAGTGCCTTGTGCATATACCACCGGAAGGTGCCTTGCGCCATTTTGTTCTGTTAAATACCAGTCATCAAGTATTATCACCGGGAAGTGCTTTCAAATATTGTGCGGATTCTCGATCGGTTTCATATTTAAAAACAGAACTTATGACTGAAATAACTGAAACGTGACTATTGTGTAAAACAAACAAAAATACAATTACCAAAATGTGTAATGAGTTTTCTCTTTTGGAAGAAAACGAAAATAAGATCGTCAAATTATTTAAGACAATCATGACTCATTAATTTAGGTCAACAAATGTGTCTACTACGTTTATTTAAATCTTTGAATATCCAGTGCTGGCCAGCATTTTATTATGTGTGTGTTTATGCAAAATAAAAGTGAATAATTGTGGTAAAGAATTTTTGTCTTCATACATGTCTGGTAGTCTGGTGAGTTATTTTATTTTAAATTTTATTTCAGCTCAAGAGTTTTCTTAAGTCGTCATCGGATCTTGCATACCATCAACGCAATGACCACTACGGCCATTAAAAATAATCTGATCTATTTGTAGATTTATTTACAAATGAATTTTTACGATTTAAGAAATTAATCGTTTGAGTGTTAAAGCTCTCATATTTCTAATTTTAATTTGATCGAAATTATACTATTACATTTAAATTTAATATCTTAATGTTTCACAATTTAAAGTAATTACATCTTTAAGTTTCACATTTTAGCAATTTCCTAAAATTAAAGTTTCACACCCTCGATGATCACTCTATGCTTTATTACTATATCTATATTCTGGTACAGCTGTTTATAAATAGATTTACGCAGTCTTGTACATAATTTTCAATAACCCTGTATTATGTTTGTTTCATTTAAAACAATCAATTTATAAAGACTTGTTACAACTGAAGACAGTGATCAAGGATTATCACATAAGATAATATGAATATGCTGGAAGAAGAAGAAGAAAAAATATACATATATGTGTGTGTAAAGCAAATTATGAATAATAAAATATTATGTATTTTGAAACTTACATTCTCTTTATCTAAAGATTGTAATCTTGCCAGCATAATAGGCCACTGGCCCTCTTTTTCTTTTGGCAATGTTTCTTCATATAAATCTTTAGACATCTGGCCAGTCAACCTAGTTAAAAAAAAAAAAAAAAAAAAGCAAAAATTCAATATGTATTTTTGCACAATATGATAACATTACATTGTAAATAAGAGAAAAAAGCTTAAACTGTTTGCAAAGGCAAAACAATGAAATGAATATGAATTTTGATTACACAATCATCCTATTTTAGAGTAATAAATATATTTTTATCTATTCAATCTAATCTATAGCAAAAGAACACATGATTATGCTTAGTACAAACATTTATATGTGTCGTCTAGTCACAAAACCGGAAAAACTCCTTAAATTTGGAAAAAGCATATTTTCAGTACTAAGTAAATGTTTTCAGCATCTGGAAACAACAAATCATGCCAAAGTCGATCCAACTCTATGTTTGGATCGCCCTAATTTGCATTTGAAAATCCTGATGTGCTGCAAAACTGGTCATCTCCATACCTATGAAATCACAATTCTGCTTCACCCAACTAAAGAAACACATTTGTTCATTAGGTTAGTGTTATTGTGTTTTCTCTCACCTGTGACTGCTCTTTCTTAATGCACACAAAGTTTCTAATAATTGAATTTCATGTTTCTTTCAACTATGGTGAAGTTTGTAGCAGTGGTGGATGGGGGGGCTAGGGGGCTGAAGTCCCCCCCCCCCCCCAAAAAAAAAAAAAAAAAAAAAAAAAAAAACTGACATTCACAATTGAATACTGCAATTGTAATTTTTTTATTGGTCTAGAATAACACTTTGAAAAATCTTAGCCCCCCCCCCCCCCCCAAAGTCAAGTTCTGGATCCGCCACTGGTTTGTAGACGTATCTTCTAATCAATCAAGGAAAAGTGACCCTATGACATAGAAAAGGAACACTGCCAAAGTTCACAGGTAATGTAGAATCACTTTGTAATAACATAATAGCAGTGTTAGAAATAAGAATTTTGAAACTAGGCGTCAAAATGACGCCTGGATTAAATTTTTTGGGCGTCAAAATGAAAAATCTAGGTGCCATTTATAATTAAATATGTATATTAAAAAAATTAATAAAGCATCAACTTGTAAATAATATATGCAAGATTACATAAAAAAAATATTTATGTAATGAATGTAATTACATTGACAATATTAAACGTACATATTTAAAATCACAAATTCATTCTTCATTCAGAAGATACATCATTCCACTACAGTTTAATAGAATTTTCTGGGCAGAAATCTTCCAATTTAGGGCCTTTTTAACTTAATCATTAACAAATCATCAACTACTTTCATAAGAGATACGATTTCTTAAATCAGTTTTTATTAGGTTCAGCTGACTGAAATAGACTTGTTTACAGTCTGATGGGATTGGGAAAATTATTAGATATGATGAGGAAAAAATCCAGGCATCAAATATGGCACCTATGATTGGAATTCTAGGCGTCAAAATGAAAAAACTGGTAGCAAAATACGACTAACGACTGCTTATTTCTAACCATACTTGCCAACCAATTTTAATAAAAAAAGGGAAGATTTTTGTTGAAAAACCAGAAGATTTCATAAAAAAGGGAAGATTTTTTTTTTCTTTAACCTATTAAACAATACTGTTTTACAATTTTAATATTTTGAAACAATCTATAAAAAATGTTTTGTGCCCCCCCCCCCCATTAAATTCAGCAATAAAAGTCTAAAAATAATTACATACATCAGAAATATTGAGCACTTCCATTACTTTATTGTTTCTAGAATTGATCATTGATCACAATCCAAGGAAAGGGGGAGGGGAATACAAAAATAATTACAGAGTAAGAAATATTAAACTTTTTGAACTCTACTTCTAGAATCTAATGAAAAAAGTTTAAAATTAATATTTATTATCATTTATGTTGCAGATATATAAAGATTAGGAAAGAAAAGACTTCTGCAGAAAAGTTGATTGCTGATCACTAGTTGGAGATAAATAAAGCGGGGGGGGGGGGGGGGGCAAAAAATAATTACATCAGCAAGAAGTATTTAACAATTCTATTTCTTTACATGTTCTACAATCTCACAAAGCAAGTTTGAAATGAATATTGACATTCATGTTAAGGATGGAAAAAGATTGGGAATCGGGAGTTTTCGTAGAACATTTGGGGTTTCTTTTTAAAAAGAACGATATCCGCGAGTTTTTTAAAAACGGAAGATTTCATCATCTGTCCGGAAGATCGGAAGATACGCTAAAAAACCGGAAGTCTTCCGGGAAAACCAGAAAAGTTGGCAAGTATGTTTCTAACCCTGCATAATAGCATCTTAGTTAACATATTATCATTAATTAATCTAATGTTATTGATTTAACAACATAACTATGATGGTTCAGCAAGTTATAGCAATGCGTTTATGTAAGTTTGTTTACAATTCAAAGGATTTTCCACAGTATTAAAGAGTAGCTGGTGATTAATGTATCTGGGACTGTTTCTTATACATTTTCATATTTTTTTAGAGTTACTTTTTGTTATGGATCACACTTACTTTTTATCTTCTTTTTTTTATTCGTTATTTATTTATTTATTTATTTAATCAGAAAACAGAAATCAGTTATTTATAAATATAATTTAATTGAACAAAACATTTTGCGTATTTGGCTAAGTTGAATTACTTTGGGTGGAAAAAAATAGTTTTATTTATATTAACTATTTTTGTTCTTCAAAAGGAAAAAATTATAGAAATAACTGAGTAAAACGATATATTATTCAAATTGTTAAGCATTAAAATTCAAGATAATACACATTTTTGCCGTACTATGATCTTTTATTTCCACAAGAGCAAGAATGCTTCGCAGATGCAAAAGAAAGTAAGTGTCATTGCGTTGATTAAATCATTTTTCTTGGTTTTTGTTACTCATTTTATTTATTGTAAAAGAAAAATATAGAATTTTTTTTTATCAGTTAAATATTACATTCAATCAATATACAGTAAATCCTCAATAGAATAATGAAGTGACCTACTAACTGCTGTAACTGTTAACTTTGCATCTTTAAAAATAGGAAGATTTCTACTTGAAAATGAGCGGGAAAAAAAAAAAAACACATTACCAATTTTGATGCATACATTTGCCAAATAGCTTACATGAGTAAAATATACAAAATACTATGGAGAAAGATTGTGAACTGCAGGATGCTTGATTACTTAATTTTAGAGGTTTTGGAATCTAATAAGTTTAAAATGAATACTGACATTAATGTTGCAAATGGAGAAAGATTGGAAATCACAAGGATTCTGAAGAATATTTGATCATTGATCCTTAGAGCAGGGGGGAGGGGTAGTAAAACAAAATATATGTACAAAAGATACTGAACAACTGTACTTCTTTACATTAGATTCTAATAAAGCAAGTTGAAAAAGAAGACATTTATGTTGTGAATGGAAAAGGTTAGAAATTGCAAAGATATTGTGAGGCATTTGATCTTTGATCACCAATTATTAGCATCCATTTTAAGCTTGCCGATTTTTGCAAAGAGTCTACTTTAAGATAGCTGATTTTTGTGAAGGGTCCATTTTAATATCGTCGATTTTTGTAAAAAGTCAGTTTCTGGACCAAAACTTTTCCCGAAATGAACCACTGCTGTGTAAATATAAAATAAAAAAAAATTATATTTCAATATACTTTGAAGCACAGTATTAGATAAAAAGTATTATGGGGGAATTTGAATATAATATAAATGAAAAATCGAAATCATTTGGATCAAACCTGTCCAACATAAAACTCTTCACATGCTGCAATGGAAATCTATCCTACATAGGTGGGCCACATTGTATAAATGCATGAACCTTATACATATAGTCATTCTTTTTTGATGGGCTTGTGAGTATTTAAAACAGAAAATATGTATATTAAATATATTTTTATTTATTAAATAAATATAAAATAGTCAAAACTTCTGATTAAACATTCATAAGTGTAATAGTAAGATTCTGTTATTGATCAGATAATATTTTATTAACATCAATGAGCGCAATATTCGTTTCTTTAGCTACCTTAATCGGTATTTTTCATTTAAAAAGTGAGAAACAGTTTATTAATTTTAGATGTTTTAACCAAAGATGTCAAATTAGAAATTTCCTGAATTCTGTCGTTGGCCGCAGAACCTTACACAGCAGGCCACATGCGGGCCAGTCAAATCAGGGCTGGGCAACAACCCTAATTTAGATAATACTATAGATCTCTCTTACTTGCCAATCCAAGTAATTTTGACTTGTTTCATTTCTTCTGCATATTCTTCTTCTACTGTTTTCTTTTCCTCAGTAGGCTTTGTACTTGATGGCTTTTTGGACAATTCAGGTATAACATATTTTATAGGAAAAGTGTCCTGAAAATTAAAAGCTATAAATGAATTCAGAAGTTTGATTACAGACACAACAAAGAGAAAGTTACTAAACACTTTTAGAACTTATTTTCTTTAATTTATATATTTGTATTATTTTTATCAGAGCTATAAATATCATCTGTCTATCTGCTCATCCAACATGATCCCCCCCCCCCCCCCCCGGGGAAAAAAATATGATGAAGAATTTCAGCTGTTAACCCTAACACACATATGCCTAAAGAGGTTATGAATGTGCCAGCATACATTCTTCAAATAAGTTAGCATGTTTTAAACAGGACAAGTAATTTTAACTTTCCAAGCGGCTGATATGTTATGTATTTTTCCGTCCACTAAGGAGCAGTTTTCTATTTAATACATTTATAACACTATGCTGAAAAAATATATATATATATATTGAGCCCTGATACCATTCTTACTGATTCTGATATAAAATGACCTCCTGAATCTAAATATAACTCCCATTTTTCCCAGACACCCACCATTTTCTCGGGACACCACACCATCCCTCAATTTTTATCACTGTTCAGAATTTTATGGCCATGACATTGATTTGGAGAATGATAAAAAATTAATTTAACACTTAAAAACAAAATATATATATATATAATGTTTAATAAATAATATTTACAATAGATTAAAAAAATATATAAGAAATGTAATACATAATTTCAGTGGCAACTCCCCTCACCCCCTTAAATTTTCCTCATACTGCAAATATCAGGCATGGGAGTGCAGAAAATTGAAAAAAGAGGAAACATGCGTGTTTATAAAATTATTTTCAAATGAAAAATAACAGGCGCGGGGAAAACTATACAAATGTGTTCATAAAATTTATTTCAAATGAAAAATAATGCTCACAGGAAAAAACTATACAAAGTATTTTAAAAGTGACAAATTAAACTAAAAGAATAACACATCAACACAATAAAGCATGTGTTTAGGAAAAAAAAAAAAAAAAAACATTAGCCAGCAATCAACATTTAATAACATTGACTGGTGGTGGAAAATGGGGGGGGGGGGGGGGGTAAAAAGTAGTTCATGAGTGAGAAATATTAAAACACAATTCTACTTCTTTATGGGTTCTAGAATATCATAAAGTAAGTTTAAAATTAATATTCACATTTTTGTTGTGGATGGATAAATGTTCAAAATTAAAAGGCTTCCTGCAGAATATTTGATTGGCAATGGTTAGAGATGAAAAAGGGGGGGGGAGGGCAAAAAAAATTACATGAGTGAGAAATATTGAATAATTCTGTTCTTTTATATGTTATAGAATCTGATAAAGCATGCTTAAAATGAATATTGACATTTATATTTTGAATGGAAAAAGATTGAGAATCCAAAGTTTTTCGTGGAGCGTTTGAACACTGATCATTATTGGAGTTTGATTTTAACAAAACAAAAAACCGCGAAATAAATGAAAATGACAATAAAGCAGAAAATCGCAGATCCGCGGAAAATTTTCATGCCTGAAATATTCATGTTTTCAAATTTTCCAGCTCTTTAGCTCTTCAGAAGATATTTAACAGTTAAGATAATTCTTTCCAACCCAAAAAATCAGATTTATAGACATAAAATTACTGAAAAGCGATAAAAATAGGGCGTCATCCGTAAATAAAGGTGGGTGAAAGGGCAAAACAGGCGTCATATTTGGATTCAGGAGGTCATTTTACATAAGAATATGCAAAAATGGTGTTGGGGTAATTTTTATGCAGAGCAGTGTAATTAAAAAGTCTATAATTATAGAATCTATATAATATTTCTCTAACGTGGACCAGTTTAAATTATTTTTTGTCGAAACGGTGAGATACGCGAGTTTAAAAAAAATAATGTTTATACATGTACAATATTTAATAAAGAAAAAAAAAATGACAACATTTGTCTGATGAGATAATTTTATGAAAAAATATATTTTTAACAGTTGTTTCTTCAGAATTTTTGCAAGCGTCATTTTAAACCTAGCAATATCTTAAAGATATATACATAATATGAACTTTTGTGTCATAAATTGATTAGAAAACACAACCATAAAAATATAATCAAAATAGGAATTAGTTTTTGGCTTCTACTATGCTTAATAGATCATCTTTATTATATATATATATATATATATATATATACAGGGACGTATCCAGAGGGGGGGCTCTGGGGGCTCGAGCCCCCCCCCCCCCCCCCCCCCCCCCCCGAAATTTTCTAAGATAACTTTTTTCATGTTCTACTGACCAGAAAAAAAATGTAAAAAAATGAATTTTTTCTCCACAATATCTTTTTTTTTGTTGTTAATTTGTTTGCTTGTGAAACCTTATTTATCAGCAATTTTCTGTCTTGTAAAGTCCAAATTGCCAAAATGCATATTAGCTTTTTGTAAAAAACACTAAAAAGAGAACTTTATGATACTTATTGACTTATTGTTGAGCTGTGTAATGTGTCTCCTTTCTCTTGCCAGAAATAGCGTTTTAATTCCTTGTGAGACAAAAGATTCGTCATTAACAAAGATCACAGTTGCAAATGGAACTTCTGTTTTTGACTGTTATGCACGTAGTATACCTTCCTTCCTTCATTCCTTTCTAACATAAAACAGCCAATATAAAATCTACTTTACAGAAAGACATGTGATGAAAGGTAGGCCTTAAAAATCCAACACGTTATGTAAACATCTTTGTTACGATCGTCATAAAGCAGACATATCTGAGTCTGATGTAGAACGGGATGATGAGCCATCGCTTCACCGGTAACTTTCCAAACGATAACTATGGTAAAGTGGACCTTAGAGAAATATTGGCCATGTGGTAAGAGGAAAATGGCGCAAGGACGCCATCTTGAAAATTCTTGAGGAAGTACCTCTTAAATATGAAATTATTTAATTACACCTAACAGTTAATGTTCCACAAATAAAACTATATTTAGATATAAAATTTTGAAGCATTATTTTCGATGTAGGACGAATTATTTCCTTTTAATGTGACCGTACATAGTCGTTGAGTAACCCAGATTTTGATAACATCACTATCACTGGCATCGTTAAAGATGAGTAAATTTTTCTTTTATGGAGATATTGTAGTTAAGATCATGCAATTAGAACAAAAAAAAGAATTCTCTCACCAAGAACAAGAAGAGACGCCATTAGAAGTAATCCAGTTTTATTCAAGGCATTCGTCAGGAGAGGATAACTGCCAGCAGGTCTGGTTGCGTAACCCTTGAAGTACCATCCTTTTCCATCAGCACGAAGTGGGCACACATTTACACAAAACTTATTAATTATATAATAAATAGAACAATTAAACATAGATATTAAGTTATTTTATCATCGCGACAACGCGTTCATCAATTTGCAAGCCATCTCTCAGACAGCACACGTTGTATTATCAGGTCAAATACGCGACCGTCAAAAATTCCGCAGCAAGCACATGCACAGAAACTCTAGCTACTGACTGCCAAACGCGATCGATCTCCGGACTGAAGAGAGAGAACCACGTCACAGCGCTCCAAGCCAATCGGCGACGAGCAATCGCGGCGACGTGCGCCGAGAGGGAGAGGGGGAAAGAAACCTCGATTGAAGTTCCACGGAGGGAAAAATGATCAGCGCGCAGCCGGTAAGCAATCGTACAGGGGCGAAACGGGAAGATAGCTGAGCAGGGGAAATTAAAAATAAATGCTGTTAAATTGGAAGATATTGTTATTAATGCATAAACCTAACACTGAATAAATTAAACGCTGTCGTGTTTCACGACACTCTCCCGGAAAACACAGTGAAAAAAATCAAAAAGGCCGGGAAGAGAGACAAGGAAAAGGAATGGTGACAAGCAAGGGACACGCACAACCAGTCTGTCCAGTAGCATCAAATTACATTGAAATTAAGGTACATTATGCAAAAGCAGTTGCTTGTTGACACGAGAACCATACATAAGAAAACTTCTAGTACATGTATATAAGCATATTCAAAAGAACAATAGCATTAACAAAAAAAATGAGAAATTTGTTACATATTCAGGTATATATATGACAAAAATTTATCACAGATTTCCGGGTTAAATACGAACAAAGTAAATTATAATTACTTATAATGTGAAACACCAATTTCTTAATTATCACATTATGAAAAATTACACACAAATATACGTGGATCCATAAAAGGTTGGGATCCATAAAAATAAAAGTTAGGATCCATCAAAAAAAAATTTGTTTGGCCAAACAAAAAAATTAGAAATCTAAAAAAATGGATACATACTTGCAAGATAGAAAAATAATTGTATACACATAAAAAAAATCACAGAATACATGACACTTATATCACATTATCATATGCTTGACTAATTTTGTTAATGATATGTATATTATGTATATATAAAAATAAACTGATTACACTACAATACCAAGGTGTTTGTTGTATACTACATTGTCATACCATCCATAAGAATCTACATATGCTGTAACACCATATCTACTTGAAGTACAATACTGTAAAGGAATTACATTAAGGGGTTTGATAATAAAAGAAATTTTACCTTCAGGCTTTATCAAAAAATTCTACACACATTACCCAAAAGAAGATCTTCAGCTTACATACGAGATTACTGAAAGAAATAGACAAATATTAGGTAAGATATTAAATATTATGTGTTATACTGTTAAACATTCTAGATTCACTCTCTTTTTTTTTTTTTTGTATTTTTTAAATACAGATGAAATGTGCACTGGAGAAAAAAAATTTTTTTTTTTTTTAGAAAATGATCACGTTATATTAAAGTTCTATATTAGATAAACAGTTCACAGTCTATTGTCAGTTCTTTAGAAAAATGGTAAGCTCTGTATCAGATTTAAAACACAATGTCCTCTGAAACTGAAGTATAGTTCGCAAGAGTCACTAGAAGATTCTGCCAGCAGATTAGACTAGCAACAGCACAAACACTACATGAATGATGGACGTCTTCACCATCCGTGCAGTTACCACAGTTCATCGAGGACGCAGATTATAATTGTGACGACTATTAGAAGAAGATGTATTGTTGATAGAAACGTTATGTACATTAGGTTGAGAATTAATCTGTATATGATCGTTAATTGAAGAATTTGAATCTGGACTTGGTTCAGGTGAGTTATTTCTTGAAGAAGTAGGTGTAGGATTATTTCTTAAGTTATTCGTGACTGTAGATTGATTAGATGATTTAATATTTGTATTTCTCTCAGGTGCAAGAAGAAGACGGTTGATATGAATATTCTTTATAGGAGCCTGCGGTTCATCTATTCTCTGAATTTTGTAGATTACATCCGAAATTTTTCCTACGACTTTAAAAGGAGAAGAAGAAAAGAACTTTTTGAAACCACTATTATGTTGGATGAAAACCGTGTCATTAACTTTTAATTTTCTTAGTCTTGCATGTGAGTGTTGTTTCTTATTTTGTAGACATTGGTATTCCAGCAGATTTCCATGGACTCTATGATATAGCTTCTGTAGATTTTCAGCTAAGACAAAATAATCATGATGTACATCTAAACGACTTTGATATTGCTGTATTTGAAATGTGTCAATGACACTGGCCATGGCACGGCCAAAATGGACATAATTTGGAGATGATTTAATTGTATTATGGTATGTATTATTATATAAATTTTCATGGAATTTTACAGCATATTCAAATTTGTAACCGCCTTGTACAAGTGCTTTTATTGTGGATTTTATAGATGTATTAATACGTTCAGAAACAGAATTTGCAGCAGGATTGGCTACGGTGGTGTGTGATAATTTAATTCCTAGCATTCTAGAAAATTCATCAAAAATTTCTGCAGTAAATTGTTTACCGTTATCTGTTAAGATTAGCTCAGGTCTTCCAAATGTAATAATATAGTCGAAAATAGCATGAACAGTGTTCATGGCAGTAATTTTTCTTAAAGGATACAATTTTAAGTGTTTACTAAAATGGTCGATAGCTGTAAGGATGAATTGGTTATTAGGAAAAGGACCAACAAAATCTAAACTGATGAATTGGCCAGGTCTTGTAGGTATATAAGTATTCTGAAAAGGAGCTGCTTTAATTCGTTGTGGTTTAGAAGTAAGACACACTGTACAAGATTTTATATAATTTGAGATATCTGCAAACATACCCTTCCAGTAATATTTTTGTGAGATGTTTTTATATGTTTTGCCAATGCCAAAGTGTGTGACATGATGGATTCGTATACACTTTTCTTGCAGATCTTTTGGAAGCACAATGCGGAAACAATTCTCCTCGGGATTGGATTTAAAGGATGGATCATGAAGTAAAAGTTGAGTTTCTTTGCAAATTATATAATTTTTATATTGAGAGATCTTCTGGTTCTTTAATTCTTTAATTATTTTACTAAGTTCTTTGTCCTTATTCTGATGAAAAACAATGGTCGGAATAGTTATGTCTAGTAAAGGATCAGGCAGAGGAGGGTGGACGTCTTGATTATCAGTAGAATGTTGTAAATTAATATTATGTATCTGAGCATTGGTCTTGAGATTTATATTGGGATCATCCTCAAAAATAGTTTCCGGAAGAATCTGGTTAGATTTTAAGATATCAGGGTTTGTGTTTACGTCCTCTTGGTTGGTTGGAGTACGGGAAAGGAAGTCAGCAAGAATGTTATTTTTACCAGGAATGTGTTGGAATGTAAATGAATATTCATCAATTTCTAACAGCCAGCGGGTTATTATGTCAGCAGGGGATTTAGCTTTTTTATACTTTTGTAGGGACTTGCAGTCGGACAAAATGACGAACTTCCTGCCGTAGAGAAGGTAACGAAAGGCTGACAATGCTTTGGCGATGGCCATGAGCTCAAGCTGTAAAGGAGGATACTTGGTTTGTGCTCCTCTGAGAGCTTTAGAAAAATAAGCCACAGGCAAGAGATCCTTGCCATGTTTTTGCAAGATGACAGCTCCAATGGCAAACTTGGATGCATCCGTGTTGAGATAGAACAGTTCATTAAAATTAGGTTGCTGTAAAAATGGATTTTTAAAGAAAACTTTTTGTAATTTCTGAAACGCTTCCTCTTCACACTGTGTCCATTTAAAAGGAACCTTAGGTGAGGTCAGAGCGATGAGTGGCTCCGAAACCAGAGCAAAAGAAGGAATGAGGTGGCGATAAAAACCACACAAACCAAGAAATTTCTTCACTTGTCTTTTTGTCTGTGGGGCAGGAAACGAGTAGATTCTTTTTATATTAGAAGAAACTGGGTAAACTCTGTTATTATTGATATGAAATCCCAAGAAGTCAACAGAAGTATGGTGAAATTTACATTTATCTAAATTAAGAGTAAGATTATATTTTTGGAATGACTGTAAGAAAGCTTTTAATTTACATGTAGTTTCATCAAATGAGTTACTGCAGATTATGATGTCGTCTTGGTACGAAAAAATGCCAGGTAAGTTGATCTCTTCGATAATCTCATCTATCATGGCTTGAAAGATGCTGGCGGCAGTTTTTAACCCAAATGGAAGACGTTTGAAACGATAAGTACCTTACTGAGTTGTAAAAGAAATTTTGTCCTGATACTGTTTAGGTAAATGAATCTGGTGATATGCACTAGGCATATCAAGTGTGGTAAAGAATTTGAAATCAGCGATATTATTGATGAGAGTTTGAATTTTAGGGAGTGGGTAACTCGAGAACTCTATAATAGAGTTAAGTAGACGAAGATCAAGAGCTGTTCGATACTTCTGAGGACCTGAATCTTGAGATTTTTTTTTAACTAAAATCATGGGACACGCCCATGCTGACACATTTTTTTCAATTATCCCTGCTTCGATCATCTGGTCAAGTTGCTTCCTTGCCTCATGTTGGAGAGCTTGGGGAACAGGAAAAGGAAGTGTACGTATAGGAAAATCATTAGTGAAATTAATTACAGGCTTTGCCTTATCAGAGTGACCAATGGAAGAAAGAGAGGCTGAAAATGCCTGAAAATGTTCCTTTAGAATGTTACGTAATTGAGTTTCTTGAAATTGATTTAGATGTTTTAAGTTAATTTTATTTTGATTAAATTCCTGTCTGCGTTTTTCGATTATTTCATCTGACGGAATAATTAAGTTTATTACTTCTTCCATAGATGGAGGAGAGGAACTGAAGTCATTAGATTTCTCATCAGGATACTTAATTTCATCAATTTGTTCTACAGTGCCAATAGCCATATTTTTATTTAAATGGATGGGGGTTGAAGACAAATTTTTGATACATACAAAAAACTTAAAAGGGTGACCTGGTTTGGTCTGAGTGTCACTATTTACAAGTGGAGCAGCTTGCTCCAAAGAAGATGTGAGTAACTGAGAGTCTGTGCAAGGCTTGCGGCTAAGAAAATAGACTGCCTGCATTGCCTGATGTGTGTCGTTTTGTTTAGGAATGAAGAGAATATCACAGTCTATGAATTCACTTGGTAAAAAGGCGTGAACCTCAACGTATGACGTGTCTTGTGCATCAATTACTGTCTTCTTAGTGACATGAACCTTAGGTACGTGATTAATTTTTGAGTTTTGAAGAAGTTTTATGTTGTCTGTTTCCTGAGGAATAAATGGCGGAACATCTACAAGATTTTTAAAGTTCACAACAGTTCTATCATTATGTTGATTAATGTAAGTTAGGTTTTCTTGGAAACATTTTGTAATTGAGGCTAATTGAGTTGAACTAGAGGACTTAAAGTGAATAAACTGTTGGTTAATTTTACATAGCTCTTTTTCTGGAAACAATAAGACGTTAAATTTTCTTATGAAGTCAAAACCCAGAATACCCAAGAAGGAAGACGAGGGGTTTACATCAATTAAATATAAAGGATGTCTGAAATGTGCATTATTAATTTTAAAAGAGATGTCGACACAACCTTTGAAGTGTACTTGTGAGTTGATAGTAGTCATCTTTACTGAACGAGCCAAAAATTTATATTTTAGAGTACTTTTGTTCATATCAAAAAAATTCTTATCAATTAATGAAATAGAACTCCCTGTGTCAAATAAAAATGGGATATCTTGATTAGCAAAATGAATATCTACAATTGGAATATTCGGCGCTTGGCCTTGGACATTTGCAATAACTTCATGAGGGGAAGTTAAATTGGAAAAAGGAGAACGAGATTTTTCACGTTGAATGTTATTATTATGAAGTAAGGATTTATGCTGGTTAATGTGTACATCATTATTATTATCTTGGAAAGTTGAAGAAGTAGACTCAAAACTGTTATTGTTTTGAATATTACACAAATCTGGAGCAGAAGAAAAACACGAGGACCTGCCTCCAGTTACAAGAACCTCGTCATTTAGTTTAAATAATTATTGCTATCATGCTTTTGGTTAGAAGAATTAAGAAGAGGTGCAATGACACACTGACGTGCAGAGTGTCCATTACACAAGCATACCTGACATTGAATATTATCATTATTTTGTTGCTTAGTTACATTATGGAAATTATTATTATTATTATACCTTTGTTTATTAGGAAAACGTCGATGTTGAAATTTTGATTTGTTTTTATCTTTATCATGTCGCTTAAAATTAAATTTTTGCCGATTTGAATATTGAGTACCACCCTGCTGTGTTGGTCTGTAGAATCTCTTGTTTTTAAAAGTAAAACTTTTATTTCTGTGCTCATCTTTATTATTTTTATTTTCATTAATTTTATCCAGAGCAATCTGTAATGCATTAACTTGGTGAGTCAATTGACTGATTTCTTGATTATCTGACGTTGACGCAGAGTTATTTGAGGCAACTGACAACAATTCGTTATTGACTTCGCAATCCTGAGCAAGAGTCGCTCTTTTAATGGCTACTTCATAGTCCGTGATGTTGTCCTGCATGATCAAAAGCCTAATGTTGGGCGGTAAAACCTTTAAGAACTTGCTAAGTTTAATTTCGTTTATTGCAATCGGATCAGTTATTTTAGCATACACTCTACTGACCAGTAAGTTAAGTCTGTGGGAAAGGTTGGTAATGGATTCACCTGGAAGTATGCTGAAATTCTCAAATTCTAATAAATTAGTAGCAGACGACTGCTTATGGAAAAAACTTTTAAGTTGGTTAAATAGATCATCAGTACTGTTAAATTTTCTAATTTCTTGTGTCTGTGACACGAATTTGAGGGCAGCGCCCTGAAGCTTAGATTTAGCATACGCAAGTGTGTATTGATCAGTCCATTTATGGACAATAGCCAGTTCTTGGATCTGTGAAATGAAGAAATGTAACTCTTCTGAAGACCCGTCGAATGGTTGTACATGCACAATTGGAAAGAAACTACGTTGAGAATGTTCTTCACCCGACCCAGTAGGGGTAGCCATGGGTGTTAAGTTGGGCATGTTAACTGAGTCCACAGATGCCTTCTTCTTACCCTTAGGCATTTTCAAAAAAATAGACTTTGTATATAAGACAGAAGAAAATTATAAATGTATACAAATTTGTACTATCATACTGTTCCTGTGTAGGATGACTAAGTTATTTCATTAATTCTGACACTTTATATAATAGATATACATTTTCATAAAAACTCTCAACATAAGAACATCTGTGTACGTAATGTAGCAAACCTTAAATTTTTTTTTTTTTTTTTTTTTTTTTGTATATATTTATTTCTTATTATTATTACTCTTAAGCATTATACGTATATATATCCAGCAGTATTATTAATAAATAAAGCACTTGTAGAATTATACGTGAAATATAGCATCTCAATTAATTTTCATATCACTCTGGGACTTATTATATTATTATATGTACACTTATATTTTAAAAAAAACTTTACTATGAATATATTAAAGCACAAGACATAACTCAAAATTAAATACCACATATTTTAAGACTGCACATGTTATTATGGCATAAAAAATTAATTAAAGTATACACACACCACCCAAATCCGTGCTGCAGTTATTTTATATAAACATATATGCCAATTTACTCAAATTTCATACCATCATTAAATATATATTCATTATATGATTCATATTTCTGTATTAAAAGGATTATATCAAAATACATACATCTATTTTAAATTCATTGAATATAATGTAAATTCATTTCATATAATTCTCTTATATAATTTAAATTCATTGCATATACTCCTTTTTCCTGCTAAAAATTCTGATTATATATATTTTCTATACATCGATATACATATACATAAATATACTGTTCTTTTTTTTTTATTAATCAACATGGCGTTATACACTCAAATTATAAGAACAATTACTTTTTTTTTTTTTTATTTATTATATTTTTTTTTTAATATCTCCATTGTGACAGAACGATGTATATTAAATCTCATATTTTATACTTTAAGAAAAGCCAGTATGTGAAAACCTAACGGCACCACTTATGGTAAAGTGGACCTTAGAGAAATATTGGCCATGTGGTAAGAGGAAAATGGCGCAAGGACGCCATCTTGAAAATTCTTGAGGAAGTACCTCTTAAATATGAAATTATTTAATTACACCTAACAGTTAATGTTCCACAAATAAAACTATATTTAGATATAAAATTTTGAAGCATTATTTTCGATGTAGGACGAATTATTTCCTTTTAATGTGACCGTACATAGTCGTTGAGTAACCCAGATTTTGATAACATCACTATCACTGGCATCGTTAAAGATGAGTAAATTTTTCTTTTATGGAGATATTGTAGTTAAGATCATGCAATTAGAACAAAAAAAAGAATTCTCTCACCAAGAACAAGAAGAGACGCCATTAGAAGTAATCCAGTTTTATTCAAGGCATTCGTCAGGAGAGGATAACTGCCAGCAGGTCTGGTTGCGTAACCCTTGAAGTACCATCCTTTTCCATCAGCACGAAGTGGGCACACATTTACACAAAACTTATTAATTATATAATAAATAGAACAATTAAACATAGATATTAAGTTATTTTATCATCGCGACAACGCGTTCATCAATTTGCAAGCCATCTCTCAGACAGCACACGTTGTATTATCAGGTCAAATACGCGACCGTCAAAAATTCCGCAGCAAGCACATGCACAGAAACTCTAGCTACTGACTGCCAAACGCGATCGATCTCCGGACTGAAGAGAGAGAACCACGTCACAGCGCTCCAAGCCAATCGGCGACGAGCAATCGCGGCGACGTGCGCCGAGAGGGAGAGGGGGAAAGAAACCTCGATTGAAGTTCCACGGAGGGAAAAATGATCAGCGCGCAGCCGGTAAGCAATCGTACAGGGGCGAAACGGGAAGATAGCTGAGCAGGGGAAATTAAAAATAAATGCTGTTAAATTGGAAGATATTGTTATTAATGCATAAACCTAACACTGAATAAATTAAACGCTGTCGTGTTTCACGACAGATAACCAATAATGACGTGCACCCACAGTTCAAGATACGCTGTGTCACATGAGACACCTGGTTGATACACACCCTGGGTACATATAGAAACGCTAGATAGTTCGATACGTATGCCATGCCAGAAGATTTTCAACAACTACAATGCGTATAACCATGGCCCCAGGGTCTGTAGAAGACACGATAAATGGTAAGCCATATAAGAAGACCTCAATGTGTTCGTCCAACATAGACATGTAATATATCTAGGTTTAGTGGACGCCAGCACACAGGTCCTCATGTTTCCAATAATATGATCTAAAGTAAGCAATATTATCTAATTAGAAAACCATGTATTTATATTATTTTCTTCTACACACCACACAAAACAAGAGAAAAATGCATTGTATTCGGAAACTTTTAGACTTCCCATTTTCAATGTATTTACATGTTTTTAGATGCATTGAACACCATAAGACTATTTTTTGGAAACTTAGATATAAATATTCTGATAAGATTTATGGGTATATCGCCCAGCAGATAGCGTAGCTGCACTAGATTTCTCTTTTTATGGAAAAGATATATCTCGGCTGTATTAAAAAGAAGCTATGTCAAAAAAAAAAAAAAAAAAAAACGAAAAGTATTTCAAACATGGTTGTGCATGGCACATAAATCATGCGCCGCACCACTGAATTACGACGTCGGCCAGTTTTTGGTATGTTAAATTTGAATGGACTTAACATTGCACTAAAGCTAGACAGACAACAAAGCAACGGTCTGGAATCCATTTCTAGGGTAATCCGGAATCGTGTCATCACAATTTGAAACCTCCATGGAGAAGATGCTTCCCCAATTTCAGTATACCCGAGCTATTGCATTTACAAAACATGGAGGACACAACGGATTTTACGTGCAACTGATATCATTAATCTACATGACCGTATTTGGATGGCTCCAGTATCGATCACTCAATCCTTCAATTACGAGCTCGACTCCTTATTCACCGGACTACCGTGAGTCCAGTTTTTGGTGATTTTCTCCGTTTGTCAGTGGTTTACAACATCACGGATTAAAAACTCTCTAGCTGAGACTTATGTATTTTAAAGGACTAGTTCCATCAGTTTTAGGCCCAAGGCACTTTTTAGAATTATTATCATTAAACCTTTTCTTGCCATTTCCGATTTTAGGAACATTAATTCCATTGTTTACCGACATGCGGCGTTGTAACTGATCATATTTATAGCGCATAACCATTTTACTATGCCTAGATATGAAGCTTAAGGTAACAACTAATATTTTTCTTAAAGTTAAGGTGATTGGGGGGGGGGGGGGACAAACTTTAGCGTACACGCTCTTGGTGTGTACATGTGCGGGTGCACGACCAACATCTTAGTGAAAGTTGGGCCCCCTCCGAAATTTTTTTCTGGATACGCCCTTGTATATATATATATATGGTATCGGGCCTTGCTTCCTGCAACAGCTGATTCCAAAACTTCCGAGTTTCCCTTTACTATTGACGGAGAGTGCAGAATCTTACAGGAAGAATGTAACTGTGACATCAGACGGACACCACTTATATATATACAGATATATATACCAAAATTAATAAAATGTCATCACCCACATGACGACAAAAATTTAAAAGGCGTCGTGGGAGTCCTATATTAAAACTGTACTGCCTGTGGAAGTATGAAGATTGGGTCGTGAGCCATGAATTTTATTTGGAAACCTTTCTTTGAATGATTTTGGTTTCACTATTGTGCAATATTAATTTGGTTTTAATAATAATTTGGCTTCTGGTAAATTAAAATTTTAATTAGGTGGTGAAATTGGTATAACATTTATGAGTTTCAAATTTTAAAGGTAAATAAGAAAAGAAATAAAGTGTGAATATTTCACATGAGTTTGCTAGTATTAGTATATTTTTTTAATTATGAAGCTAACTATGATAGTCTTGAGGTTTATCTTCAAATGCGTAGTCATATTTTTAATTTCAAGCTGAAATAACTATGTTCAAATATAGTACATTGTAAAGAACATTACAATTTTGCTCTTTTTACAATTGATATTTTTTAATTTTATAGTTTTATTAAATGTCGAATTTAAGAGAAAAAAAAATCTATAAAAGCTCAATTTTGGAGAAAATTACTTGAAAATTGATAACTTAGCTCAATAATAACAGAAAATGACATTATTATTATTCTTCAAGTCATTTGGAATTTATTTGCATGTTAAAAAAAAAAAAAAAAAAACTTTGAAATAAACATTTTAAAAGAATAAAAGATAAATAAATAAAAGCTTTTAATTTTTTAAATAGTAAAATTATGTGTTAAAAATAAAATAAATAATGAAACATCAAAGAATATAAAGATTAGTGTAATATTAAAAAATATAATTTGGTAAGTTATTAAAGTAATTTTAGAAAATAGGTTAAAGATTTATTTGCTAGATTTAATTTCAAGACATAAAATAATTAAATTAATAAAGTAAATAATTTGTTAATTAATTCAAATATAGCCGAGAACATACTTCAAAGGAATAAAATTCTTGAAGAGCTTTCTGATGCACTGAATTTAAATCTAAAAAATAAGATCCAGACAAAGAATAAAAATAAAAAAGGACCTACCAGACTTCAGGATGTGATGAAAATTTTATTTTGAGCTTAAGTATATATTAAGTAGCCACTTCACTACAAGATATAACTTCGATAATATTTATCAAACATTTCGATATTTAATATTTGTAATTGGGAATAATTTTTGCTTTCTGAAGTTAGAGCTTGATTCAGTAATTTCTATTATTTAGTATAGTTTATTATATCACAGTTTTTACTACCGCAATCATAAAATAACATATCATTTTTGCAGTTATTACAATTATATGGATGAAAATATATATCAATTTTATTGGCACACGACACATTAAAGCTATGAAGTCCCACAAAATATTCCCACATAAGTATTAATAGCTAACGTGAAACACAACACATCATATTCTCGAATGAGCTATTAGGCGAAATTCAGGTACAAATACTAGGCAATTTCTCAGTGACCATTTTGTAGAAACTTTTAAAGACCAATCCTCCACTGAAACTGCAGCAATGCCAAACAAAATAATCCAAGATCGTTTCATTCACACTTTGAACTCAGGAATGAGCAAAAATTTATGCCAAACACTTATGTTTTGTTCTTAAATATATTTTCAGTATTGGCACTAGTAAAGGCTCTTCTTCAGTAATGCTATATTCATTGGTGCTTTGATGTTGTAACTCTCAGAAGAATCCAAAGGTAGAAAAGCATCGTCTACTAAATTGGGAGCATTCTCATCTTTTCAGTATCGGATGGTGCTATAAGAAATAAAAAGGGACTCTGCTCTTAGGTTTCGACACAGTGAAGCTTTCATCAAAAAATGCATTTATGCTAGAATTAAGTTCCGGCAACAGCTACTCGTAAAACGGGAATACCGGCCTCCCCCCAACACAGACCTGCACTCTATGCTGCTACTGCTTAACTGATGAAATTCGATCTTATTTCGCTCCGAGATTCAAAATTATGCAGAACTTTGAGCCAATCAGAGACTCAGGCGGGCCGTAGACTTCTCATTTTGAAAACTGTTCTCACGCCTCGATCGCATTTGTACGAAAATGACTCATCTAATTGCTACTGCAGAAAGGGGAAAGAAAGCTAAGACGACTGAACAATGAAAATGGCTATGTTTAACTTTCAAGAAAAGACTAAAGTAAAAAATCATCATTGAATTTGTTTTATTGATAAATAAGGAAATAATATACATAAATGTATGATATTAATGCCAAATTTCATCATTTAAAAAGCTGAATCATTTTAATCTACGTAAAGTATTCAAAAGCTATTAGAAATTTATTTTAACTATTTATTTTTAAACCCAAGTAGGATTGTTTGCCACAGAGCTTAATCTTACTGAGTTTTAAATAGAATTTTTAAACAGATAGAGAATTATTTCTGAAATATTTTCTTTTTTAATTTCGATTTCAACAGCATACAAAATGCTTTAAATAAGCAGAATATTTTAATTATTAAACTATTTTTTATTTTGCAAATTTTAATTATTTGAGGATTATCTATCCTAATGATTTATTTTGGAAATGAATTTAATGGCCATATCACACGAGAGACTTTCGTTCAGCATTTTACTAAACACAGCATTATACCCAACATACTCAGCCGGATTTTGTTCAAGGACAGCAAGTTTTCGGATGATCAACTTTTATTAAACCGTTTAGAAAAAGCTGAGTACGTTGAGCGTGCTGATCAAAATTGACCAATAGGAGGAATAAACAGGATTTTTTCCTGGAATACCTTTAGAGAAGGTAATAATCACGCTATCAATTCGGGGGAACCCTACGGACAGCTAACCGGTTTCTCGTTCGTTCAGCATAGTCAACGTGTTGCGTATAATGTTGTGTTGAGTATATATGCTCCCGTGTGATATGGCCATAAGGATGTCATGCATTTCTACAGCATAACAGTTTGATTGTTCAATTATTCTATTTGTATTTTTTGCCAGACATTTTCTACAGATACAAGATGAGAATTTTAAAATGATTATCCCTACTCCTCTCACTAAGTTTTGAGACACTGTATTGAATCAATACATCATTAGACGATTTATACCACTTTTTTCCATGCATGTTTCACAACTCAGTGTTAAACTGACGTTTTAGGGAATTGGTTTACACTGCTTCTGTTTGCGCGTGCTTAGCGACCTGATGCAGAATCGATGGATGGTGTAATGATGTATCAATGCCGATAGTGCATCTGTTTAGCGAATAGAGCTGCCAATTTTTTAAAACTGTTATCAGTAATAGTACTGTCATCAGAAACTGACACGCCGTACCGCAATTTTTACTATATTATATATATATATAGTATATATATAATACAGTATATAATAATATTTAATATACATATGTATGTATAAAATATAAGATAATGGTCATAATTTTGAAAAATAGATAATATTTATATATTATATATATACACAGAGGTGACAAGTTTCAATAAGAGCTATCTATCAGTAATCAGAGTTATATACTTGTGCAACGTGGAGACGTGAACCTCGTCACGGAATAATTTTTATACAAAAGCCCACATATAACAATGAATTGCACTGTGTTTGTAAACAAGTATATAAAATATTAATTAGAAAAATTTCTAAAACAAAAGTAAATAAATATGTATTTCTTTATCTTCTTACAAAATGAAAGTTAAAAAAAAAAAAAAAAAATAACCTGCTTTGGTGGGGGAAAAAACATTTGGATCTCTCTCTCTCTCTTTTTTTTTTTTTTTTTTATTATTATTATCGAATAGTCACTTTTTCATAGACAACTGTCTTCATGACATCACATACTAAAACATTGTTCTTTTTTTTTTTTTTATAAAACATTTTTATTATTATTTTTTTTTCTTTATGAATCTTGCATAAAACCTAACATATCTTCTGTTTGATGGTATAGTATGTATTTTAAATTTATTAGGGAAAAACAATAAATTCATCAAGTTCAGCAATAAAATCTAAAAATAATAAATTACATATGTGAGGAATATTGAGCACTTCTATCACATTTTTGATTCTAGAAGTAATCCTTGAGCACTAGCTGGGAAGCGGGAGGGGCAGTCAAAATACAAATAATTAGATAAATGAGAAGTTAAACAATTCTACTTCTTTATAGGCAATAGAATCGAATAAAGCAAGTTTAAAATGAATATTGACATTTATGTTGCTGATGGAGAAAGATTGGGAAACTAAAGGCTTCTGTAGAGCTTTTAATTGACAGTGGCTAGTTGGAGATAAGAAAAGAGGGGGGGGGGGAGTCAAAAAATAATTACATCAGCAAGTAATATTGTATAATTCTATTTCTTTATAGTTTCTAGAATCTTATAAAGCAAGTTTAAAATGAATATTGACATTTATGTTGTGAATGGGGAAAAATTGATAATTAGAATGTTTCTGTTGTGCGTTTGATTGTCGATTGTTAGTGACGATTCTTTTTTTTAACGAACGATATCGGTGACTTTTTAATAGGTGTATAATCCGTAATTTTTATATGTTGTCCATAATGCTGTAATTATTGCCGTAAATCCGTAATAATTACGGACAAATCATAATACTTGGCACCTCTAAGCGAATAAAATAAAACCGGTTTCATGATGTTACATTTAAACAGGTGTTTCCTGATATATAAATCTAGCCTAGTAAATATTTATTTTTTATGCATAGAATTTTAATTTCCATAGTCAAGTAAATTTTAAAATTAAAAAAAAAAGGGGGGGGGGTATTTTTTACTGGCTGCCAGAAATTTTTGTTCGCAACAAGTTTTTTTTTTTTTTCAAATTCCTGGATCTCTGTTAATGAACAATCTTTATTTATTTTTTAATTATAATACAAAACAACAAAAATTGCATCAGGTAACATGGAAAAAGAAAAACATAGGAGGAGGGGAAACTGACATAAATACAGCCTTCAGATTTTACACTATAATCTTTGTTGTTCTTTCAAACAACAAAATTACTTACGCAATTATTAAAAATGAACTTTCACCTCATAAACTTACAATCGCTGTTTTAACTATTGTAATTTGTTCCCTTTGACTTTTATTTATTTAATTTTTCTATATTCAATCTAAAAAGCACGCAAAGATGTTTTTTGTACAGTAACAAAAATAAACATAATTTGGAAATATTTCTATTTTTTTACTTGATTATAAATTGAACTACAAATTATACTTTTACTAAAAGGTATTTATAATATTTATTTTAAACTGCATGTAAAAAAAGAAAAAAAAAAAGCAATTTGTCTTTGAGTAAAAGTTGAATCACTTTTATTTTTTACACAATAAAAAAATTAAGATTAACAACAATGAAAAAATAAATAAATAAATGAAATGAGAAAGAAAAATTAACATACACTTTTCTTTGCTATTTCATCTTTAAAAAGACTGATTGTTCCTAATAAATAATGTCCAGGTTGACATCCCTTGGGAATTCTAAAATAAAAGCAAATATAACACATTTATTAAGAATAATTCTTTTAAAATAACAATTAGATTGATAAAAAAAAAAAAAAAAACATTAAAAGGTATTTTGGAAAAATGTCCAGAGAACTTTTGCAAGAAAATAAAAACAAGGCTGATACTACTACTTCAAATCAAACAACATTTACCATAGAATTTTGGGCCGTAACCGATTTATTCAGCGAGATTTACAATTTTTGTTTCATCTATCAAAAGCAGTAAAGATTTTATTCCATAACTGAGTAATAAATAAGCCGTTGCAAGTATTTCAGCATTTTTTTTTTTTTTTTTTTTTTTTTTTGAGTGTATATAAAATTCAACACAGGGAGTATTTCAGCAATGTTTAAATACAAATGATAGACAAATTTAATATTTTATAAAATACCATATGCATTTCTTTAAAGCAAGTCAAATTTAATGAAAATTTCTTTATAATATCTTTTATTATTATTAAAAAGACTATTAAAAAAAAAAAAAAAAAAAGAATAATTAAGGTATATACTACATTTTTCACATAATCTGCAGATTCTGACCCAAAGTTAAATATCTGTTATTAAATATTATTTTGCCTTGCTATGGATTACTTAACCACTGGTAACCAAACTATTTTAACATTGTAGTCAGAATTCATTGTAATTTAAGTTTATGCAATGAAATGTACACTGTAACCGTAGAGAAAATATCTACATTGATAATTTATATTTTTTAACATAGAGATCACACCTGACACACATTTTAAGAAAAAATTCATAATTTTGGAAAATCTGACTGTTTACTTTTGAAATTGAGAGTCAAATTTGACTCCTAAAACCCTAATACTTCTTTCCAAAGAAATCGCAAGAACGCAAATTAAAACTTAGGCAATTTAACAGGATAGCTACAAAAATTCAGAGAAAAGGTTCACTGACTAATTATGACAGATTTTTATGATTTCCGCAATCTAATACATATATTCCATAATTTTGTGTAAATCATACTCAATTGTAACATGCTCACTGAACCACTGCAATTAAAAAAAAAAAACTAGATGAGCAAAAATATCTCAATCTTTTTACTTTTTTTTTTTCCTTTGCTGACTTTGTCAACATACACAACAAAGTAAAATAAATTCAAAATTTGGGAGGAATTAACGAAATCATAAAAATATGAATCATGTTAATCGCACAACATATTAACATCAGAACATAAAATTATTCCATTAAGTTGTTCCAGCAAAATAGTCAATATATATATATATATATATAAATGAATCATTAATAATGAATAAGTAAACATAATAATAGCCAAGCAACAGACACAAGATCACTAAAACCACATAGATCAACAAGAATGAATATTTTTCAAGCAAGAGAAGCTCAGAAAGGTGAAAAAATTCATCAGGGGAGACCTTTTTCACACTTGAGCACCAATGTACGATTTTTTTTCGCAAGCGGCTATAAGCAAATCACTAGTGGGCTCCCGATTGTACATGAAAACAATTGAAGTGAAATCCAAAGTAGAATAAATTATTAAGTACAAAATAACAGAGAATCTTGGAGTCACATAGATTAAAAAAGCAAAATATTTCAGGGGTTTAGTGGTTCATGTAGTAAAACAAGCATAACTCAAGGTTTAGTGGTTTGTAGCTGATAAAGAAGTACAATAAGAAAACTTCACTTCTTTATAGTACTACTTAAAGAAGAACTATAAAGCAACATGGATATTTCTTATGTGTGTAAGAATATGATTACTAATTTAAAAAAGAATTGATAATTCTACAATGAAGATATTGAACATTTAAAGGAAAAAGAAAGAATGCATATTAATACAAGGTAAATGCAACAGGTCTTCTGCTCTTTTTTTTTTTTAAATATTTAATTTCATGTATCCACTCAACCATCCAGCCAAACAACACATCCTCCGTAATCAAACATCTGCCCACCCAACCTCCACCTTTTTTATTGTCTTTTATTGTTTTATAATTTTTTTTTTTTTTGGTTAAAATGCACAAATGTGCACTCTCTTTTTTATTTTTTTATGTACTGACAGAGACATGGTTATGGATATAAAATGGAAAATACAAAGCTTTTAGGAAAACTCATTTTAGCATTGGCTGTGATCAATTTATTAATATTCTTGTTTTTATACTTTGGACAGCATAAATGATTAATCCAAAATAAGTGGTTAATGATGATGTTTTCAAATACTGAAATATGCAGACAGGAATTAAAATGTGTAAATAAGTTTACTTTAAAACTAAAATCTTGCCGTTTTCCATAGATATCTGTGTGAATTTTATTACCATTAAAGATTATTTTCAGATCTAAAAAGTTAATTGATTGATTATTTAGAGTATTTTGAGTTAGCTTTAGGTTAGATGGATAATAAATCGATTTTGTTGTTGTGGAAGACATAATTATTACGGATAAGAAAGTTAAGAAGTGTTACATATATATATTTTATTTTATTTTATGTTAACTTTGTGGGACTCAATTAGAAAGCATGCAATCTTGTGAGTCATATTTCAGGGTGAAAATAAAACTTCCACGATTTTTGGGTGTTTTTACAAAATTACCAGATTCTTTCCTGGTATTTTCAGATTGATAAAGTACCCAGGTTTTTCCATAATTTCCTTGTTTTTCCTGATTGCCACCCCCAATCTAATGACTCTTATCATAGATTCGACAACAATATCTGATTTAGATTTTGATGCAGTTATCAAAAATTTTGAAAATGTAAAAGGTAAGAGGTATTAGTAAAGATGATAGCAAGAAAACATAAAAACAGGGTTCATACTCATGTATGGGGAAAAAAATTCCCTGAGTTCCCAGACAATTTTCAAGATAATATTAGCGACATATTACAAGAAATGCTCCTCTAGTTAGGACAAAATACACAGCTACTTCCACTGTATGGTGTCATATTACCGTCGACCATGATAGAAATTCAGGTAAAAATCATTGTTTACATGCGTATTTTCACAATAAATTGAATTTTGATATGAAACTAAAAAAGAAAAATATAACTTGAAAGAAGGAAAATATTTGTTTTTCCAGGTTTTATAACCGATTTTCCCTGAGTTTTTTTAACAAATTCCAAATTCCCTGAGTATTCTCTGTTTTCCAGGTTTTCCCTGAGGAGTATGAACCCTGAAAGATAAAGACACTAGCCTAATATCATTAACTTATTATTGTTATTATTATTACAGATTCTAAAGAAGGGCATTTAAAATTTTTAAATACAATTGCTTATCAATAAAATTGTTTATTTAAAGCAATTGCAATTGCTTTTAAATAAAATTGCTTAAAGAATTTTTTTTAAACTGCATATTGATAATTTTAGGGTACACTAAAGTGTATACATTTAAATTTTACTCTAGATTTTTATTTATTTATTTACTTTCCATAAATAAGGTAAGTTGTAAGATACAAGTAGTTTACAAGTTTGTACTATTTTATTTAAATTGTCATGTTCAAATATAGCTAAATTCTTTACACTTACTCATGTTTCCAGGCAATTATTTAGAATCTGACTCATAATTCTATTTAGAGTGAGTTAGTGTGACTCTCATATTTTTTCAAGTCCAAAGTGACCTCTGTAACAGAAAGTTGCTGTTTTGATAGTTATATTCGCAAAAAAATTTTAATTCTGCAAAACAAGTTCCCTTACTTTTAGTCTCTCATTCAGTTCCTAAAGATCTATTTACCTGTAATTAATTTTTAAATTTTTAAAACTCAATTTTTCACAAATTTTAACTAAGCTAAAATGGGTTTTTTTGAGGCTACACTGATACGAAGAAATTAATTTTTAAATTTATATTCAAAATACATTACAATAAACATACAAGCTTTAATTTTTTTGTAAGAGTAAATTTATCACTAAAAATTCATAATTATATGGTTTTCTTTTAATAGTTAGCACACTTAGAAGTAGAATGACATAAATTTTCAATTTTAATACAGAAGAACAGAATCTTAAGGGCCCTCTTCACTCACTGCCGTCGGAAGCCGAACCTAATGCTATTCTATGGGAAATTTTTCTTTACAAATAACTTATTAACTAATACATATTTTTAAATTCTGTTTTCACATTCTGAAAATTCTCAGCTGTTAAATTGACGGACCTTTTTCTAAAAAAATATTTTTTTAATTTTTTATATTTTATTTTGAAGCTTAAAAATACGAATTTTCAATATGTGAATTTTTTTCATTTTGCAATTTCAAAATAAAAAATAAAAAATTAAAAAAATACATTTTTAAAAAAGGTCCGCCCATTTAACAGTTGGGAATTTTCTGAATGTGAAAACAGAATTTAAAAATATGTATTAGTTAATAAGTTATTTGTAAAGAAAATTTTCCCATAGAATAGCATTGGCTCGGGCTTCCGGTGACGGTGAGTGAAGAGGGCCGTTAATATGGTACTTTTATTACAAGCAAAAGTAACAATGAGTAAAATGGAGCGGGGAGGGGGGGGGGGGGGAAGAGGAAAGAAAAGAAGAGAGAAGAAAATTTTAAAATTGCACATTCTTTTCAAAAAAAAGTTTTTTTAGTTTTGAATAATTATTCTGATTGATTACTATGCTGTCAAAACTTTCTTTACAATAATAAGGGTTATGATTCACAAAAATCTCGTTTAATGTCAAATTGAAGAACAAAGACTATCCCTCCTGTGAAAAAAAAGGTAGTTACATTCCATAAAATTTTCATTAGAATGGCAATACATTTAATGAAAAAAGAAATGTATTTATTAACAAGAACAGGGTGCATACTCATATATGGGAAAAAAATTCCCTGAGTCCCCAGACAATTTTCAAGATAATATTAGCGACATATTACAAGAAACGCTCCTCTAGACAGGATAAAATACACTGCTACTTCCACTGTATGGTGTCATATTACTGTCGACCATGATAGAATTCATTGTTTACATACGAATTTTCACAATACTTAATCAATTGAATTTTGATATGAAGCTAAACAAGAAAAATATAACTCGAGAGAAAGAAAATACTTGTTTTTCCAGGTTTTATAACTCATTTTCCCTGAGTTTTCTTGACTTTTTTTAACAAACTCCAAATTCCCTGAGTATTCCCTGTTTTCCCTGATGAGTATGAACCCTGAAGAAGTATATAAGTAACCTGCATTTACATATTAATTGAATACAAAAACAAAATAACTTTTATAAGTGAAATTCTATAAGCAAAAATTTGCAAATTTATGTGCTTGCAACACAACTCAATCTCTAATCTGAAGTAACAGGTTAAATATAACAACACCCTTTTGCATGCAAGAGTATTACTTTTAAATGAATAAGATAAAGGGATAATCACACCACTTACTTGTAATAACTAAGGTTACAAAAGATTAGCTTATTGTAACAGATATGCATCACATTGACATTGATGTCCTGTTACCTTTTTTGAATGGCATCTCATACAAGGGTGAAACTGCCTTACAGGCAAAAACTTATTTTTCATTTTCTACAAGTTTGAATTTAACATTTCTTGAAAGCCAATCACATAGAAATTGTTAATAATATATTGCACAAATTCAGGCTGACCCCCTCCCCCTCACCTCACATGTCCAAAAAGTTTTTATGCAGATTTGCACTGATCCCAAGAATAATAATTTTCAAGCTTAAAAAGGCTGAAAAGTAACATGTCTGTAAATACTATTTCATATAGAGAAAATATATATATATATATCCTCCATTAATCATGCTAAAAAAAAGACTGGGTGAAAAATAAAAAAAAATGTGAATAATCGAGGAATACATTCTTGATTGTTAAATTTTTTCATATTTCATAACAATTTTTTACAACTATTAGATATTGAATAACTTTTTTTTTTTTTAAGTATGTACAGTTATAAAAGGAAAGTTTACAATGATTGAGAATGACATGATAAAGTAAATATATTTCTTATTCTTCAGTAAAAATCAGATTTAGATAAAATGCATTTACTATCTGCAAAAACATAAGGTACTACACATACTAAGGCTTCCAACTTGGAGGGTTGGGTAGGAGTATAACTTACTATTACTGAAATTTCAAACAGTTTTTGAAATGAATTTAATATTAAAGTTGTTTTTAGTAAGATTTTAATGAATGTTGTGGTCGTTAGAATAACACAAACTTGTGTGATCTTTGATTTCTTACCTAAAAGGGGGGGGGGGTGAGAATGCCTGTTACTAAATGGCAGATCAGATTATAAATTAAATTTGGTTAACCCTTAACTACTGTGACTAAAATTCTCTCACAACTACTGTGAGCGGTCTCTCAGACCGCTTGATTAAAACTTAATTTAAAACGTCAAATAAATGGTAAGCTATTGATTGTATTCTATTATTTATCTACTAAATTGTTTAATTTATCTTTTATTATTATTATTTTTTTTAAAGACAATTTTGGAGAACTTAAACGGGTATCCCGACATATGAACGTGCAAGAGAATACCGATAGGGCAACATTGCATCGACGAGCATGAATTATATAATTTTAAACTCGCTAGTGTTCTCACTAGTGTAACAAAAAATTATAGATATAATAAAAAAGTATTATTAATTGTGGAAGATATTGCACTATAAAAAAATATTATTAGTTCCATTAAAAATACATAGTTGCAAACTACTCCGGATTATAGCTAACACAACTTCTCAGTTGAAACTTTTTCAAAATACACAAATATAATGTATATATCTTGAAAAAAAAATAGTGGTAGTCAACATCCGGAGTACTTGGCATCGGTATTTAAATGAAACAGTCAATAAAATGAAACTTGCATACACATTTTTTTTTATATAAATTTACAAGTTCCAGAATTTCATTCTGTGTGAGATACACCGGACGTTTTCTTGAACTAGTCGAAGCCATTTTTTTTCATAAAATTACAAAAAATATCATAAATATATCTAGAGAAACAATACTACTCATCGGACAAAAACAGACTCGTATCTGCTGTCAGCGGTCTCACATACCGCTAGAAAAAAGAAAAGTAGAAAAAAAAAAAAAATAACTAAACCCCGTTCGCTGAACGACAAGTGGAATGTGACCTTGGCCGATCGTTTTAGGAAGGTAGAAAAGAGGGCCTGGATCAATACCTATTTTGAGGGGTGTTAATGAGGGCTAGAAAATGGCGAGCGGTCTGTCAGACCGATGACAGCAGTTAAGGGTTAAGATCTTATTAAAGACTATGTATATATCCAATTTTAAGCAAATCACTCATTAAATATGCTTTTTACAATGTATGTTTGAAATTTACAAGTGTCTGCAATGGGAAAGAAAATAGTAAAGAAAGTTACCCATTGAATTCATTCAAGATATATCTAAGAAAAATTCATTGTTTCACTTTAAACTGATTCATTATTTTACAGGTTATCATGATAACAAATTTTCAAGTGACTGCCATTTTGAAACAAGATGTCAGATCAAATAGATCAATAAATCTCATTTGTAGTCTATGTATAATTTATATTGTGACATCGTCAAGGTTTTCTTCTTTTGTACTTGACTGCCAGTGTGAGGTCCGAGGTGCCTCTCTGTCTACGAAATCATGAAAATGGATATTCCGTGCATCCTTTCACACTCTCAGATGCAAAGTTGCCGCAATTTCACGCTCAACTTTGATAATGCCGTCTTGCACTCCCAGGCGAAGATTGTACCCAGACATTTTGACGCCTAGCAAACACCAATGAACTATTAAACTAGGTGTGAACTTATGTATCTCACGTGACCAAAAACTTTCTGATTTGTTGTCATCTTGTGGGAAAATAGTTCCCCCCCCACCTTTGCATCTCATCAAAATTTTGAAGGACTGAAAAATCAGAAATAACTCTAGAGACTTGGATTATGCACAGGGTAGAGAGAAGTCGTTCTCCTGAACTTCTCTGTAATTTTTACACATGCTAGGAATCACATGTATATGTGATGCATGCTTTTATGATTTTCCTGTATGAACAGGATGTTAAATGGAATGGTTATGTACTATTTCATCTTATTAAAACTTTGTTATGTTATTTCACAAGAGTATTTATTTTTAGCTTCACTAAAATAATAAGTTTGAATTTTAACAAAAGTTGCAATTCAAGTAATGCCTTCTGAATCTGTAACGGAATCCATCGCAATATCAAATTTGAAACAAAACCCTTCTTAAACATTTTTTTGCGATGTGAGTTTGAAATTTTCAAGTAGAACACACTTAGAAACAAAATGTTGGGATATAGTTACCGAACAAAACCATCTTAGATATTTCTAATAATAAGTCATTTATCCAATTTTGGTTAAAATTGATTCAGTTTAAGTTATTATGATGATAAATTTATCAACATATATAGTTAAAGATAGACTAAGTGATTGAAAAACTGCCCTATTAAAACAGAATATTGTACTTTTTTGAGAGGAAAAGAAAAAAAAACTTAACACTAATAATAAAATAATAAAAAGAATGACCTGTCACTGGGTAAAGGAGCAAGAAATACTGGCGTAGAGGTACCAGGAGGTAGGTTAGAGGAGCTGATTTTCTTCCCATTGACTAAAGCATGAGAGTGTTTATCGTATACATCAAGTGAAGGAGGAGATGATAATTTCAAATTCACTAAAATAATTATATCTGATAACTTTTCTAGTAAAGTACGATCTTCATGTCGAATTTGTAATTTCAATGTATAGTCTCCTTTCTCTACTTTTGTTGAATACTGTAAAGACAAATCAAAATTTAGCACAATTTTAAAACATTTGTTTTAAATAAATTAATAATTAAGATAGTTTTAATATTTTAAACATTTATTTTGATATATTCAACTTGGAACAGTTTATCCGAAAACCAGTTATTTAGAAGCATATTTTTTAAATTTTAACTTACAATTACTAAAAAATCAATAATAATAAATAAAAAACATAAGAAAAACAAAATTTAAACAAAAGAAAACTGGTAATTATATTAAAAGAATAAATTTTAACAAATAAATGCCTTTGAATTTTATTTATTTACTTATATTTATTTATTATGATAAATAAAATTAAATAAACTTAAAAAAATTACAAATACTTTGCACTTTTATGAATAAAAACACCACGAATTTTCATTAAAAAAAAAAAAAAAAAAAAAAAAAAAAGATATCTTAATTTTCTATTCCTTAATAAATAATATTTACTGTTTTAAAATCAACTGGCTAATCAGAGTTTGAAGCATATTTGGATTAAGGCAGATTTTGATTTTTATGCAGGGTTATTCAGTTTCTAAGAGAATCCTGCACATTTCACGTTATGATTAATTAATTTACCTTAATTAAAAATGATTTTGAAAAGCCATTTTTAGGACTGAGGACTATTAGCCTCAATCTGGGATTTTTGCGGTGTCACTTTTTGATAGTTGGACATTTATCAAAATATAATTGAATAATTTGAAAGTGATGTTATAATTTGAAAAAAAAAAAAAAAAAAAAAAAAAAACTAATGGTCCTCCATCCTAAACTAAATTATGCTTCTGCCAGAATTTCATCAAAATCTTTTTTTTTTTTTGAAAGAAAAAGAAAAGAAAATTAATAATAATCAGTATCAAAACAAACACTATCGAAAAGGTTTTATTTAATAATTTTGAATTAGGAAATAAAAGTGTGCGTGCAAATTGAAATAAAAATAAGTAAAAAAATGAATTGAATGATTTAATTTTTATATAAAACATGATCACATGCTATCTTAAAAAGTAGATGTAAAACTTAAAGTTTATGTGGTGTGTGTGGCATCTATAAAAATTGTTTTAAGAAATAGAATAGGATAAAGTAAGCAACAATGTTGGTTGCATTTTGTTGTATAGTTTGAATTTTTGAATTTTATAGAAGTAATATCTACCGTAGCAATAATTTTTTATGTTAAAACTATAGGGAATGGTTATGTGAGCACAAACGATGCTACTTTTAGATAATATTTACTTTTCTGCTTGACAATATAAACAAATGAATATGAACAGGTATTATTATCTTTGATTCCCTAAAGCTTTAATGTTTCTACTTACAAGATTTGATAAAATAAACAACTGAAATAATTGAAATATTTCTATAATTTAAATGTAATTTGAAGCACATTTTATTGTTTTTTTTTTTTTTTTTTTTTACTATTTACAATCACATATATTTAATATTTACATATCATTACATAGCAATATTATGTTCATTAGTAATAAATTTTAATTGCAGATTTCATCAGATCAAGAGATCCTTACTCATGCCAGTTACATTTTGCATTTTATATACATCTACCAAATCTTACAGACGGAGATGTATTTTTGGCAGGAATGTGCTGATATTGTCATAAAAATTGTTTTTTTTATTTATTTTTATTATTATTTTTTTTTAGAAAATTTGGAGTGGAAGGATGATTTTTATACCAACTATGTGAAAAATACCAGAGCCGGGAATCGAACCCGGGCCTTCCGCTTAAGGCTCCGCTTGACAGGCCTGGAAAGTAAAATCGTACTCCAGAAAAACTCGTGTTGCCAACAAAGGGCGTGTCTTAGTCAGGGTGATTGACATTCCACAAAATCCAATAGTATCACACTTCAGCTTGTGGACGATACAAATGTACCTCTGATGTCCAAATTTAACCCGGGGGCAAACCACAAGATGAAAGGGTGACTAAGGAGATAAAGGGAATGAGTGGGGGGATCTGACCGGACAAGAATTATTTCCGGTAGATAAGAAAGCTTTACTATAGTCAAAGATTCATTAGTATCTTTTTCTGTCAGAAAACGTTTCAATTCATTTTCATTGCCCGATCGATGCAAAGTCGATATAGGGATTCGTATAATTTGTAATCTTTTTACACACAGCAATAATTGTGGGCATTGCGTATTGTAAGTGGAACAACGTCTTTACTGTTAGGATTTTATTTATTACTTAGAATATGAAATGAGAATATGTTTACAAATACAAAAACATCAATGAGCGTGCGAGCATGTGTGTGTATATATATATATATATACATACTCACGCGTATGAGTACATATATCTGTATATGTATAATAACAAAAATTTGATACATTTATTACAATACTTTCAGTCTCATAAGTGAAAATTTTAATTTTTGATTTTTCTGTCAAACACTGCCAAATAAGTCTTCAGATGATACAAGGTTTAAAATTAGAATATAGTCACACTGTATGAAAGATATTTTACATAATAACTAGCTGTAATAATACAATTCAAAACGACATCATTTAAATGTTATCTTCATTTAACATATATTTTTAATATTTTTATTTATTTTACACAATATAAATATGTATAGGAATAGGTTACCAGTCAGTATCTTTTTCACCAAACTTGTTTATGTGTTGGAGTTATCTACCCTCGCACCACCGGCTTTCTCACACCTGAAATTTTCTGATTGCGTCATTAGATATATATGCGAAGTATTTACCTCTTCTTGTGTTAATATAACTAATTCTGAAGTTTGAAATTCACTTCGTTCCCTCATCTCCTGAACTAGAGGTGTTAGAAATGATTTTCGGTAACGAAATTGTTTCATGAGAAACAAAGAAAAAATAAAAATAAAAATTAAGCAAGAAGAAGATTTCCCCCCCTGTATTTTTTTAAATAACAAACCTGTTTCCGAACGAATGATTCTGCGTAATTTACTTTTAATTTATTTTTCCCCTAACTATATATATATATATATATATATATTAGCATAATTGGAGGGCTCGGCCCCCTTATCGTTCCTCTCACCAACTCCAGAAGGAGGCTACGCCTCTCCCGACCCGCTTTTCTTACTAATCCCTGCGGGGCTCTGGCCGCTTGTTCGCTGCGTTGCCTTTCACTAAATAGGAATAATAAAATATTATAGAAAGCCCATATTTAGTGTCAAATTAAAATACATAATATTTAATACCACTTTTTTTAATATATATATATATATATATACAGTGGCGTATGCAAGGGGGGGGTTTGGGGGTTTAAACCCCCCCCTTGACAAAATGTATGATAAGAAAAATTAGGCTGTTCCTTACATTTTTTTTCTCATTTCAGGCGGAAAAAATGTATGGCAAGCGTAGAATATTTTTTTCTATGAAGTGGTTTAAAATTATGACTAACTTTTTTTTTTCATTACTCTGCGATAAACACTCCTGAAAATAACTAAACCACTTCATTTGCGCGGCGCAAAACATGTTTCCCCTGAAAACAATTCCCTTAAAGGATTTCACATTTACGAGTTCATATTCAAGGACAAGAGGGGTCGACCATATGGGGAAGGGGGTGACCATTGAAGTAGTGACCTTGAAGGAGTGACCCAAACAATACCCCAACAGTAGAAGACATTTTAAATGAACTAGCGAAAACTTCTCGTCGATTAGACTTCGCTCTGAAAATAAAGGCCAGTATCCACTTGGGCTCAAGATCAACGCTCAAAACGTCATTAATCACGCTTCCGACATAAAGAGCCAAATGTCTTGTCATCAGTTGTAGCCCTTTTTTATCAGATTGCGCAGTTACTTCAAAGGAAAGCATGCAAAATTGACAAAGATATCTGCCTCCCGGCCCCTCAATTATCTCAGCTGGGGGTTGGACCAGCTGGGGGTTAGTATGTTCGAGGGTTTTGAGCTGGAGTGAGCTGGGCTGACCACATCAAAGGATTCTGAATAGAAGCCGCCGAATGAGCTATAGTGGAAATCGGACTTAAGAAAATTCAATGAAATATTTTGCGTAAGCGTAACTATGTATTGAATTTTATGTTTTGTGTAGCAGTTTGTACAGGCTCTACGTTATTCGTGGCTAATTAAAGATTTTTTAGTTTGATCTTCTAATTGGTGAGTTTATTTTACTATTTTTCATTTTCTTACTCTTATTTTCGGCAAGTAATTATGATATTTTAAAAGATTGTTAAACTTAATTAAAAATAAACTTAATTAAAAATAAACTTAATTAAACCTAATTTAACTTAATTAAACTTAAATAAACTTAATTAAACTTAGTTAAACCTAATTAAACTTAAATAAACTTAATTAAAAGTTCTGAAGGACGAACCCCCCCCTTTGAAAAATCCTGGATACGCCACTGTATATATATAACAATTTTTTATTTTATTTATTTATTTTTTTAATTAGAAAGAAATTCGCAATATCTTGACCATGTTGCGTTACAGCTAATTTATATGACCTCTCTGGGTGACTTTTAAATTTCTGTTACTATTTGGGAGATGAATTTTTTGGTATATAACTGCTTGTTAAAAAAAAAAAAAAAAAAAAAAAAAAAAGATTAAATTTATTATTGACTTTTTTTAGTTAATTTGGGGCTTAGTCACAATTGTAATAAGGCATCCAGAAAAAATAAATTTTACTCATGATTTGAAACAAGTAAAGAATAAATGCAGTTCTATGTAAAGACCAGTTTGGCTGTTTTCTTTAAAACGTGTAATTGTTTGCCGAATCAATGAATGGGGGTATCAAAAAAATCTTTATTTAAAAAATGTCTATTGCAGATTGTAGGAAATGCACAATAAGAAGACACACTGAACGCATAAAAAGAACTTTTATGGATTTACACATTTTCAGATGTCAGTAACATGATTTAATCATTTTTAGAAAATGTCTGTCGGTGTGTCTGTGTGTGTGAGAGAGAGACAAAAATTTTGTGGCAACTGTATCACAAAAACTACTGCACAGAATGTCATACAAATTGGTAGATAGTTTCACATTGTCATAAAGTAGTGCCTATTGATTTTTAAGGAAAATCGTCTAACAGGTGGCTTTGCCATTTCAAAATTTATACATGGTGGTATAGGACGAAATTTCGTATAAAAGTGCACAAGGAGAATTATTTTAACGATTTATTGTGAAGTTAAAAAGAATTATTTAATATAGTATGCAATAGGAAAAAACATTTGGACATATAGCAGTAATTGGTCGAAATCATATACGGTAATATTATGTAAAGAGCTAGGTTCAAAAACTAAAAAAAAGAATAATAATAATAATAATAATAATAATAATAATAGGTGCTGCTGAAATACAGTCATCTTTAAAATCGTAGTTGTCAAATAATAGCAGCTTCACCTCCACCTATCGTGGATAAATACCCAAAAGTGCGTGGAAAAGATTTTTTTACGAGCAACGAGAACCTGGATTCGATGGAGCGCGAATGGAAAAAACGCTGTTAGTGGATACCCGAAACGAGGTTTACAGCAATTTCAATGTATTTTTTTTTCTTTTTATTTATAATGATTCTTTAAAAAAAAAAAAAAAAAAAAAAAAAAAAAAAAAATCATTTTAATATAGCGACCAGCAAAGCGAGCGAAACATGCTAATAATAAGTTATAAAAAATTAACATACTAATAATACTGAAAAGTATATAACTAATGAAATATTCTAATAGAAAAAAAATAATTAACAGTTATCGGGATCAGAAACGGGTAAAGTAAAATAAAATAAAATAATAGTAAATTTCAGATATTTACGTAATATTTTTTCGACAAATTATTTAGCGACGATTTTGATGAATTTGTGTTGAATTTAATTTTCAAAGCTGATTTGATATCTTCCGCCTTTAGCGTGGGAGAGAAAGGAAAAAAAAAATATCTGTGTAAGACAGAATTTAATTTAGTACGAAAGGCTATTAATTTCAACCAGAATTTTTTTTTTTTTTTTTTTTTTCTTAATATAATCTCTTCTTTTATATAATCTTAATATTTAATAATAATAAGACGAATCAAGCATGAGAGTAGGATATGGAAAAGAAAAAAAAGTCTGATAATATTTCAAAAATATTTTTATTTCGACAATATTCTCAATGAACTCAAGGATTTTAAAAATATAAGAGGAAACAAAGCATAAATAAAATATCATGCTTTCCATAAACTGGAAAAACGTATAAGGATAGAGTGTTCAGGTATATTACAAGTTAAGAAAATGAAGCAACAATGATTTGAAACAATGTGTATATTAAATGCATAACATTTCTAACAGTTTACATAAATGCAAAAATAATTTTATTATAATAAAAAAATTTTGAAATTGTATCAAAGATTTTAAGAAAAGTCTGAAGTTCTTACAAATATCTCAAAACTGTCATCCTCAATGAATGCATAGCAGTTTCTGATAATATTTTCATAATATATGAACGCCCACCAGCGGCCGAGCGGTTTTACGCTCAAAGTTGGTAGATGGAAGATGCCGGGTTCGATCGCAGGTCGCGCTCAGCGACCTAGCCATTCGGAGTTTTCCGTGGTTTTCTCCGAAACTCGGGTGAAAACAGACTGGGTTTCTTTAGAAAGACCCTCCACGGAGGGCATTCCCCCTATAGGCCTAGGATGCTTGCGGAGTCAATCGGCCTCAAATCCTCCAACCAATCATAATATATAAATAATTATTTCATACCTAGTAAAGCACAAATTTTTAATATCCCCCACTTAAAAATAAATAAATAAAGATACAACATAATATTAAAACGAACTTTAAAATAACAGGCAAACTGTCGTTAAAAATAAACATTTTTCTGTTTAAATAAAACGACATATCTTTTGAGAAACACATAAAATCAGCATAATCTGGTGTATCACACACATAATTTTCTCCTACCCTGCAATTCAGTAATCTAAAAATACATTGCATATTAAATTTTAAGATCAATCAGTCAAGATAATAAAATTTAATTTAAAATAATCTAAAGAAATTATAAACACTTTTATTTGGTATATAATTCTGTGTGAGGGGGGCTGCTACCACACCTCAAATCTCCGTTCAATAATAGTATCTAGAGACATTTAAGAAATAAATAAATAAAGCTGTTATTAATTTGCTTTTAAACCTGCCAATCTTGATCAATTTTTTAAGTGGCAACCTCATATGAACTTCAAAATACCAGATTTGAAATTCCTACACTTCCTTGTTTTTAAATTATGCTGATAACAGATACACATAACAGATCAACTGCAAAAAATTAGACTTGCGTAATCAGGGCACCTCAAAACGTGATTTTATACGAAAAACAGAGTTGAAAATAGAACTTTAAAAATGCTTTTTTCACAGTATTGGTATAAAAATTTTCTGTGCAATGTTTGTAGATGTAGTAAAATAGCTACTTCATTTCATCAATTATATTCAATGGAATACAAAATTTAGCGTAATGTATTCAACGTAATGTATTTGAATTCTTTTGGATGGTCGTGTACACGAATATTTTGCTCGATTTCAACGAATTGTATCACAGCTGCCAACATTTTAAACTTTTAAATCATAATTGACACCAGTATTTTTAAATGGAATATGTTATACAGTTTTTCGACGATTAATATTACCGGAAATAGTTATAATTTTTTTTTTCGGATTGAAGTCTACCGCCAAAAAAGAGGAGACTTGGCACCTATGCTGTATGATACACATTTAGTATACCGAGTTTGGACCTTATGTTACTATTTGTTTTTGAGATGTGCTGATAGCAGTCAGAAACACACAGAGAGAGAGAGAGGGGGAGACACAGACCAACCGCTAAAAACATGTTTTTTGGATTCAGGGGACCTCAAAACTTGTAAGTGTAGCAAAAACTCAATTTCCAAAATTTGACCAAAAAACAATACTTCTTCTATCGTATAAATGTGTATGAGAGAGTAAAAAATGCATAAATAAAGGTACCAAATATTACTGTATATATAACTAGTAGATTGAGAAAAAAATAAATATTTTTAAATAATATATTTGAAGACCACTATTATTGTGGACCTGACAACTGAAGTTAGTAATTAATTGAAGTTAGCAAATAGATTGTTTTAGCTTGTTCGTTATTTGTAAACTGCTTACAGAAATATTTTTAGTGGGATTTTAGTCCGGTGGGGCTTTTGTTCGGGACCGGAGTTTCTCAGCAATGCATACGTTATTTATTCTGAAATAATATTTAAAATTTTTAGGGAATAGAAAAATGTTATTAAAAAGAAAAATATATAAACTTTTATATTAAAGTTATATAACATTGTTTCACATTTATAATGTTAAACAATTAAATTATAAAAGAAACATGTTGCAAGATTTCGTCCTTTATTTATTTTTTTTCCGGTGTGCTGATAATACCAGATGATTGCTTTTTCGATTATTTTTCCAATGGCGGAAGCCCATTTTAAATAATCAAGATTTAATTTATAACTTTAAAATTTTTGTGAAAATATTAAAAACATAATTGTAAAAAATCATTAAAAAGCAGATTCGTTCCTCTTGTTCCTGTGACTTTCAAGCTCAAGAAAGTAATACCAAACCACTGTAAAAAGTTTTTTTCTTCATCTGACCGGTTCCGAAAAGGGGGAGAATACCCATAAAAGTGTCACCAGCAGAACAATTAATCAACCTCACCCCTTCTCTCTTCCCCTATATTTTTCTCTCTGATTCTATCCAACTTCGGAGGCGGAGATTTTAGTAAAATTGCAGTTTTTTCATGATTTTTCATCGTACAAAACAAGGAATAACAGTTATTGAAATTTATTTTAAAAAATTGAAAATTGTGCATAATTGAAACGTGGACTGTCGTGGATAGCAACGCTTTTTCCGAATTCCAGAGCAGTTTGTCGTTTTCTTTCTATAAAGTTTTTTATATATAAGTACCTTCATTTTTTGTCGTTTTAAAATTTAAATTCCTTTCTGCACTAAATGACAAAAAATATCTAAAATGTACAAAATACAGGCCACCAACAAAGGTCGTAACTATCTTATGAAAAAAACAAAATTAAAAAATCTTTAAATGGAAATGAGATATCAGTGGATTAGTTTTACATTGATTTAACCTTAGCTTCAAGATCTCAGAGGCTCTGTGCAGCGGCCCCTTAACGTGCGAATGCTCTACCACTGAGCTACCCTGGGTGATAACCAGCTAGGCATTTCTCACATAATATTCATTGGCAAAGTCACTGAGTCTGCAAACACAGCTATATCAAGTGACATAATTAATTGTGCCATCCGCACGTTAAGCAGAAAGCCCAGGTTCGATTCCCGGCTCTGGTATTTTTCACATAGTTGGTATAAAAATCATCCTTCCACTCCAAATTTTCTAAAATTAATTAAAGTTGATGAATAAATACTTTCTAAATTGCTTTTTTATTTTTTTAAGATTTTCAGATTAACTAAAAAATTAAATTGTTTAATTGATTTTAAATGTTAAATAATTTATTATTTAAATCAAAACTATACAAAATCTACAAGTCTGATTAATGAGGGTTACTTTTATGTTATTCTGTTATCCAGTTATCCAGAATAGTCTTATTGCAAACACTTTAGATAATTGATTTTCTACTGAATTTAAATAAACATTTTATTTTAACAAAAATAAGAAAGAAAAAGTTAGTAATTTCATTGAAAAATATTTAATAGCTGTAAATTATAGATGAGTCAAAATTATTAGAATATTAATAATTATTATTTTTAATCCTTTTATTATTATTCATTGGCCTTCGCCTGCCTAGAGGTCGATTTTTCTAAATAAATCTATTTTACCATGATTTTATTAACTCGTTTTCTTGTTTGTTTGTTTCTCCAGTACAAATATTGTAATCGATTTTTAACTAACTTCCCAACTAGCTAGGCATTTAAAACTTTCACAATAGCGAAGAACATGATTACAATGCATTTGTAATTATTCAGGTAATGTGTCAAGTTTATATGATTCAACAGAAAATTTAAAAACATGGTATATAAAAAGATTTTTATCATGTAATTATTTAAATTTGGTGCTTGCATATTATCCCAGCAAGCCATGTTCACCAAATCAAAAACCAATGGCCAAATAATGTGATAAATAATCAATACCAGAAAAAATATATATATATATATATATATATTTACTTCCTTATACAAAGTATAAGGAAGTATAGTAATCCCGATTTGCGAAATGGATTTTGTATTTCACATTGCTCGAAAACGAATGATCGCTGAATGTTGCTAATTTATACGTGTGACTTTCATGATGTCTAGTTGCACACCTGCAAGTGTCATCTTAACACGAGCTCTCGTTTTAGAGATATAAGGGATTTTACACGATTTTTCGTGACGTCTGTATGTGTGTGTGTGTGTGTCTGTGTGTGGGTATGTCGCATAACTCAAAAACGGTTGGACGTAGAAAGTTGCGAATTGGTACATAGGTTTGTTATAACATCTAGTTGTGCACCTCCCTTTTTGGACTTTCTATGATTTTCCGTTTTGGAGATATTTAGGAAAATTAGGTTCATAATGACAAAAATTTGGCCATAATGTATCAAAAAACGGTAATAACTCAAAAACGGTTTAGACAAATCTTGCAATTTAACTGACTTTCCGATTAGCTAGACATTTGAAACTTTCAGAAAAGCTCAGAACACGTTGGCAATGCATTTTTAAAATATTTTTAGCCAACTGTTTCCGATACCTGCTGCCTTCAGCAGCGTTTATGCGATTCAACAGAAAATTTATTTAACTAACTTCCCGACTAGCTAGACATTTGAAACTTTCAGATTAGATCAGAACACGGTGAAAATGCATTTTTAAAATACTTTTAGCCAACTGTATAGGGTCCCTGCTGCCTTCGGCAGCGATACCAGTTCAAATCTTGGAATCGATTTGTAACTAACTTCCCGACTATCTAGACATTTAAAACTTCCGGAAAAGCTCAAAATACGGTGACAATGCATTTTTAAAATATTTTTGGCCAATTGTTTCGGGTCACTGCTGCCTTTGGCAGCGTTTACATGGTTCAACAGAAAATTTATTTAACTAACTTCCAAACTAGCTAGACATTTGAAACATTCAGAATAGTTCAGAACACGGTGAATATGCATCTTTTTAATACTTTTAGCCAACTGTTTCAGGTCCCTGCTGCCTTCGGCAGCGTTTATATGGTCCAACAAAAAAATTATTTAACTAACTTCCCGACTAGGTAGACATTTGAAACTTTCAGAATAGTTCAGAACATGGTAAAATTCCTTTTTTTAATACTTTTAGCCAATTTTTTCGGGTCCCTGCTGCCTTCGTCAGCGTTACAAGTACAAATCTTGCAATCGGTTTTTAGCTAACTTTCAGAAAAGCTCAGAACACGGTGATAATTCATTTTTTTTTTAAATATTTTTAGCCAACTGTTTCGGGTCCAATGTCAATGTTTTTTAACATTATGTATATTTCTAAAAGTGTATAAGGAAGTCATGTGGTGCCCACATCAAATTTTTTTTTTTTTACTTTCATTACCCAATTACCATAGGTAAGAGGAATAATGTATTCAATGAAAAAGAACTATATTGAGTTTTCATCTGATTTACATATTTTAAGGTCTCGAGTCCAAATGTATAATGTAAAATAAATCTGAAAATATACACAACTTACAGAGAAAATATACAATCTGGCAACCCTTGGTGTCACTTGCTGGTTGATACCACTGAGCTGAAGAACAACTAGAGCAAATACTTCCAATACAGTGTTCCACAGTGTTCGTGCGTGCCAGTTTTTTTCTGCAATCATTTGCCGTTCAGAGTCAAACCTTACACGGCAGGCAACATTTGCCGGGTCATCTATTACTATTATACTTTTTAAAGAATTAAAATTTAAAATTGTAATATCATGTTTAGCATATGGTTGTTCGAACAGACAATCTTTACACAATTTTACTTTGAAATATAAAGATATGAAATGCTTCCTGCCGTGCAATGCTCGGAAGACAAATCTTCCAAAAGCGGCGCGCAAAAACTGGTCTAGCATTTCCTCCAGTTGTTCTTCAGCTCAGTGGTTGATACACACTCAAATTAAGGCAGCATTCTTTTTCATAATGAAAATTTCCCATATCAAACTTGGTGTATTAATATACTATAGAAAATAGAAACTAAGATATAGCCTTCTCATACAAGTGAAAAACTGCATCAGTACGCTTAAATTAAATCAGCATAGTTTTTCATAATGGTCTCTCATATATCAAGTTTTCTGTAACTGCGCACTATAAATGCTAAGATATACGGTAATAGACTTTCAGAAAATAAAGGAAATAGTGGCATAACAGTACCACTGGTTAGACAATGTGCACTTAAAGTTGATAGACATTAAGTCAAGAGCAACTAAATATAAATTTTAATGAAATTATGAGTTGTATTCTTGACTAGAGGCTACCACAGTTTTCAGTCACATTATGAGATAGATATTTTCCAAAAATAGGCATATTGTATTTAGAACACCTTAAAACGTGTAAATCCATCAAAAATCAAAAATTGAAGATTTTTTTAAAATTCAATAGTTTCTTCTATGAATACAGAAAAAAAAAAAATCTGGTGTGAAACAACCACACGACTTCCATTACCCACTATTACACACATATTATATGCATTTTTGGAATTTTCCAGTGAAAGAAATTTGATACATATGTAAATACATATAAAACAGAGTTTACACAGCGAGTTAAAAAATAAGAAAAATCAGAGCCGTTTTTGAGATACGGACTTACAGTCCCACTTCCGGTTAAACTCAATTATTGACAGGAAAACAATAATTACATACAAAATCATATTTAAAAGTGAGTTAAAATGGCGAGTTTGAAAAAAAAAAAATCCATACAACCATTTTTAAAGGAATGCCTTTGAGAGGCCTGAAATTGAGCTATTTATACAGGACGCCTATCAATTTTCCTGAACTAACCAATTATATCATTCGAAAGGACATCTAATAGAGTGTTTATATAGCAAGTTTGAAGAAAATCATTAGAGCCGTTTTTGAGATATGGACTTACGGTCTTCAATTGAGATATGGACTTCCGGTTTTTCAATTTTCACCAAAATTTGGAAATTTCATCTGTACATCAGACGTATTTCAATTCTAAAGTTTCGTAGCTCTATCTTTATTAGTTTCTGAGCTATAATAGCCAGAAGATTCTCCACATACATACATACACACTGACCAATTGCCAAAAACCACTTTTTTGGACTCAGGGGACCTTAAAACGTGTAAATCAGGTGAAAACCCGATATCGAATTTTCAGACCGAATACAATACTTCCATTACCTACGGTAGTACGGTAATGGTAGTAGGGTAATGCTGTACCGTAGTAGGGTAATGGTAATTACTTCCATTACCTACGGTAGTAGGGTAATGGAAGTAATAATTACATTCTTATTATTATTTTATTAACAATTTATATCCTTTATATATTTCAAATTGATCTTTTTTTTTTTTTAACATCAATTATTTCTATTTCATTAAAGATTTTATTATGTTTATAGCCGTAACTAAAAATGCTGATTAATATTAAAAGACTGAGATATTAAAAAACACATATGCGAAATGTATTAATCACCTGAGAAGGAAAAGCGTCTCCTGCACCAATGTATTGTTTAGCGTTGTCAAACAACATCCACAGTTGAGATTCAAATTCTGATTCATATAACAATTCAGATAACAAGGACAAGGATGGTGTGATTTCAGATGCTTTTGCCTATAAATTCAATATAATTATAAAGAAAATGCTAACAAGTTAAAAAAAGAAAAAAAAAAAACTATTAGATTTATATAAAACATTAATATAATTTAACAATAGTACTTTGGGGAAAACTGAGACCACCATCAATATTCTTTCTTTCCATTAAAAATTCGAATATATTTTCAAAATTAAATTTAAATTTTTACATAAATCTTAAGAGATTTAAAGAAATTGATTTGGAATTTTAAATAATTTATGAAAATTCCATTGTGATGTATCGAAATAGTACTTTAGAAACTGGGACCACCATCAATATTTTTTCTTTCCATTAAAAATTGGAATATATTTTCAAAATTAAATGTAAATTTTTACATAAATCTTGAGAGATTTAAAAAAATTGATTTGGAATTTTAAATAATTTATGTAAATTCCATTGTGATGTATCGAAATTGTTTTGTGAGTATATAAATTAATAGAGGTATTATACTATTTGTATTAATTATGGAAAATGCAATTAAAAAAAAAAAAAAAAAAATACATTCAAAGAAATTTTACATTTAAAGAAAAAACATAAAATTGATTGCTTTTGCATAACTTAATTGTCTAAAAATAGAATAACCCAATATTGTGTACTAAATTTTAGAAGAGTTAAATAATGAAAAAACAAAATACAACTAAAAATGCCTTTTAAACCATTTTTACATCTATATCTCACAGTGTATCTAAAATGCTTTTATGGCCAGTAAAACAATCATTGATGCTAAATATGCTTATGTAAGTTTATATAATTCATTATGTTCCATGCAAATACAGGTATTGAAATGAGTTTTAAAGATATACCTCTTTAAAACTCAGTGCAATATATTATAATATTTTTGGAAGCACTTGTATAAAGTATTATAAATGGCAGCAGTGCCATTTATGCCATTTTTAATAGAAACACTGGCATACCAAAGGTGGGGCGGTGGGGCCCGGGCCTCTGGTCATGAGTGGGCCGCCTCCTAAGGAACTCAACCTTTAAGTATATTTAACTGGTGAAGTTATAATTTTAATCTGTGTCATTATTTATCGTGTTATTTTTCATGCCATTATTTTAATCTGACATATTCCCTGCAATTCCCCTTTTAACTGTAGGTTCCTGCCTAATAAGCCTTAATATACAAAATGCGATCATAAAATGACAACTCTAAAACCAAAAAATCTCATTTATGCCAAGCCTGACAAATGCCCCTGGCATTCTTGTTGATTTGGCTTCTGAAAAAAAATCTGGGTGTGATTTTTGCTCAGTGAGATTTTCGCTCCGGGCTTTGAGAGTTGTAGGTCCGCCACTGAATAGAAAACATACTATAGTGAATTTAGATAACATATCAGTGATATCACACAATTTATGATATTAAAAAGTGCATGGATTGACAGGCAGAAAAGTCAAAGTCATGAACATTTTGTAACTTTGTTAGAAGCTGTTAAAAATGGAGGAAGGAAATGAGGTATATTTGAATATTTTTTTTTTTAAATGGAAGATCGATTTTATCGAAAACAGTCAGTTTTATCAGAGAGAAAATAAAATTGTTTATACTGTATATGAAGACTGAATTTCAATGTTCATTTTTTAATGTTTCGGCATCAAAGAAAAAAAGGCCTGTTTAAAAATAAATAAATAAAAATTAATTACGCTTAGTGGTGCATTACAGCGGGTCAAAATAGACTTTCGCGCCAAATTTTATTACTTTACAGGGTTCGCACTAAGGAAAAAAAATGAGTGGGATTCTCCCACTCTAACAAAAAAATTAAGTGGGATTTTGAAAATTTAAGTGAGATTTTTGAAATTTAAGTCAGTAATTACATTTTACAGAAAAAAAAGTATTTTCAAGAAATATGCAAATTACAGACATGTGATTGCTGAAATTAGAAAATAGCGGAAAATTTTTCGCTAATATGATTGATTGGATGATTAGTTGAATATTGATAATGTCACTTTCAATAAACTGATGACATAAACATTTATACAGTACAGGACCCATTATCCGGCAATCGCGGGACCGACCCGATTCCGGTTATTGGAATTTTCCGGATTTCGGGTCCCTGACGAAAAACGGAAATATTACATCTGCAAAAATTACCCCCTCCCATTAAACAACAAAATAACATGCTTATAAATTGTACTGATAAAATAATACATACAAGAACAAAATAAAAAAAAAATGAGTGATAAAAGAAATATATATATTAGAAGCTCAAAGATCATGAATAAAAACAGATGCAGAGCTCTTATCATAATACAAACGCAGAAAAGAAGATAAACACAACGCACTGACTCACATTTGATCGTTTGCAGTAACATCTATTTTCCCCCCTTTCTGCATTTGAAAGAATGACCCAGTAGCACAAGGTCCATTGACCTTGAAGCACGTGACAGTAATCGCGTTTGTTTATCTGTTCCATTTCTTTGCTCATAGAATGCAGCAGAAAGATGTTTTGATACTGGGTTGATTCATTACACAGGGATGCGATTCGGTGTATCGACACTTGCGTGGCCGTGACTGATGTTTACAGATTTTCATGTGTTTTTGGATTAATGCCTGGCCATAATTTTGCAAAAATATTAAATATTTTAGTTATAAATCATTTTTAATTAACATTCAGTTTTATTTCCTAAAGCTGTCGATCCTCCGAAAGCTTTTCTGGCTGCAGTTTTGGATTCATATGCAGTAAAGCAGCTCAATTTTCTATTACAATTTTAAATGTTTGTTTCATTAATCTTAAAAGTAAAGTTCATTCATTTCAGTGAATTTCAAAAGAAGCGCCAAAGTAAAATAATTTTCTTTTATTATTATTATTTTTTTTCTACTTAAAAAGATAATATTTTGTTATATGTATTGTAATGATTAAAAGTACTGGTTTGTGATGCAGTTTGCAGTATCGACTCATTCCGTGAGCTGTACATTGGCAATAGCAATGGGTGCCTTAATCAAAACTGTTCTGAGATATCCTTTTTGAGTTCTTTAAATTGTAATTAAAGTTATTTTTCCTTTATGGAGAACGAGGTTTTAAAGGATTTTCTTTCTTTTTATGTATTATTATTAATATTATTATTATTTCATATTCAAAGTGGAATTCGCTAAAAATATAAGATTTAAAAAAAAAAAAAAAAAAAATTCCAATTTAGTTTGAATTTTGAAAAATGCCGGTTTTTGGAACATTCCGGTTTTCGGGATGCCGGATAAAAGGTCCGATACTGTATATATAGTTTTTATCTACATTAAGCATTTTCAGGATTTTTTCATTAGTGTAAAAAAAAATTCTTCAATATACCGACAATAACTTTTATATCCACATAAAATCTTATTAAAATTTCACACCAAGAGTAAAACAAATTTTTCAAACAAATACAGAATATGATTTTTATGTATTTACATTCATTCATATAAAAGTAGCAGTGGCTAATTATTAGTTTCAAACGTGCATAAAACCAACTGAGTATTAATTTTCTTAAATTGATTTGGAAAAAAATTTCTTACCTGAAAAATCTATTCTTCATTTCCCCCATGTTTACAAATTTGGTATAGGTATGACACCCCATAAAGATTTAATTTAATTGATAAAAAATAAATAGATTCATTAAGTTCAGTACTAAAGGTCTAAAAATAATTGCATATGTCAGAAATATTGAGCAATTCTATTGCTTTATTGTTTCTAGAATTGATCATTGATCACAATCCGTATTCCTTAGATGAAAAAGAGAGGGTGGGGGGTTAAAAAAATAATTACAGAGTAAGAAATATTAAACTCTTTCAATTCTTTTTCTAGAATCTAATAAAGCAAGTTTAAAATAAATATTATGAATATAATTTATGTTTCAGATGGGTAAATATTGGGAAACAAGACTTCAGCAGAACATTTGATTGCTGATCGCTAGATGGAGATAAAAAAAGGGGAGGTGGGCAAAAAATAATTACATGAGCAAGAAATATTTAACAATTGTATTTATTTACAGGTTCTAGAATCTCATAAAGCAAGTTTGAAATGGATATTGACATTTATGTTGTGGATGGAGAAAGATTAGGAATCAGAAGCTTTTGCAGAACATTTGATCACCGATTGTTCCATTTTTATTTATTTATTTTTTAACAAACGATGTCCGCGATTTTTTTAAAAACGGAAAAAAGAAATTCGCAGAGTTCAATGAATTAGATTAAAAAAAAAAAAAAAAATCGCGGGAAAATAAGTGCGGGAAAAGCGCGCATATGAAAAATTTTTAAGTGGGATTTTTTTTAATATTGCGCGATTCCCGCGATCCCGCGCTCTAGCGCGAACCCTGCTTTATATTAACCAGAGCATAGCTAAATATTACTCAAATAGACACACAGTTGACATTTTATTAATATTATAAAAATATACCTATTTTACAAGTAATATAAGAATAAATAAGATATTAACTTACAATACTAAGAGAATAAGTTAGTTGCATTTCATATATCTGACGGCCCTCAGGTATTACATCTCTTAATTTTAAAGGACTAATTTTGTGTTCTGATGGCCTAGAAAAGATGAAGATATTTCAAAATCAGTAACATACTTATACTTATAAAAATGAATAATGCACATAAATAATAATAAATAAATAAATAATAAAAACATGTTTCTATTTCAAAACGTACTAAAAAACACTTGGTTTGGTGGGAATGAAATAAAAAAGAATTCTAAGAACAAAGGCAGATGGGGTTTTTTTCATTTGGAACCTGTCACTGATGATCTGAAAGCATCTCTGTAATGTACTGTCATTAATTATGGACTAATGTCTAGAATTTGAGTAAAATTAGTTTGGCAAGAGTGCGTTAAAAATAAATAACAAATTTAGTTAAAGATAGATATTTGGAATTGTGGTAGATTTAGAAAAGTTTTACATAACTTAGATCCAATGGCAATGCGAAACGCTAAAAATGCCATTTTAAAACAATATCCAAACAAATACTGGGCTTTGAGAGAATTAATGAATGCATAGTAGGGTAATTTTTGGTGTTTTATGAAAAATTACACACATACACATAAATAAATTTGTAAGCTGTTGTTATAGATTGAAAATTTCATAGCTTTTAGCCATTAAAAAAAAAAAAAAAAAAAAAAAAAGTAAAAATCCTTTATTTATTTGCATTTATTTTTATAATTTAAAAGAGATAATAAATCACAGTGTTCATAACTGAAAGATGTTAAGCAGAAATACATTAAATGAGAACAAAATAAAAATCAGATATTATCAATTCAGAAATTCTTTAATCATCAACCTTAATTCATTTTAGATAATTTGGAGCAGAAGGCTGATTTTAAAATGAATTAAGGTTGATGATTAAAGAATTTCTAAATTAGAATTTCGTGGTCTATTGGAGTTGTGCCATGATTAATATTGTCACTTGATACAGCTGCGTTTGCAGACTCAGTGACCTTGCCAATGAATATTATGTGGGAAATGCCTAGCTGGTTATCACCCAGGGTAGCTCAGTGGTAGAGCATCTGTGCGTTAAGCAGAAGGCCCGAGTTCGATTTCCAGCTATGGTATTTTTCACATAGTTGGTATAAAAATCAGCCTTCCACTCCAAATTATCTAAAATATTATCAATTCAGTTTATTTTATTTATTTTTAAATACACAAAATTTAGCATTTTAAATGGTAATAAAATAAATAGTTTTCAAAATTCGAATGTCAACTACCTGATTGGTATAACATGAGATTTAAATGATACGGCAGGCAACATTTCTTCATAGGAAAGACTGGACTGAATATCAATGCGATGAATCCCATCAGCTCCATGCTAAAATTTACATTAATTAAATGAGAATACAGTAATTATAAATGCTAATTAAATAAAAAAAAATTACATTATAATTTCTTAAATACAAGTTTAGGTTCTTTAGAAAGCACAGTCTTCTTCATGTCTGCTTGTAGTTAGCTGCCTCAGCTTCTCTTTCTCCCTCTGTCTTGCAAAAAAAATGTGACCTTTTTTAATAAATACTTTCACTTTAACAAATTTTTATTTTAATTTATTTGTTTAATTAAAAAAAAAAAAAAAAAAAAAAAATAGAAATTTTTTATTTATTTTGTAAAAAGTTTATTTGTTTGATTTTAGTAATTTGTTTTATTAATTCTTTTTTTACATTATTGAATTGTTCCCAGCCATTAAATAATTTTACTTTCAGTCCTTCACAAATTAATTTTAAATTGATAGCAAATAATTAAATGGATTTTTAAGCACTGGTTGCTGGAATGATCACATTTCTACTATGTTCATGCCATTTTCAGCAGCCATCTTGAAGCGAAAAAAAATTTCTCCTCTTGATTCCACTGCATCTAGCAAGAGCAATGATCTCCTGTTTCTTTAAATGTCTTTGTTTTACAATCTTCTCGTTGCATTCCATCAGTCGATGCAGTTATTAATTTTACTCTTATTTCAGTTCATTTTGAATTCTTTTACTAGAATATTCCTTACAGGAAATCATTTTTTTTTTTTTTTACATAATTTAAATAATTAAGTTTCATTCACTATAGTTATTTAAATTTAAATTTTATTTTTTTTAGTTAATTCAATGACATAACTTTTGAGGGATAATTAATAGCCATTTTAGAAGAGTTCAGTTGCAAATTATCTCTAGTCTTTGTGGATTTGTTTATTATTTTATATATATATATATAAGATTTATTTTATTGATTCCCTTTGAAAATTTCTTTATAATAGCTAATTTTTCTCCTTTTTAATTTATAATCCAGGAACATCAGCCAGCCTCCTTTTTTTTAAATTTTATAAATCCCCTTGATTTTTTTAAAAGATGTGTCCTCTTTCATTTAAAACTGATATATACCACTATTTCTAAATTTCTAAAAGGAATTTAGTGAATTCTAAAAAATTAAAGTTTCTTTTTTTTTTTTTTTTTTTTTTTTTGCATGGATCAACATGAGGACTGATAAGAATGTTTTAAAATATACTATTTTCTTCTTTAAAGAAAATTCTTTTTAATTCCAATTTTACAAGCCTGGATGATGTGTAGGTTTGCTTAAAAGAAAAGAAATAAAAATAAAAAAATAATAAAATTTTTATAAACCTTTTCTACTAAAATGTTATTGTAAATATATTATACATGACGTCAAGGCTTTATTTAACCCTTTAAGCATCTGAACCGGATATTTGTAACTCACATAGACACCTTTGAAACGGTTTGAGACTGATTTGTGCAAAGCAAAAAATCTCTCTCCAAATCGTGCGAGACGTACAATTGTATCTTAAAATCATGAAGCTAAAGCAGGCAATAAGATTATTTTTTTAGACAATAAAATTATATTTTAAGTAAAAATGTCATTTGATGCTACACGCTGAGAGGGTTAAATATGAATTAATTTGACTTTAAACAAACATTTTTTTCTGACACTCTTCTTAGCATACAATGACATCCGATGTCTATTTGTGTTAACTCTGTGCAGTGATGCCAGATGGTCGAAAAGTATTTCCCCAAACAGGTTTTCAAATTTCCCCAAATCAGGATTTTTTTTTCCAACTTGATTTCTACTAAAAAGGGAAAATAAAAAATTTTTCACAAAAAAATATCAAGCAGATTTTCCTATGATTTAAGCTCATATTGTTCCCCAAATGAAGGCAATTTTTTAAAAAAAATCCCCAATTAACAATAAAACTATTGAAAGTCTCTAGTTGTAGGGATAAATCATTACACTGCCGACATTGACAGGTTTCCCCAGATTTGTCCCCAAAATTTTTCGAATTCCCCAAAAAAGTCCCCATAAACATTTGGTCCCCAAAATTGTCCCCAGAAGCCTCAAAAATCCCCAATCTGGCATCACTGCTGTGGTGGGTCATTCGACATTTGCATCATTATTGCATCATACAGAAGTAGGTTGACACTACCTACTAGGGAGTGGAGGAAGAGAAACATGGGAAAACAACCCTTGTTCATCAAGCATACATGTAAAAAACTACACCATAGCTGAAAGTGCTTTCGAAAAAACTTAAATAGGTATTTGAGAAATTATAGTTTTCATGGTTATTCTCCAGAAACCTAACAGTATTATGTCCGAGCAAAATTATGTCATGAATGTATTAACATAGAAAACTGTTTTTATTTTAAGCCACAATTTTTTTTTAGAACATTCCTGTACAAAAAAGATTACTCATTCACTATCTCCTAAAAAATGTCACATAAACATTTCACAAATTAAATGAGAAGTAGTAAACTATACATACTAAAAAATGTAAAATATTACACTTTGAATGTTTAAATAATCATTTAACTTACGAAGGTACATTGTTTTTAATTTCCCCACAAGGTTTTCATGCCATTCTCCTGGCTTAACGATTTTTTTTTCTTCAAAAATAATATCTGTTATTATATGTAACTAAGAGATGAGATTAACAGTTAAAACTTCTTAAACCTAAATTTAGTTCCAGGTCTAGTAGAAAGCTTCATATAAAAAATATATACAGTGGAGCACCTTTTATACGTTTCTCATTTATACGTTTTTCTCATTTATACATTTTTCGACATCAGTCCCAAATCATTCCATTGAATTCTAATGTTGAAATATTTCGTTTATACGACACGAGTAAAGTCTTCATTTCACTTATACGTTTTTTTTTTTTTTCCCTCCTTGTAGAATCCCAAGTCTGAGTTTCATTCCAGGATTTAAAAAAAAAAAAAAAAAATGAATGCTCTTTATGTTTTATTCTTATCTTTTATTATTTTTTCTTAGAACTATGGTAACAAAGTGCGACTCGATAGCCTGGGGGAACGGGGGTGTTAGAGAAATTTTCAGAGATAAGCAGTTGGTGACTGGGTTGAATGGTAGGTATACAAGTAGCCAGTGACCACTGGAAGACCTCGCACTTTCTCTTTTAATTGATTCCAGGGAAAGGGTATGAAAAGAAAAAACCCACAAATTTATAGGCATTTTGTAAACTTGAAGATTTATTACTCACTTCCATTGGGTGACAAGATTTTCTTATTTCTTATCGTGTTTATTTGACAATGACATTACGGTTGGAAAAATAAGTTTTTTTTTTCCTTTCCTTCCTTTTAATCATTTGCAAAAATGTCATCTTCGTTTAGAGAATAAAACGCTTTATCTGTAAAGGTTAAAATCGAAATCTTGAAAAAAAAATTCTGAATTTCTATATTTTTAATTGTCATTTAATTTTTATTCTACCTTTTAAAAATATTTTAAATTTAATTAAAAATATCTCTTATTCGAATAAATGTAAAGGAAATGATGAAAATTGATTAGACTTATATTATTAATATGACACTTTATTGTGTATTAAAACGAATTTTCAGTTGTATGTTTTTTTCAGTTATACAGGGTTGCCAACTTTTCAAAAACAGTTTGAGGAGTATTCAGAGAAATTTTGAGGAGCATTTTGGCTACTTTGAGGAGCAATTTTAAAAATACATAAAAAAAAAAAAAAAAAAAAAAAAAAAAAAGAAAGAAACCACTAACAAACATAAATTAACAACAATAATATGAAATTAAGAAATATTTATTGATAATCAAATATATTTAGCAAAACAGTGAAGAGAGATAAGAATGGGAAATGCGATTAAGTCTGAATATAAGCTTAAAACCCCAAAAGTAATTTATTTTTTGCATAATGGCATATTTTCCATACACAAATAAAGACAATATATGAAAGTAGATTATTCAGTTACATAAAAGAAAAAAAAGAAAGAAAGAAAGAAAGAAAGCACGAAGGGGAAGAAAAAATTTAATTTCCAACAATTTTCATGAATGTCAAAATAATTATTATACTATCACATAAAAATCTAAAAACAAAATCTCCGATATTCGTATAAATGTGTAAATGATCTCATCTCTGAGTCAACCCCCTCTAATCTGCATAGCATGGGACCATATGTTTTGTAAACTTTAGAATTTTGCAGATTATTGGTCATAATTTGTTTACTTATTCCCCCCCCCCCCCCCAGATACAAATGAAGATATAATAATAAATCATTAATGCTTTAAGTGAATGATAAAATAAATGCATAATTATTTCAAATAAATCTTAAATAAAGCGTTATCAATCGGCCTTAAAGTTCAGTAGCTTTGAATCCATTATTTTTATCGATAAATAATTAAAATAAACAATTTTTTTAAAGACCTATTAAGCATTAAGATGACTGAAACATTGATATAGTTTAAATGAAAATCAAAACACCACATAATCATAGCATTCCGTTTCTTTCTTCCCCCCTTTCAGCTTGTGGTTTTAATTAAACACTCTCTTAGCTAATGTAAACAAATACTTGTTCCTGTTCTGAGTCAGCAATATTTCGATTACGCAATGCCTAGCACTAGAATGTTTTCTTTCTTTCTTTTTTTTTCTTTACTATTTATTTATGAGTATTGTACGGTGAAGCGTGTGGTTCTTCAAAAAAAAAAAAAAAAAAAAAAAGAAAAATAGTTTTTTTTTTTTCGGTGTCTGCCACTATTCAGTTTTATGTATTTAATAAAAAATATTTAGTTAGGTGGTCAAGACTGAATTTGCGGAGCATAAACATTACTTTGCAGAATTGCGGAGTTTTTTAATTTTTTCGGAGAAACTCCGCAGAAATCGGAGCAGTTGGCAACCCTGGTTATATGTTTTTTAGGAATGGTCCCTTGAAAAACGTATAGACTGTGCTCCACTGTATATATATCACATTCCTGGTAGATGGACATTCTCCTGGCATATATAGCATAGTTAAGCATAGCCAGATGCTTAGTACAGTTAAAGTGAGCTTCCTTTATTTTTCCCCTATTAAGTATGTTATAAAGAGTATTTATTTATTTATTTATTAAAGTTTTTTTTTTAAAGTATATCTGTTTTTGAAGAATTTGTGGTTTGAAAATGTTAAGTTTTTGGAGAATTATTTGGAAACTAAGTTAAATATGCAAATCAAGAGCTAGGCAATGTTACCATCATTATATCAGAAGAATCTGGAAGGAGACCTCTAAATGTTATCGTATAATCAGCACAAACAGAATCTAATGAGGCCCACCAAGCAGCAAATACTACCTCCAAAACCAATTTTTCCTAAAAGAGGAGAGAAAAATGAAGAAATTAGTTAAAGTTAATGGTACCATATACATGCATTGTTCACAATGTCCCTAAACATAAAAAACAACAAATATAGGATTATCAACAGATCAACTATATTCAAAAGATCTGTTGATAATTCTCAATATTGATGCTTTAATCCATTGGTCATTGGTGTTTCAGTTATCTTGTATCTGTTTTTTGGCTTCTACTATGCTTAATAGATCATCATTATTATGTATATATAATATATATAAATGATAGATAACTTAATAAAATTTAACCTTAAAATTTTAGCACTTAATAGATGCATGTCAATACCAACACAACAAAAATAAAACTGATTGTAACACATACATATATAGGAAAACATAAAATAGAGAAGGATTTTCTCCCTTTTGGTTGTGGTTGTATGGGTTAAGGTCAATCGACAATGGTAAGGAATTAGGCTTGGATGTAATGGTCTCTCATGGAGAGCCCTATCCAACATTAAAGTAAATTTCAGAGAAGACCATGGAAAACTTTGAATGGTTAGGCTAACAGGCATGAACTGGGATCAAATCTAACTCCTCTTGTCTTCCAGCTTTGATAGCAGAACAACTCTGTCACTGCTGGAGCCACTTGTAATTTTAAAAACAATTTTAAAAGTTAATTTTCATGCATAAACAGAGTTCATACTCAAATATGGGAAAAGTTCATACTCAAATATGGGTTCCCCCCTCACCACACTCCTTAGAATCTACCGAAGATTTTATTAAAAAGCTAAGAGAGATAGAAAATGAAGATAACTACCGTCTAATAAGTTTTGATGTAATCAACCTATATCCATCCATTAACATTGACGAAGCTTGCGAAATCGTAAACAAATCCATTAATAAAAACTACGCTGACCCTAAAATAGCCCAAATCTTAACCGCAGTTACCAATTTCTTGTTAAGAGAAAATTACTTTACTTTCAATGGAAAAATATACCAACAGATTAAAGGCATCCCAATGGGATCGCCATACTTGCCAACCAATTTTAATAAAAAAAAAGGGAAGATTTTTGTTGAAAAACCAGAAGATTTCATAAAAAAGGGAAGATTTTTTTTTTTTTTTTTTCTCTGATGTAATAAACAATGCAGTTTTACAATTTTAATATTTAGAAGCAATCTATAAAAACGTTTTACTATAGATTGATTATACTAAACATATAAAAGTTTTAAATGAAGTTATTCCTCTTCAACATATAAATATCTACAAAACAGAATCTGTAAGACATTTATTTAACAATACATAAAAAACTTAGTTAAGTATAACTAATTTTTTAAATAAATAGAATATGATTTTTGTGTATACATTAATCATACATATAAAAAAAAAAGGTAGCAGTAGCTAATTATCAGTTTCAAAAGCGCATAAAACCAACTATTAATTTTCTTAAATTGATTTGGAAAAAATTTTCCTACCTGAAAAAATTATTCTTCATTTTTTTCCCATGTTTACACATTTGGTATAAATATGACATACAAATATTTAATTTAATTGAGGAAAATAAACAGATTCATTAAATTCAGCAATAAAGATCTAAAAATAATTACATACGTGAGAAATATTGATCACTTCCATTGCATTATTGTTTCTAGAATTGATCATTGATCACAATCTGGGGAACGGAGGGCGGGATACAAAAATAATTACAGAGTAAGAAATATTAAACTCTTTCAACTCTACTTCTAGAATCTAATGAAAGAAGTTTAAAATTAATATTTATGTGTCAGATGGATAAAGATTAGGAAACAAAAGACTTCTGCAGAGCATTTGATTGCTGGCCACTGGTTGGAGATAAATGAAGGGGAGGGGGAGCAAAAAATAATTACATCAGCAAGAAATATTTAACAATTCTATTTCTTTATATGTTCTAGAATCTCATAAAGCAAGTTTGAAATGAATATTGACATTTATGTTATGGATGGAAAAAGATTGAGAATCAGGAGTTTTAGTAGAACATTTGGGTTTTCTTTTTAAAACGAACGATATCCGCGACTTTTTTAAAAACGGAAGATTTCATCATTTGTCCAGAAGACCGGAAGATACGTTAAAAAACCGGAAGTCTTCCGGGAAAACCGGAAAAGTTGGCAAGTATGGGATCGCCCATTTCGGGTTTCGTTGCGGAGTTTAAATTAAGGAACTTAGAGAACCAAATTATAGAAAGTTTTGATGATAATGAAATCCTCAACATTATCAATACGATCCTAACATCCAATTTACTTATGAAGAAGAAAGTAACTCACAAATTAATTTCCTAGACGTTAAAATTACCCGTACTAAAAATTAATTTAAAACCACCGTTCATTGAAAACCCACTAATAGTAACGAAATTATTCACTTCAAGAGCAAAACATCCTTCCGTTACAAAACCAGCGCCATTCGTTCATATATCAATCCTGCAGTATTAATTTTCAACAAACCTGAAGATCTTGAAAATGAACTGAACCTAATCAAAAACTTTACCAGAAAAGCAGGATACCCAGACAAAATAGTCAATAAATTAATTAAAAATAAAATTAAAAGTCTTGACCAAATCCCCAGTTATCAAAGACCACCCCCTTTACCTCTTCTATCCCATACGATCGCGGAGCTGCTAACAAAATTAAGAATATGGCTAATAAATATGGTATAAATATCCCTATTAAACCAAACAAGAATATTTTTCAACTGATCCGAAGTGATAAAGACCCCATCCCCCCTTTAGAAACCGCGGGCATTTATACAATCTCTTTTACAGATGAAAACAATAAACCTGGCTCATATATTGGTGTTACTAAGAGAAAGATTAAAACTAGGATTAATGAACATAAAAATGACAAAAACCAGAAAATATAATACCGCCCTGGCCAAAACATACAATAAACAAAATATTAAAATAGATTTTGACAAAACCACTAAAATAGCCGATTACGAAAATTATAATTATGCGATGTACCGTGAATCAATCGAAATATCTACTAATAATGACGTATGCAATGACAGCGGCGCAGTAGCCCCAAACGGAGCATGGAGCCATCTGCTGAAAAAGTCAACAGAGGATCACTCAGTTTCAAGTTTCCAGCACAGAAGTTTGCCGTTTCTGAAGAGGACCGGGTGCCCGGTTTGAAAGATCTAAAACGACGCACAAAGTAAAGCTAGGTTTTTTATTTAAATGTATTTAATTATACTTCGTTTTTTCTATTTATTATATGGGAAAAAGAGTTTCCTGAATTTTCCAGACAATTTTCAAAAATTTATAGCTACAGTTTACAAAAAACACTATTATAGAGAGGAGAAAATATTTCTATTTCTACTAGGGCATAAATTCCTGTAGATATGATTGTTTACTGCCATATTTCTAGACAATACTTAATCATTTGAATTGCAATATGACGCTAAACAAGAAAAATATATATGAGGGAATGAAAATATTAATTTTTCCATGTTTCACAATCAATTTTTCCATAATTTTAATAAAAATTTTTATTTTCCCTGTTTATTTATTTTTTACTAAAATCCAAATTCACTGAGTATTCCAGGTTTTCTCTGATGCATATAAACTCTGATAAAGGGATACTTTTTAACAATTTTGTTTTTATTTGATAGCATTCATTGATTCTAATCCTATTTTCCATAAAAGTAAAACATTTTGTAAATTTTAATCCCATACCTGTCTGATGATTTTCAAAATTCTATCTGTTTGTTTACTATTACTAGATCTAATTTACTTAATGCACGTATTAAATTGAAAATAAAAAATTCATAAGAAAAGTATCAAATGATTTTACAGGTAGTTTATTATATAATATACGATACATTTCACTGATGCTTTTTAATAAGAATAACATAATTTAGACATGTGACTCAAGAACACCTACAAATCAAGCTCAACTTTAATGATGTCTTTTCCATATAGTACTAGAATTTAATTTTCAAAAATTGATTCTAAAATATTCTGCTAATAGAAGAGCAAATTAATTTGAGCACTATTCAAGATTTTTTATTTTTATCCTGCAATTTGCTCGTGATTCTTTTCTAAGAACTTTCCAATACAATCAGGGACCAATTTACTTAGTTGGAGGCCCAGGGCATTCATGTTCAATGGGCTCTTTTCCTCATTCTTTAATATTGCAAAAAACAAAACAAATCGCATATTTTTGATTCACGGATCTAAAAATTCTCTCCACTTTTCATTTTATCGCTGCAACCTCTGTGATTTAGTTAGCCTGTAAGAGTTTGGAATGCAGTATCAGTAGTATGCAGTTGTATTAGCGTTTAGTGAAAATATTGCAATTTTTTCAATGAAATGATAGCTTCCTTGAAATATCATACCGCTGATTTATATAACAGTGCAGTAGCACCTCCATCCATTGACGAAAAAACAAAAAACAACGACCACTAGAGCAAAATTTGAAAATTTTTCATTTTAAGTATATATATATATTTAATGTATGATGGAATTTCTTGGAGCCCCCCCTCAGTGTAAGGGCCCAGGGCACATGCCCCTAATGCCCTGCCTTAAATCAGGCACTGAATACAATAATGATCATTTTCATCAGATGAACAGCAATTATTATTTTACAGTTAGTTAAAAAAGTAATAAAAAATAAATAAATAATCTGTGTTTCACAGAGTATAGCTAAAAATTCCCAATTAACAAAAGTTTTCTTTTTTTCTTCGTATATAGAGGAAGTTTCAAATCAAGGGGTTAACTTTTAAACTATTAACAGCAGCCTTATACCTCAAATTATATATATAAAAAAATTCTAATGATATGTAGCTACTTTTTATTACAAATGAGCTAAAAGAGGCTGTATATTGACAAGATAAGCATATCCAAAAGAAAGGAAGCAACATCCAGCAGAAACAAAAATATGTGACAACATAAAGTGTGGAAAAAATAACTATTGAATAAATTGGACATCCAAAAAGAAAATGATAGAGAGATTGTAAATAAAATTTGATTTTTTTTTTTTTTTTTTTTTTAATATATAAGTCTGCCAGAGATCCAAATAAAAAAAAAGTGGATAATGTTGAATAATATAAGTGGAAGAAAAAAATCAGACTGGTGGCTAATAAACCAAGGACGTTGGGCTATGGATAAACATTTTAGGTCTGGCTTTAACAGCTTAGCAAAATATGATTTATTAATTTAAAACATCTATTGAAAATCTGATTAATTGCGGCATTTATCAAATTTGGTTTAAATGCAGGTTATTTTACATAGGCTAGACAAAACATACACTCAGAATTTGAATCAGCAAGCACAAAAATTATATTACATAAAACAAGACTTGAAACATTCTTCCACAAGCACAACATTATTCTTGATCAGTTGGATTTTTCTTCCACTCATATTATTCATCACTGTCTCTCTTCTTTGGATTTGAATTTCTGAGAGGCTTATTGTATTTTTAAAAAAACTTCAAATTTAGTTAATAATCTATCTGGCACCCACCCCCTCCCCTCTTTAACGTGCAAGCTTTGGTTTCGCAGAGAAACCAAACATTTGACATAATTTAATAATTTTTATGCAGAGGATTTTTTTAATTATTTTTCCCTTGTTTTAATCAGGTTTTAAAATTTTGTTCCTTTTCTGTTCTGTAGATAGCAGAATTATTCCAAAATTTAACAAATAATACTTCAAAGGAAGCTAAAAGCGTAAGACACTAAAAGTTTCTTAGTGTGTGCGGGTGCAAATTGCTGGTTTGATGATGCACTCATGTCTAGTTTTTTTTTTCATTTAATGAAAAGTTGGACTATTATTTTCACCTTTAATAACTTTTACGAGTTTTTGTAGTTGATAATGTTTACTTAAAAAGTGTTTTATTTAGAAATTATATAAATTAACTGAGACATTACTATAATTAAATTACATAAAAACCTTTTAAACTTGCCTCATTATTGAGCCGTAAATTTTTCTTCAGATGAAGCCGACGAAGAGGCCTGGGTGCCCAGGTGAAAAATTTATGGCCCAATAATGAGGCAAGTTTAAAAGGTTTTTATGTAATTTAATTATAGTGTTTTATTTTTTAAATTAAATAATATTTGAATTTAATAAGGTTAATTTATAGATGTTTCAAACTAAAAATTTGTCCAAAAGGAAGAATGCTACTTTTTTATTTTTTAAATATTTATGATCAGCTACATGTCTAAAAGCCCTTTTAAAAATTAGTTTAGTAATGTTTTAAATAAATTAAGTAGTGAATGTTAAAGGGTTAACACTTAGCACTGATGAAGGGTTCCAAAGCCAGAACTGGAACAGCAGTCTGCTAATTTTAATCTTATTATTTTTATTTATTTATTTATTTATTGGAAGCTATATACACACAGATTTAACTTATATTTTAATAAATAAAATATCTGTAAGCAAACAAACTTTGGGGGGGGGGGCGGCGAAATTACTCGTTTATATGATTTATGGTGTTTGCTTACAAATGTTTACATTTATCATATACAGCATAGCTAAACAATTAATTATTCTACACTTTTACATAGAAATAAATAATGAAGCTAAATGGTAACAGAAAGTTTTACTAACTTTTACAGGAAAAACACAATTCAAAGTTTCTTTAGGTCCTAAACGAAATATTTTGTAATATTCTTTATTTTTACAATTGAACTGAGGACGGATCTGAAGAGCATGTATAACAACTGAACAGCTATTCACTGATTCATGAGATTTTAGCTGGACAGCTATGGGAAGAAAAAAAAATTAAAATTAAATGACTCATTTTGAATATGTATATACATATATATTTAATGAACAATAAAGCATCAAAAATTAAATTTATTGCCAATCACCTTTTCTGTATACATTTCGAATTAATAAATTAGTATAATAATTTAATACAGAAAACATGGATAAGAAAGAACAGGATGGCATGTAATGAACAAATAAAAATATATAAAGAGGATTATGATATTTCTATGGACAGTAGAGTCTATATAATTTGAATATTTAAGAATATAATTTTAACCGTCAAATGCACACATTTTTCCTAGAAATGTCTTTCTTGTTAAAACTTATGAATCTAAGACAACAACAACAAAAAACTTCACATATGGCTTTTTTTTATTTTGACAAATACAGTAGAGTGCCAGAAATTTGCAGCTTAAAATCCACACAGTTTGTCACAAAAAAAAAAAAAAAGAGGAAATTGCATGTGAAGTTGAAGTTAAATTTCTGATATTTTTTTGTATATTTATGTGCAAATTCTGTAAATTAATTTTCAATAAAATAATTAATATATGAAATATAATTTGTATACAATAAATTTAAAATAATTACTTTGCAGTCAAAAGGTTACTGCTGCATTTGATTACAAAAGTTTCGTCGGCAAAAATTTACTTTAAACCAGATTACATTTTTTCTTTTAAAATATCTTTTTGAGTTATTTTAATTAGTTTTAAATTGCGTAAACAATTTATTTTTTATACTGCAAGTAACAATGCATGTAATTGCAAACATTTAACTGTGAATCATATCTATGTGCCAATATATTACTTTATGAGTTATATGAAGAGAAAAAAAAAAAAATAAATAACAACAACAATAATAATAAAACAAAACAAAAAATAAATTTGCATTTTTTCATAAGGGGAGGGGACAAAAACGTTTATGTAAGTAGGTTTTATAATGTTTTTAATATATTTGCTTTTTTTTTTTTTCTAGTGGGCGGCAAATAACCACTTCTCAATATTATTTTCAAGATTAATTAGTTCTCTAAACTAACATACAATAACTTGTGTTAATAACAAGTTTTTCTTCTACATTACAAAGCCAAAAATCCAGACGTGTTAATCATCATCAATAGCTTTTTTTTTTTTTTTTTTTTTTTTTTTAGTATAAATATATCTAAAAAAAAAAAAAAAAAAGAACCGGAAATGTATTTTATTTCTTATTAATCTTCAAAACCCGGATTTAAAAAGTCTGGAAGTGGAGAGGAAAGAAAATTATAATAATAACAATTATCTAATTCAGAGCTAAATTCTATATTCTATTTCAATTATGCCCAAACTTTTAATTGAAAAAAATCTAAAATAATACTAAAAAAAAAAAAAAAAAAAAAAAAAAATCACAGAAATGTTTTTCGTATTTATTTTCTTTTATTGTAACTAGTACTAATTTCTATATGCAAATATTTCATTAAATCTTTTGTTTTTCAGATTTAATTCATTATCTTATTTATTTTTATTTATTTATTGTCATAGTTGATAAAAAGAATATTACAGAATATGTTTAAAAATTGTAATATATTATTTTTTACTTGAATATGCATATTATCCAAGTACTTAACCCAAAACATTATATTTTTTAGGCATGACCAAAAATCCGGAATCGCTGTGGTGGCGACGATTTCGGATTTTCGTCTTTGTACTGTATTATTATTTTTTATCATCAGTTGTCTGTAAAAAATTATTCCTCACCATTTATACTTTTCTGCAAATAATGTTTTTTTTTTTTTTTTTTTTTTTTTTTATGTTACATCCCTTTGAAAGTGTAAAAGCGAAATCACACTGTATACGAATTACGCGATCTAAATTTTGGTGAGAAAGTTATCAACCCACCATTCTTAATTTATTAAATATTCCAGACTTACAAGCACAGGAAGCACCAGCGGGAACTTGAATAAATTCTCGAATAGGTTTTCCTGAGTGTAGTGTGCAAGAAGATACAGTATGAGAAACGGTGTCTATTAACCTAGAATTATGAACGAAAAAAAAAAATAGGTTTGTAAAGACATAGCTTCATTATTAATATAGCATTAATACAAAAAACTTACATAAAACACTCATCATTAATAAACAGCCCATAATATTGAAAATAATAAACTAATAATAGCAATTGTTAAAAAACTGTCTTAATGTCAAATTTTATTTATAAGGTAAATTGGAAATATATCTATTTTTTTACTTTAGTACTTTTAATCTATATATAAATATTACATTCTCAGGATTCACATTAAAGGGTGGGATTGCGAGAATATTTTGGAAAATCCCACTCAAAAATATATCATAAGGGGGATTTCCTTCCAATTTTTTCCCAACTCTCTTTGAGTATTTTAAAAATTTAGTTCAGTTGGGTAATATATTAATTGCTTTGAAGCCTGTAGCTTTTTTTTTTTTTAAACTTCTCTAGAATTTCTTGATAAAAGAAAAAAAAAAGAAGGAAATATTATGTAATTATTTCAAAATACTTCTTAACTGTAAATATTTATTAAGAGGATATAACAAAGTGTTTATTTTATCAACAAACAACTACGAAGTATGAAGGCTAAAAATTGCAATAATTATATATTAAATAATTTAGATTATTCCAGTTTCCACACTTCTGTCAAGCGCTCTGAGTGCTTCAAAATCAAATTGGAAATAAATTTTAAAACAAATTAAGTAATAACTTGAGCAATTTCTAATGAAAATTTAGATTCTGAATATTTGAAGCAGTATCTGTCCTTAGCCACAAAAGGAAAAAGAAAATAAATAAATTTCCATTTTACACATTTACTTGATTTTTTTTTTTTTAAAATATATGGTTCAATTTGCGATTGTAATTCTCTAAAAAAGTAATTTGAAAAAAGTAATTTATGTAATTTCTCGCTTAAATGCGAAAAATACCACTTAAATTTTTTCTTAGAGTGGGAGAATCTCACTCAATATTTTTTTCTGGTACGAACTCTGACTCTGAATGAGTAGAAACATTTAACATACACATTTGAAACTAGTAAAAGAAAATAAATGTAAGCTGTATAGTTTTTTCATAGACAAGTGCAAGTTATTTCAATTTATTATATTTACTTTGTTTTCAAAATCCATCTTTTCTATTTGCATATTAAACAATTTTAAACAGATTTATCAGTTTGAACAAACATGTTGCTGATGCTAGTTATTATTTATTTTTCTAATTCATCTTTTAACTTATATATGTATTTCTCCTTATCGTACTATCAGGGGTCGATCCAGGTTTTAATTTTTGGGTCCCTTTTTTGTGAAATTTTTATTTATTTTTGTGAAAAAAATAAAATATTGTGTAACATTTTCTATTTTTACAATCATTGTATATATTGTTTAATACCAATTTAATAGAGTTTCTCTAAGTCAAATTAAGGCATTAATTAAAAATAATACTGAAAACATTTTATAAAAGGATTATTTTTATAAAACGAAATCTTGTGAAGGGTCCGTTTTTATGGATTTGAATTTCGTGATGGGTCCCTTTTTATGCTTTGAAATTTTTTGAAGAGGTCGCAAAAGGGACCCAAAATTTACCTGGATCGACCCCTGACTATTGATTCAATTTCTCAAGTTATTATTGACTGGGGTGCTACTAAAAATTTTTCATTCTTTCTTTTTTTTAATAAGACAATTATGCTGTTGCTATCACAGTTTTATACAACAGTATCACCTAAAAGTTAACATGCACAGAAAATTAATCAAAATAACTTCTAGGAAATGTAAAATTTTTATGAAAATTATTTCCCACAAATTACTGTAATTTTTTCAAACACATCTATAACTCTGTGCAAAGAATAAGCATAACGTGCTAGTCTAAAAATGTTTAATGAAATTGCAATTTTTTTTTTATTAAATAAAAATTACAGTAATTCTTCTGGCAAATATGTGAAAACAATGTTGTTGAAAATTATTCAAACACAAAAAATAAAAGCAGTAGATACAAAACTATTCATAAAACTTAACAGGACTTTAATCTTACTATAATAAAATACATTAATGTTTTAATAAAATATACTAATTATTTTAAACCCTTTTCCACCAACTGTCATTGTGAAATATTTCACCTCCACCATGGTGCTAAAAGTGTGTTCGAATTATTTTGAAATTAAGTTGCCATGTTTGGCAACAGTTGTAGAAAGTTAGTTCTGTTTTGGTAACGAGCGAAAAAGGATGCTCACTCTAACATGCAAAGAAATTTTTATTTTTATTCTGTCTTCATTAATCAGTTTCTATTTATTTTTATTTATTTCACAATAATTAAAGCTTGTTACTTGAAACTTTAAAATATTGAACCACCACAGTTTTAAAATATGAAATTCGAAATGATTACTTTTGTTTTCGCAAGTGTTTCATTTTTGAACCCTTCGCAATAGTCATGCATACGTACTAGTGAGAAATGCACACATTTTTCAGCTGGCCCACCAGCGTGCAAAAGTGTTTTCTTGTTCACCCTCTGGCATCACACCTTTAACCTTTTAAAAACAATCATTTTTTGCACAAGATGGAATTGTATGTCCATAGGATTTGAATGTGCATTTGCACCTCCCATCATGAAAGGGTTAAACAGGAAAATTCCAGTTTAAAAACAACATTAAAGTCATATTTTAAATTTCTTTTGGAAACTTTCAGAAAAATCTAGTACAATAAAGACTATAAGTATTACATACTAATGCTTAAAACCAACTTTTTTAATACATTTTATAATCAGTTTCATCTATTTGTCCTGTTTATAGACATTTGAGTAATGACATTGACAATAGCAAAAATTAACATACTTGTGTGGTATGATGACTGTGACAGGAACATAAAATACAGGTCCTTTTTCAATGCAGCTTGAATCGTATGCTTTAATCTAACAAACAAAATAACATAATTTTTAATATGAACTAAATAAGTACGAACATAACAAAAAAAAATAAATAAATTATAAACTAGTATGTTATGCCAATCATAAAACTTTCTTCTATATTTTCCTATGCAAATTTGCACAATTCAAATTACATATTAAAATAATTATTTATCCAAATTATTTTCTATAGTGAGTGCAGATGATTTTCATTTTAGAAAAGTCACCCTAAAAGTCAAAAGAAAGCCGATTTTGTGCCTTACTGCAGAGTCCTGCATCAGGCTGTTTTGTGGGTCAGGTGTGTTTCTAATTTCCATTAAATTTTTACTTCTGCGTAAATCTGCAGTTCTAGACACAAAAAAATTTTCCTCAAAGACGTTTTTATTTATTTATTTTAATGTATCTAACCTTTTTAATATGGAGATTAGATGGCATTCTCTTCTTGTTTGGTAATTTAAAACAATATGACTGTGTGAGTGTTCACACATATGTCCTTTAAAAGTTTATTTATTTATTCAAATTTTATAACTAACCAAAAAGAGAGATTAATATAGTTAATAAAAAAAATCTTTTTAAATTTATGTAATTCAAGTAATTAATTAAATAGAATTTCCCGTTTTCTTTTCAAATCAAAAATGTTTCATTAAATAGCGTTTCTGTGTCTTTCAATAGTTACAAGCACATTGTTCTCTGAATAAAATAAAGCAATTTTTATATCAGGGTTTTTGAAAAGTAATTTTGTTTATACTTCTTCCCCATTAGTGCTTAACGTTTAAAATATTATATGCAAAAATTAGTCTTCCAATGCATATTGCCTTCCTTATTTTACTTTTTTTTTTTTAAGTACTGTCAAAATATTTGGAACAGTGGATCAAGTGTAGGTTTTAGTACATCTGAAATTTTATTATATTGTACGCTAAATTTTGTTTATAATTAGATTTAAAAACTAATAATTTTTTATATAATATTTAACTCTTTAAAAGATCTGTTCAGCAGTAATATAATTATGTTTTGTGTAATGATGTTTTAATTCTGCTTCTTATATAATATAAATTTAACTTTATTGCAGGTTTGGGTCAAGCAGTGAATCTAAAGTCATTTTGCATGCTTGGGGCAAAATCAAGTTTACCCGACGCGAAAACACTGACATTCACAATTGAATATTGCAATTGTAAATTCTTTATTCATCTAGAATAACACTTTGAACAATCTTACCCCCCCCCCCCCAAAAAAAAAGTCAAGTTCTGGATCCACCACTGATGCAATGGATTGAAATATAATACAATAATGCCTGTCAAATTATATACACCAAAATTTGACAAACACCAATTTAGGTCAAAAAATAACTAAATAAAACTTACAAGATTGAGTGCAAGAATTTTCAATTTAGAACTGTCACAAATTTTTTCTCATACAGAAATTTCTTCAAATGGTCAAAAATTATAATCTGGACACCTCAAAGCATTTAAATCCTTCGAAAGCTATAGATTATAATTTACAAATCCAGTATTTTTAAATTCAATAACTGTTATGACTATTATGGTTAGGATAACAATAATGTACAATATGCAAGTATAAAACATTGAAATAAGTGTAAGTAAACAAACATATTTTGTTTATAAAATAACGATTGTAAAATTTATTTTTTTAAAACAATCAAATTCTCTATGGGGTATTATTTGGTATTTCTTAAAACTCTTACCTCAATCAATTAAAAAACAATATATATTATGCCTTCCAATTTGTATTAATTTTTTATTCTTCTTAACTTCATACACAGAATCTTTGAATGCATTAAAACATTTAATGTTAAAAGTTATAAATAATTTTCAGATAACCATGCTCTGAAAATTTGAAAAGCCTACACCTCATAACAAGCATTTACCTTCTTCAATTTATATTTTCTAAACATAATTTCACTAGACAGCAGTCACATTATTACTTTCTTCTATATGTAATATAGAGAAAGTATTGGATTCGTAAAAATTTTCGACCTCGGCTTTTTGATGGATTTACACGTTTTGAGAGCTGTAGAACACGATTTGACCCTTTTTAGAAAATGTCTGTCTGTCTGTCTGTCTGTCTGTCTGTCAGTCTGTCTGTGTGTGTGTGTGTGTGTGACAAAATTTTGTGGCAACTGTATCTCAGGAACTACTGCACAGAATTTCATACGAATTAGTATGTAGTTGCACATTGACATAAATTAGTGTCTATCAACTTTTGGTAAAAATTGTCTTACAGGTTGCGTTGCCATTCCGCTTTTTCTAAATTTTTAACATGGTAATATAGGACAAAATTTTGTATAAATGCGCATAAAGAGAATTATTTTTTAGTAATCATTATGAAATTTACAAGAATTATTTATAATAGAGGTAGTCAACTGGGGAAAAAAATTTGTATGCGTAGGAGCCTCGTGAACCCCCCTGGGGGGGAAGTCCCCCCTCGAGGGGAGTAAATTTTCAAGATGGGTATCTTTCGAAAGGTCTCGTCAATACCTTTAAAACGAATGGTTGAACTATAAATCTGTGATAATTTAAAACAAAGTAATCGATTTTTTTTACTTTTAACAAAAAGTAACTTAGAAAAAAAATCGTTTTTTTTTTTTTTTTTTCTTTTTTTTTTTAACGAAATTTAACCAGACTTGGTATTTAGTTGGCCCCTGACATAAACTGGGGCTGAGTAGATTTGGGGATCAATCACTCAACAGGTGGTGCTGTGATCGTATTTTTTCTAAATTTTTAACATGGCAGTATAGGATAAAATTTCGTATAAATGTACATAATGGGAGTTATTCTTAACCTGTGATTGTGAGATTAATATGAATTATTGATAATAGTACTAGTAGTTAATTAGGAAAAAAATCTCGGTCATCGCTCCCCCCCCCCCGGGGGGAAGTACCCCCCGGGGGGGGGGTAAATTTTATTGATGGGTATCTTTCGAAAGGTCTCGTCAATATCTTTAAAACCAATGGTTGAACTATAAATATGTGATAATTTAAAACAAAGTTATCGATTTTTTTTTTTTTTTTTTTAACGAAAAAAAACTTTGAAAAAAAATCGTTTTTTTTTTTTTTTTTTTTTTTTCTTTTTTAAATATTGTTACTGCGTGAATTTGTATAGAAAAATATAGAAGAAAGTCTTGTGGTGGCCACAGCATACTAGTTTTTTTCTTTATATTTCATTTTTTAAGCACCCTTGAGTATTTTTTTTTTTTTTTTTTTTTTTTTTGGGGGGGGGGGGGATAAAATGTACCAGTTAATACTTTTTTTTTTTTTTTCTAAATCTAATTTTATTTTTTCAATTTAGTTTATTTATATTTATTGCTTCTTATATGCATTCACATTTGAGTTTTAAAAAGTGCATGCTTCATGTCTAAAACAAATTTATTTTTAGAACAGTAATTTAAATATATATATATTTTTTTTTATTCCTTGGCAAAAACTACATAGGCAATCCAAAGAGAGAATATTTCCATGGACAGATATACAAGTATACAATCTGAATGACAAACAATTCATTCATCATCATCACAAGTGCTTAGGGAGTACCTGCAGTGATCGATATCACCGCTTACCTCCACCTGAAGTTGTAGAAGCATGATGTGTTACATGATCAAGAAAGTTGGGCTTCTTGCAGGGCTCAAAAATTATATTGCCCGACATGCCCCGTAAAAATTCAAACTGGGCATGTACTTTTTCCCTCTGGCATGCAAATATTTAATCAAGAGAACTTTTCCAAAAATAAAGTGTGTTAAAATATAGTTTTTTGACATTAACATTGACTTAAATTAATATGAAATAAACAATGCCACTATAGGTATAATGTTGTAAAATTCTTTTCACTACGTATGTAAATATTTTTTATTAATATGCATTTGAATAAGATACTTGAGCATGTAAAAGTTTAATTCGGGCATGTATCTTCCAGACTAACATGTAAATATTTTTGGAATTTTGAAGCCCTGGCTTCTTGACTGAAGTGAGCTCTAGAAGAACTTGATGTGACAATATGATGAAACAAAAAAAAAAAAAAAAAAAAAAAAAAAATCATGTCAGCCTGACGAGAGGCAGTAAACTAAAAGATGTGTGTGTGTGTGGGGGGGGGGGGGTTAGAAAAAAAAACTAACAGCTATAAGGTACTTGATGGAATTACAAAAGTCCTGCACTCTGTCAAAAAAAAAAAAAAAAAAAAACTTTTTTTTTTTTTAATTAACATGATTAGATTACACACAGTCCAGCCTCAGAGCCCCCTCGGTCTGTCCAAGAATGTTCTGCCTTGAAAAAGACACTTCTAGTAACAATAATAAGAATTGCTGGATAATTATGTGTATTAAATGTTTCATGTTAAATACTGAAAAATTAGAACAATTCTGAACCCTGTTAGGAGAAAGGAGCTCACAGAACATTTACAGAAGATTAACACTCATCTTCCAGAATTCCCAGGTACAATTGGATTCATGGATTTGGATTAGAATCCCCCAACAGAGAAACACACACAGACATTTTCTCAAAAATGGTCAATTCATGTCCAAGACATTTAAAAAATATAAATCCATCACAAACCAAAAGTCTAAAATTTTTATGAATTGAATATTTTCTTCTATTGAACATGGAACAAAGTTATACATATGAAAGGATAAAAAGAATTAAGATTTTGAATTATTATTTTAAATATTAAGTGATAACTTAATATTAATATCTCAGAATAATTCTTAAATTTAAGAACATCTTAATGGGAATTCTATTCTAAGAGCCCAAGTAAAATTGGTTTTTCAGCAGAGCACATCATAATGCAGGAATCAGATTTGAGAACAACTTTTAGAATAAAAATTATGCAATCATCAGTTTTTGGGGCAAAACAATGCACATTACTTAATCCCAAATATCAAGACCTGAGCTAAGCTGGCTGTTATAAATCAGTCATATCGAGAAAGAGATACTAGCTCCTTTTTCTCGATATGGTTGGTCAATGATAAAGCGTAGGCGGGAACTAGCTCAGCTAACTGTCCAATAAGAATTCATAGAGGGAGTTTAGGTTAGGAAATAAGTGGTAATTAAGCAAAAGCATGCGAAAATCAGGGCTTTTTTCTGTATTGACTTAACTAACAGACTTACATTAAACATTTCTTCATCATGTTAAGCTTGCTAACTAAACTTGTGGCCTTGCGGAGCGGAGTCGCTATGGCAAATTGACGACCATCGGCACTGTCGTACGATTGTTTCCATGGCTATCCGCTCAGGTTGCCTCATGCCCGGCCAAGAGACTGCATCTTGAACTTAATAAAGGATACTAGTTAACACCCGTCAAAATTTGACGGATGATGTTCAACTAAAATCTCTTCACAGCATAAATTTTAAAACACCCTTGCTTTAATATTTTACATTGCTCTTAACCGGTTTAAAACCCCCTGCCCAATTTCCCATATTTGTAAAACCACTTGGATATAATCCAAAATATTAACTTATTGTAATCTAAAAATAAACTGCAAATCGGAATAAAGTTAAATTTTGTTTTTACTGGAATAGTGTTATAACACTTTATTCTATCAAAATAGTATATTTCAACAAAAGTATACTGTTAAAAATAAATAAATAAATAAGAATGAATTTAATACTTTAGCAAATTAATTTGCTCATTACATTTTTAATAATAAATTATACTATGTAAAATTTTTACTCGTATAAAATATCAATATTTTAATGTTATTCTTTTCAAATTATTTTTACTCTAATATAATATCGAAATGAAATATCATAAATTATAATAATTAGATAAATAATAAATAAATAAATAAAATAAAATAAAAGCTCCTTTGATTTTAAATATTTATCTCCATCTTTTCTAAACAAAGTTTTCAACTGATGAAAGTTAACTTTTAAAGAACAATAAACTTTGATAACTTGTTAATTTTAAAAGATTTCTTTTTTTTTTTTTTTTTTTTTTTTTCTTTTAAGAAATGGAAAAAAATAATTTTAAGAATACGGTATAATATATTGACATGGCAACAGATGGCACCACTTCCAGTGTACAGAAATTTTCGGCGAGTGAAAATGCATACAATGGTAACCGATACGTATTCGCGAATTGCTTTGTTTTAATAGGTATACTTCCTTGGAAAATATGAATTAATCGTGTGAATTATTTTTATGATTGAGCCACGGTGTAATATTAACTTTAATTAGGCGTTAATGAGATTTAATTAGGCGTTTTCCATAGACATATCAATATTAATGTCATCTGCTTGACCTATCATCGGTATTCTGCATAAAAGGAAGGAATATTCCCATTTCCAATTGGTTCAAAGTTTTCTCGTGCATGCCCAGATAGTACGATTTTGGTCTTATAGAATATGCTTTGTGTTTTAATATTTAGATTAGTTAATCTGATGTACTCCTCATCCTTTCTAAGATAATTACACACCCTTGGACACCTCGTTTTAATATTTTACATATACCATAATTTAGTGTATATAAGCCACAGCTTATTAAGATGTTGCGAAAAAAACAATGCTTTTAGATAAACTGCACCGGAAAGTAAGCCGCGGCTTATGCAAGTATTGTTACGATGATGTGACAGATAAGGAAAAAAGATATCAGTTTTCTGACATCTACACAAGTTAATAAAAATAATAAATTATTAATTATAAATTAAAATAATAAATTATTTAAAAAATAATTTGCTATAAAGAAAATAAAATCAAACTATACCAGTATGCAGATGTAATGCAACAAATATGAGAAACACGGGAACAAGATGGTGGAATCCGGGCATATATACAAAGTCATAAAAATAATTAATTATAAATGAAAGTAATAAATTATTTTAAAGGGTACTATATAAAAAATAAAAAATAAATAAAACAAAGCCAGTATACAAATATGATGCAAAAAATCAAAAACAAGGGAACAAGATGGCGAACTCCAGACGTATATGCAAATTAATCAAAATAAGAGATTAATAGTTAATAAATAAGAGATTGTAAGCGTGAATCAGTGCTCGAGAAACTTGAATACTAAACTTCCGTTTTCGAGGGAGATCGATTGTTCCAAGAAGTATGAACGACAGTGTTATATTTATTTGGTAGAAAGTATGAATTCCTTCTTCGTATCAGCCGTGATGATAAACTGAAAAAACGTTGTGTCCCAAAATAACACAGGAAAGCAAAATCTTTAATGCAATCATTTAATAGAATTCAAAGTCATCATATGTCTTGCAATTTCAATAACACAAATTTTTTTGAACAAATTGTCAGTACAAATATTCACCCGAAACATCCAGATTAAAGTTTTTATGTATAATATATGGAAGGGTGAATATGAATGAACATTACTGGGACGGAATGGACACGGGGAGAGAAGCAAATCAAGAGACGTCTTTACAGGAACAGCAAAGAGGCAGAAGTGATGAAATTGTTGGCTGAATACATTACACCAAACCACAGAAATTTTTGATGCCAAGGACAACACCAAACTTTTTCAGTTACAGCTAATTTAGTGTAACTTTTTAAAATGTATTGGCGATTGATTTCTTAGCCAAAAAACCGTTATTAATTCGTGAGAATCTGGCAAACTAACTTTAACTCTTGACCACAAAAATTTTATCGTTAAATTCTTACACATAGACTTTAGTCGAAAAAGAATATGCGATTTCTATTTTTAACTAGCAGATGTGAGATCTGCTCAACTTTCAAAAATGACATCAGGAAACATTTTATTCTGTTTTATTTAATTGAGATGAAACGAATTGTTCTCCACAGAATTAAGCGATTGAAACCTCATCTCTTGCTTTTATTATATTTTATTTTTTTTATTAAAGAAGTAGAGATATAATGGCTTGCTCTTTTAAAGGAATGAAACCGCATATATTAACTCGCTTTTTATACAGATAGAAAATGAATTGGGAAAGAGTTAAATTTATCAGAAATGTAATACATAATTTAGAATATGTGATTTTCGATATCACAGACAGAATTTGGCATTATCATTAGATAGCCTGCACTGATAGATAGCCGTAGTCCCCAAAAATCAATGTTTTTTTTTTTAAATAGTCTGTGGCTTATCTTCACTGAAATACAATATATAATATATACATATGATTACATAACTTACCCATGCAAAATGTTCCCCAATTGCTAAACCACAAGGATCAATTTTTACAGCAATGACACGAGAAATATAAGACAAATTTAGATGTTCAGGAATGAATACCCAAGATGATTCACAGACTAGCTTCAAATTCATACTGAATGCCAATTTGCTTTCTGGATCTGAAAAATGTAAGATTAAGAAATAAATGTATTACAAAAATACAACAATTCAGAATGATATGCAAGCATTCATGAAAATTACATAATAATAAAAACTATATAATCACAAGTTAACAAGTAGTATATTGTAGCTGCTGCAAAACTTTCTTTTATATTTGCCTATACAAATTCAAGCAGTATTAGTGTAACGCACTAAGTTCAAACTCTTACGAATATATTAAATAGCCTATCGATATTGAGCAATCTTCCCTATCTTTTAAAATAATATAGACAGTGCTGTCGCCATTCTTGGCAAAATATCTAATGATATTTTGCCAATCCATAAAGTGAAGTGAAAACATTTTGATTTCTGAAGTCAGTCAGAAGTTAATCGGTTCTTGCTAAAGGATGTAGCTTTTTTCGTATTAATTGTCGGTGGCCGTGGGCCATAGGCAGTGTCCTGTATGGAGTTATAGTCATCTTATGTAACCTATATTCAACTGTTCTGTTTACTGTGCGCGATGTATATATTTACTGGTTCTTTATATTAGTTATTTAATAAAATTATTTTACACTATTTAGTTCTTAATCATCAAAACTTGAGGGTCTAATGGTATTTCAATGCACAACTGAAATCCTCTCATGGCACAACAGCTGAGAATCACTGTTTTAAAAACAACTCTTTTGGCATATGAGGTTTGTTGAGTTTGCGTGGAGTTGTTGCTCTATGACACAGCTCAGTGTAGACACTTTTTTAAATATAACTATTTGTATAAAGCAAACTTTGCTTATCCAATCAAGAGAAATAAGTTAAACATTAAATATTTTTATTTAAAAAATCATATGAAAGGACATCTGCAAAGGGTGTTATGTAACAAATTTGAAGAAAATTGTTAGAGTTGTTTTTGAGACGTCACTTTGGTGTGATTTCTAGCTTTCCATGTCTCACTACCAGTCTTACATTTTTTACTAAAAGTTGGCAGATACATCTGTACATCTAACTTACGTTAATTATAAATGTTGTCTTTTTATGTTTTGAGGTGTGATACACACAAAATTTTACTCCCTTTGACACATACACACACTGACCAGCTTCTGAAAATCACATTTTTGGACTTAGGATACCTAAAAACATGTTATTCAAGTTAAATTATAATATCAAAAATTTGGGCTACACATAATGCCTTTATTACTTATGGTAGGCGAATAATGAAAGTAAAATGTATTATCTAAAAAAATGACTATGCCAAAACTTTCTCTACATGTCTTACAGTTTAGAGTGGATTTCAAACCAGTACAAACTTCCATGACCGAACTGAATTACGAACTTTGCATATAAAGGCCAAAAAACTAATAATTCCTACACTAGGCGATAAAAACAGTACAAACAAACATGCAATGACGTAGGTTGTAGAACCAACAAAAAAATGAACACAAAGGGGTGTTATCTATTAAGATCAAAGAAGAAGAGGCAGTATTTCAATATATGCTCCTGATAAGGTACTGAATAATGTAATGCATTGAAATCATTTCTCTCAGGATATTGTTTCCGTCTTATATTTCCAAAAAAGTAATCTACTATTGAATTTTTTTATTGATATATATAAGTATATTTTAAGTAAATAGTAACATACCTGCTTGTGACCCTCCTAAAAGCACAGGTTCAATTGTTAATGTATGAACAGTGGGACGACAAGTTGAATGTACTTCTCGCAGATAAATTCCATTCTTTTGATCAGATGTCGTAATATGAAATCTTACATTTCTTCCAGCACAATTAGAATACTGCTGCAGATGATCAAAAGCTCGGTCTACCTTGAAATTCAAATTGAATAAATAAATAAATAAGGGGGAAAAAATGATCATGAGATCATTTAAATTGATATTTTAATAACAGCGTTCATATCTAGATTTTTTTTTTTTTTTTTTTTTTTTTTTTGGGGGGGGGGGGGGGGGGGACATCTTTAATCATTGCTATCAAATTTTCATATTTATGATGAACATAAATATTAATTTTTGGAATTATTAAACAGAAATGCTGAAAAATTGCTAACATTGAAAGCGTTAAAAAATAAATTAAAAATATTTGTCCAATATGCATTTAAATTCAATTAGCATGGTTTTACACACTAACTATTTTACATAGCATGACTAGTGCATTTTATACAGCCCAAGATATAATTTTCTTGCTAATGGGGAAAAATTTAGTATAGCAGAGCTATTTCCACTTATCAGTTGATATGCGCCAAAACGGTGCAAATAATATAAAGGTTTTATGAAATTTGTGTTAGTTTTTGATCTAGAGTTGTTATAAAATTTTTGTTATGCACCCACAGACATTTTCAAAAATGGTAGGGTTGGCTTGATTTTGCCCAACCTGAAAAAAAGTGGATGGGTTATTTCAATAAAACCCACTTGGAAAAACTGGAAATAAAATCCAATTGGTTTTCTTTACAATATTCTTATTTAAAACTGCAATTTCATTTAGCTTATAATAAACATATAAATATAAAACAAATTAATATACATTATTATAACATGAACAAAGAATTTTCAAAAATGTGGAGGTGCTCAAATTGCTCGGTAGATCAAACTCTTATAAATAAAAAAATAAATAAATAAATAAAAAATTCTAATCATCTCATTAAAACACAATGAAAAAAATGATATAAACAAAGGAAACCATGAAAATACAGAGTTGTTTGTCAAAAAAAATAAAAGCTAGGAGACTCAAGGATAGTAAAATATAAATAAAAATCAAATTTTAAAAGTATCTGAAAACTTCAACCGTGAAATACTGCTTATTAATAGAGGATTAATCATTCAAAACATTTGGTGAAAATCTATTGAATACGAAGAATTTAATAAAGCAACGCTAAATTATTTAAATCAAGTTTTTGTTGTAAAAGACAGATAAATGAGATTATAGAATATTTATAACACAATTATTTATTTACCTTTTTTTCTTTTTCTTGTAACTTAATCATAAAAAAAGACTTTAGAAATTTTAAACTTAAAATATTTTTTAAAAAATTTAAATTAAAGACTTTTTCTATTAGCTTGATTTGCACTAAAAAGTATGAAAAGTTTAAAATGAAGTGTTGCCTCCTAAATTTCATGCTTTAGTTAATTTTAAAAATCTAATTGTAGTGTGGAAAAACTGTTTGCACCCCTGGATTCAGAAAAATCGTCCCTTTCATTTGGTACCAAATTTATAACGAGCCACATACTTTTTAAAATGACTGAAATTAATTAAAATGAAGTGTTGCCACCAAATTTTATACTTCAGTCAATTTTAAAAAAATCTAACTGTCATGTCAAAAAATTGTTTGCACCCCTGGATTCAGGAAAATCACCCCTTTCATTTGGTACCGGACTTGTAACGATAAGACTGATACAGGGCTGCCAACATCTGGGAGTGTTAAAGTGTAGTTAAAAAACAAGAAAAAGGGTAGTTTTAAGCTACAAAGTGTAGTCGCTAAAAAATAAGAAAATGTTTAAAATATAAATAAGCATAAAATCTTTTGTTTATATTAAAACTTACTTTTTGAAATTTATTGACTTTTAATAATCTAACATACAAAAATAATACATTGGCTTGTTGCAATATAACGCGAACATTGCTGTCACATATTGTACAGTAATATGCCTGATGGGGTGATGAATCAACAGATTGCAAACATGGTCATTTAGCAGAATACTCAGATAGAAATTTTTGATCAGGAACTTTTTCTTCTTTGGATTATCACCATCATCGCTCATTTTATCTTAAAATACTATTAAATAAAAAACTAAACAAATCTGTCCACTTTTCATTAAATGCAGAAATGAGAGTCCAGCTGATAACAAACACATGATACCGCAAAACGAAAGTACACAGATTAGCATTAGACCTGTAGCGATAGAAAAGGACTTATCCAAACATCCAATCACCGCACGTACACAGTCACACTATCGTCATAGTTTATGAGAAGGAAATGAAACAACCTACCAACCTCCGGAGTTTTCAAGCTACTTCATACGTAACCGCAATTTGCAGATATGTTGTGAAATTGGGGTTTGCTTGTTGTAAACAAGATAACGATGAGGAAAGGAAAAGCATAGCTTTAAATATGCGATGCGTAGAGTGTAGCAGAAGCAGGCTCAAGCATAGTTACTATACCAATTGCGTAGTTGTTGGCAGGCCTGCTGATACTTCTAATTTATTCTCTCATTTTTCCGTTTTTATCCTGGATTCGGCAGAAGCTTTATGACAGAGAATGTAAGCTAAAAAAAGTCTTTAATAAAGAATGTTCCTTAAATCCCCAAACAAATTCTGGGAAAGAAAAAAAAATTGAAAAAACTTGATACAACAACAACAACAACAACAAAAATTCCTGATAAAACCCACAAGGCTGAGTTTTTTCTGAAAAAAAAAAAAAAGCCCTTTTTTTTTTCTCCTAGCTTTGAAAAATGGTCAAATTGTGTTCAGATCATCTCAAAAGTATAAATACATTGTTTTCACAAATTCAATACTATTTCTTACACTACATAAGAAAAGTAAAAATTACCTGCAGCAAACCATGTCCCATGCTAAAAGGAGTGTAAGTACTGACTTTTAACGCTGTGTTCTCAATTGCTCTTCTCACACTGTACGGCGAATATGGAATTTTCTTAGCCTTCAAACCAGACAAGAGAAGCGCTGCAAATGAAAAACAATTTATTTAGTACAATTTTCAAAATTTAACAAACCAAATACAAGCAATTTTTCTTAATATAAACATTAGTCACATCACATTAACCCGTTAGGCACCAAAACTCCCACTGTGAGAACAATTGTTTAAGAATTTTTTTCTCTGCAACTAATTAAGATTTATTTTTTATTTTTTACATTAAATATTAAAACTGCTAGCTTCATTGGTAATTTTTTCAAAAAGTTTGTATGTAACTTTTATTTATTTTTTTTTTTTTTAATTATTCAAAAAAGATGTTTGTTTTTCTGCAAAACATCAGCAAAAAAAAAAAAAAACTAGTTGGCATAGGTAGACTCTGCTCAGTTCCCCATCCTATGTATGTTCTCATAAATTTCTAGTACAGGACATATTCTACTCATCTTAAGATAAACGAATTTGACCAAACGTTTGACACATTGACAGTACAAAATCCCAAACTAATAAGCTACCCACCATTCAGTTCGATATATTTATCTTATTCTAATTTATTAATTTATTTTATTGGGGTCAATTTCGTAGTTTAGTTTTCATGCAACTATTTCCAGCACAACAATCCCCAAAATGCATTTATATGGAATATTGTCCCATTTTGCTATGTTGATAAAATCTTAAATTATGAATAACTTACGAAATTGTCCAATTAGAATATTTGTAGTCAATGATATTCAAACAAGTATCATAAATGTTATTTTGAAGCTGCCTGATATATTTATGATCCTCAAAATGGACGTTTATGCTCAATTTTGCCCTGTTTTGCCATGTTAAGTAAACCGTAAATTCCAGAAATTTTTAAATAAAAAAAATTTATAGTCAGGGATGTTCATGCCAGTTCCTTAAATGATATTTTAAAAGTGTTCTGACATCTTTACTATGAAAATATCCCTCAAAGTGGACGTTCATGCGACATTTTGCCCTGTTCCACCACATTAAGTAAATCGTAAATTTCCAGTGACATACTAAATTTTTAAATTGGAAAATTCATAGTCAAGGATGTTTATACCAGCATCTTATATAATATTTTAAAAGTAGTCTGACAACTTTATGATGAAAATATCCCTCAAAAGGGACATTCATGCGAAATCTTGTCATATTCTGCCATGTTAAGAAATTCGTAAACTTCGAATAAGTTGCGAAATTTCCAAAGTAGCATGTTTCTAGTTAATGACATTCATCCTGGCATCAAAACTGATATCTAAAAGCTGTTCTTACTTCTTTATGATGAAAATATTTCTTTTCGTGCAAGTTTAAGTGAAATTTTGCCCTATTCTCCCATGTTAAGATAATCATAAATTTCAAATAACTTCTGAAGTTTTTCAATAAGAATGTTGCGAATGAATAGAGTTTTTGCCAGTGTTATAACGAATACTTTAAAACTGGTCCGACCTCTCTGCGATCAGTTGTTTGTGAGATATCGTGTACACAGACTAACATACTAACGGACTAACACACTAACGGACACCATATCCATTTTGAAATTTTTGGATTTCTCACATCAGAAAACATGTAAAAAAAAAAGTCAAAAAACTGAGCTCTACAATTTTCACGATTACCTAAGTTCCCCATACCTATAGTATGATGGGGAACTAAAAAATCAGCAAAAATAAACTCATTCGAGTGCAGGAGTTTAAAACAATGGATATGAAATAAAACAGTTCTTTTCTTAAATTATAAAAAACAGGGATCAAGAAAACTAATTTAAAAGGGTTTTGCAGTTTTTCAACATCTGTTCTACCCAATTAGCTGTCAAATCTACCATTTTGGAAACACATCATATCTTCTAACGAACTATACATATATACATATATATTTTTTAATTATTTAAACAGCATATGATTAGAATTGCACATTAAAACCCAAAATATATGAAAATTCAAAAATTTTCATTGAGATTCATATAGCGGTGTTTAATGGGTTAAAAAACTTCTTTAACCCTTTATCTACTGCATTATGAGACAGACAAAAAATGTATTTGAAATATTTTTTTTAATTACTTATGGCTGTACATCAGTTAGATTCCCGTTTTCTTCCCATGTTCCCATGTTATCCTGTGGGATTTTTGTTGCTTTGTATTATAAGAATATTCCATTCAAAAATGAAGTTTTTCGAATTCTGTTTTTTGAGTGTTACAGCTTGAATAGGTCTTTTAGCTTCGTAAGCAGTTTTTTGAAAAAATGAATTTAAATATTTTATTTCATTAAGTAAATTTAGGACTATAGGTTTGGATCACTAAATGAAACATTTAACTTTATTTTAGATCATATTATGTGAGAAATGCCGAGTTGGTTATCAGCCAGGGTAGCTCAGTGGTAGAGCAAATGCACATTTGAAATTTCAACTCTGGAAAATACTTAAGATCTAGGTCGTTTTTTAGCTGGCAATTTGCTTAATTTTTACACTATTCAAATGAACTTTTCACAAAAGTTGCTCAATATATTTAGCTTTCAGCCTATTCAACAAACATTTTTCTATCTTTTGTGCATGCACAGTAAAATAATATTTACTAAAAATGCTCATATCTCAACGAATATTAAACATGTGAATTTTATGTTTCAGAGTAATATTTCTCTAATGTTATATCAATTTTTCTGCAAATTTTGTAAAATTTTATGGAAATACGTTCTAGTTATAAGCAAAAAACTTGTCAAAATTAGTAATTAAAAAAAAAAAAAAAAAAAAAAAAACTACATCTGCCTAAATAATTTCACAATTCCCACACCAAAACATACAAATATTGTGTACATGGTATGTGTAACAATGTATTAAAGTTACAAGTCATTTGTAGCTTTTTATAATACAGGATGATCCAAAGTATTTTCGCTCTTCAATTTGTGGTTGTCCCTTAATTGCACTCTGGACTAAATCAATAGTGGAAAATATGAGTTTTTAGATGTTCTTTTGCATGTAGGAAATTTCAGGTCATTTCATCTAGTATTTTTTTTTTCATATATACAGTGGAGCACCTTTTATACGTTTCTCATTTATACGTTTTTCTCATTTATACGTTTTTTGAGTTCGGTCCCAATCACTCCATTGAATTCTAATGTTAAAATATTTCGTTTATATGGCACAAATAAATTCTTAATTTCATTTATACTTTTTTTTTTTTTTTTCCTCCTTGTAGAATCCCAAGTTTGAGTTTCATTCCAGAATTTAAAAAAAAAAAAAAAAAAAAAAAAAAAAAAAAAAAAAAGATTCTTCTTATTTTTTTTTTCCTTAGAACTATGGTGACAAAGTGCAGCTATAGAACAAAGTGCGACTTACATCAGTAGTCTGGGGGGAAGGGGGGTTAAACTGCCTTCAAACTCTGGCAACGATGTAGAGCTTCAAAAGTCATATATTATCCATTGTCCGAAAGTGACCCTTGAAAATTTTCACACATTTACAATGAAGGGCATTATTTTTTATTGCTCTTTTACAAAAGAGACCCCGTTCTCACGCAATTATCGCACTACGAGGTTTGTGAGCAACGAATCCAGCGAGCGTCGACTCTCAAAAACTACATCAAAGAAATATCAATAGAGCCGCACTTGCAGCTTTGCAAATTGCCATAGTTTGAAGGCAGCAGAGAAATTTTCAGAGATAAGCAATTGGCGACTGGGTTGAATGGTTGTTATACAAGTAGCCAGTGACCACATGAAGACCTCCCATTTTCTCTTTTAATTGATTCCAGGAATGGGGTATGAAAGGAAAAAAGCCCACAACTCTATAGGCATTTTGTAAACTTAAAGATTTATTACTCACTTCCATTGGGCGACTTGGAAGATTTTCTTATCGTGTTTATTTGACATTACGGTTGAAGAAACAATTTTTCTTCTTTCCTTCCTTTTAATCGTTTGCAAAAATGTCATCTTTGTTTAGAGAACAAAAGGCTTTAAAAAGGTTTAAATCGAAATCTTGAAAAAAATTTCTGAATTTCTATATTTTAAATTTATTCTTTAATTTTTTTTCAACTTCTTAAAAATATTTTAAATATAATTAAAAATATATCTTATTCGGATAAATGTAAAGGAAATCATAAAATCTGATTAGACTTTTATTATTAATATGATACTTTATTGTGTATTAATGTTAAAACGAATTTTCAGTTGTACGTTTTTTAGGAACGGTCCCTTGAAAAACGTATAAACGGTGCTCCACTGTATAATCAAAAAAAAAAACTAACAATTTGACTACCCACTGTAAATGGCAGATCAAGTTGCTCAATGAATTTATCCGGGATATTTGTAAGATAATTTCACTGTCCATTTTTGGTTTGAATTGATTTGATATTTCTGAAGCTATTGTAATGACAAATTTTCAAGTGGCTGCCTGATTTTAAATAGTACCATTTTAAAACAAGATGGTAGATCCTGTTCACTGTTAAACTTGGTAGAGTCCTTAATATAAGCCATACATCAAAATCTAAGCAAATCAGATCTTACATGTGTTTTTTTATAATGTGAATTTGAAATTTTCAAATGGCTGCCACTTGGAAACAAAAGGGCAGATCAAATTGGCCAATAAACTCATCTAAGGTATTTGTAAGATAAGTTCACTGTCTAATTTTGATTTGAATTGATTCAGTATTTTGAAAGTTATTGTGATGGTAAATTTCAGCGTGGCTAACAGAGCTTTTCCAAATTCCCTGACTTTTTCATGACTATTTTTCACCATTTTTTCTGACTTATATTCTTTATTTCCCACAAAAATTTCACAAAATTAATGAACAATTAAGCAATTTACATTAATTGGCATTCAAATGCGGCATATTTTTTCAAAATTAGTCAAAGTTCTCTGACTTTACATTAAATTCAATGACCCCAAGACTTTTCCGGATTCCCTTAAATTCCCTGACCCGTGGCCACTCTGAAATTTTCATTAGTTAGATACACACATAAACTAAGAGATTGTAATGGGTCAATTTCGAAAGAGAAATCAACCTAATTAAAACCTTTTCCCAACAATCAAGAAAATAATAAAAGAAAGCATCTCCGACTTTCTTTGTAACAAAATTCTTTTTTCTAGATAATGAATAAATTTTAATTACGTATTAATCCTAGACGATAGGTCTAATGCCCCAGCCCTACCCACCCGCTCCTCATGTCTTTTTCTAGTCAATTTTGTCCTTTTATTACTTCCGGTGTGAGCCTTTTTTTTTTTTTTTTTTTAAACACACTTGACATTGTGAGTTTTTTCTATTTTCGTCCCATGCTATTTCTATGGAGTTTTAGCTTTTCCCCCCCTCGTTTTCTACATTCTAAAGTGCGTGTTACAATTACAATGCATTGAATTTTCTTTCTCAACAATAATATGATGTTCGAAGCATCGAAATTGAAAAAGAATTTTGCATCATGATAATTTAGGGAGTTTCTAAAGATGAATTGTTTTTGTTCATCTAAGGAGTCCTAAGTACTCCTTAGAAAATTTTTTAGTACTAAGGAGTTTCTTAGGAGTATAAGGAGTCTGTACAAACAATGCCTAATTAAATGGTTCAAAAACATTCGATCAAACACTGTTTCAATATTAAGTGTAGAGTTGGATTGAGTTGTGGGGATTAAGGCCGATTGACTACACTAGGCTCCTACGCTTGAGAAGCAGCAACCTCCATGGAGGTCTTTCTAAGGGATCTTAACCGGCATTAATGCAAGTTTTGGAGAAAACCATGAAACACCACAAATGGCTAGGTCAACGAACGAGACCTAGGATCGAACCTAACACCTCACATCTACCAGTATTGAGCACTGAACTGCTCGGCTACTGGTGGACCTTCAATATTAAGGAACATTTTAAAACAAACAGTAGTGGAAACAGAGATGCTAAGAACTTTAATACAAGTAATGGATAGATAGAATAATATAAAGAACAACATTCGAAAAAATCTGCAAAAATGGTGAAAATATGTGTAACTGTCAATGACTTTTTACATACCAACACAACCAGCAGTATGTGGAGAACTCATTGAAGTTCCATTCATTAACTGGCTGTCTAGTAAAGTCCATCTAGGAACAGAAGTGATAGCACCTCCAGGAGCACAGATACTAACTGTTAACTGACCATTAGTTCTGAAAAAGAAAAACTTTTACATATTATCTTCAAAACGCTTAAAATTTATGCTTTACAAAAAGTTAAAATGTTTTAAAAAAAGTAATTTGAGGAATTTTAAGCCTTTCTTTTTTTTTTTTTTTTTTTTAAGAAAAGTCCAGACTGGCTGGCTATCTTTTATAAAAAATAGTACGCTGTGGCTGCTACATGCATGTGTTATGATCTAATTAGCATAACACTGTTTTATTTTTATGCTTCAACTAGCATAACACTATTTTATTTAAAACTATAGGTTTTCAGGTTTTTCTTATTTAAAAGGCTTTTTGTTTCAAATTAATCTAGATACTCTGTAAATTTTAATTAAAATCGATCACAATTTAATTATTTAAAATAATTCCGTTTTCACTTTGTAAATTAGCATTTATAAAAAAAAAAGATAAATAATTCCAACAATTCCGGATGAAAACAATAATATAATTGATTATCCTTTCAGTAAAACTACTAAAAAAAAAATAGAGAAATCCCTAAAATACCAAACAAATAAAATAAAGGAAATCTAAAATCAGAATAAACCAAAATTGTTTTATCAGTGGTCAATGTTTATATTTCATATTTAAGATATTTTTTAAAGTTTTATTTCCATTTATTTCTAGTTTCATGAGATTGCTTTTTAAATTTTATTTAATTTGATTTATCACTCATTAAAATAGCTTAAATTTTAATATTTTTCCTTTCAAAAAATCTCAAAATCAAAAACAGCTTTTTTTATTCACTAAGTTTCTAAAATCGAAATTCAGCCATGTTTTCTTAAAGTATTTGTACTTCCCGCACTTTGAGAGGGGGGGAAATTTTTCTACAGGCTTCTCAAACTTTCCAAGGACGCACAGAGGATGAAATCTGAATGTGCCATGATAAAGCTAGCGTCACTTCTGACATCAGTAGCATCCCTATCTAGAGTGCTGATCGGCTCGTTTCATGAAGAGCACGAATTTACGATAGCTCTCGGGCAGAACAGCAGGGAACTTTCAAGAAGCAACAACATTTTCTCCAGCGGAGGTCGGGGATATTTTTTTCCCCATGCCAAAGCTTGGAAGTATCGCAGTATTTTATTTTTATGGCACTGAGATATGGATATTAACCAATACATTTTTACAGAACGGCAGGATGTTAGTAAAAGGCTCCTTCATTTTATCATATCATCCAAGATCCTTAATATTTATACATTTACATTTATATAATAAAAGTAAAATAAATCTAATTTAGAAATTTATTCATCAACCCTTAAAGTTAATTTCAGAAAATTTTGGAGTGGAAGGCTGATTTTTTATACCAACTATGTGAAAAATACCAGAGCCAGGAATCGAACCCGGGCCTTCCACTTTATGTGTGGATGCTCAAACTATCGAGCTACCCTGGCTGATTACCAGCTAGACATTTCTCACATAACATTCGTTGGCAAAGTCACCGAGTCTGTAAACACAGCTATATCAAGTGACATTATTAATCATGGCATAACTCCAATAGACCACGAAATTTTAAGTTAATTTAAAAATTTATTTATCAACCCAGGGTAACTCAATGGTTTGAGCATCGGCATGTAAAGCAGAAGGTCCGGGTTTGATTCCCGGCTCTGGTATTTTTCACATAGTTGGTATAAAATATCAGCCTTCCATTCCAAAAAATTTTCTGAAATGAAATTTCAGGGTTGATGAATAAATTTCTAATTAAATTAAAATTTCGTGGTCTATTGGAGTTGTGCCATAATTAATAATGTCACTTGATATAGCTGTGTTGACAGACTCTGTTCAAAATTATAAAGTAGGCATGTTAAAACTATTTTGTAGTTTTAACAGATTGTTTCCCATAAGACTAACCACATCTCACCATCCAAGATTTTTTTTTTTTTTTTTCAAAATGCTCTATTGGAATTCAACAGATGTTTCGTCACCTATAAGTGCACCTGTGCACTGTGACATCAAGATGATAGGTAGCCTTTATTATTTTCCATTTTTATTAATTGTTTGTGAATGCTGAAATAAACAGTGTCTTTACTCTGCGGTCCTATTTAAATCAACATGCTCTTTTAATGCTCTTTAATTACTGTTTATAGAACCTTGCAGAGAGGATAAAGGTGCTCCGTCTGAAATAGCTTATTAAAAATATTTCAAAATTGAAATTTTCCGTTTTTTGTTTGCAACTTTTCATAATATTCATCCTTATAGCTCTGCATTTTTTATTTAAAGATTTTTAATAATAAATATGAATAATAACAACTAAATTTATTGGATTTTCTAAAAACTTCAACTTTCCATTAAACCCCATTTTAAAAAATTACACAAAGTAGACAAACAGGTGAAAAGTAGTCACTTTATTGTTATAGCATTTGAATGAAAATTAAAATAGGATCACAGAGGAAAAATCGAAGCAGAAAAAAACACTAAATCTTAAAAATAATGAAATTCATAATTTATTTTTCACAAAACAGGCCCCCAAAATTAAAATCGGGGTTGATCTCTAAAATTATAAAAATAATTACTTACCCTGGACCACAAGATGTCCATGTGTAACCCACTCCAGGCATTTTCTCTCTCAAGGAATATTCAGCAAGCATCATGTCTGGAGATACATATGCACCAACACCTTTTATTAAAAAAAAAAAAATCAATTCAAAACATTTTGGCAAAATGAATACTTTTAAAGTTTTTTATGGAAACCTTAATAATAAACAAACATCTTAATAATAATATGTTTAACACAATACAGGGGGGGTGAAACTACCTAGCTTGCAAAAACCCTGAAAACTGTTCCTTACATGCAGATAAGGGCCATTTATTAATGATATATCATATGGCTACCTATATTAAATAACATTTATAGACTTTGTAATACATTATAAGGCAAATTAAACATTCAAAATGAGAATTTCTGTAAAAACAAAGTAATTTAACATGTAATTCAAAGACAGCAATATTTTCAAAAACCCTGAATTCAGGGGTAGCCCCTTAAAAGTTTCACCCCTGACAATATTCTTACTAAATATTCATTTTCAATAATACTGAATATTGATATTCATTAATAAAATTCTTACTGAAGATTCATTTCTTTCTAAATAATTGACCATTTTTGCCATTAATAGATGGTGCTACCATCCCCCCCCCCCCCCTCAAAAAAAAAAAAAAAAAAAAAATCAGTAATCAAGAATGTGATTAATCCTAATAATTCTGGATAAGAAGTTTCATACTATATGTACATGTGTCTGTGTGTACATATAAAGTGTATTGAAAGATCTGTTCAATAATAAAACTTATTTTGTGTAAAGAATTTTTATTAAGCATAATTCATGTAACATAAATTTAACATTGCTTTACTGGGGAGGTAAAAAGGTGTGGTTTTGGGTCAGGTGTGGGTCATATTTAACTCACCCGAGCAGGAACTTTACTTAGTGCATACAAACCATAAAACAAATTTACATTACTGAGAACTAAAATGGTAAAAAGCAAAAGTCTGATGTGCAAGCTAAAAGATAATTTTTAAAAAAGTGACAGACAAAATCAATTCGATATGTAAGAAATATGCAACTCTGTCACGTCACAACAGTCATTTGTGCTTGTTTGAGTGTCAGTAAATCCCACTACTAGGATTTACAAAATATTTTTTATCAAAAAACTTAACAATTGTATTTCATGAATAAGATAGTAAATAATAATAATTGTTTATAAAATTGCATTTCATTCTTAAAGTGTATAGGATGCTTATTTAGAACGTCTGTGTAAGTGATTTATGTTACAAATTACTGATGTATATTTAAATTAATGCATTTGATTGGTTTTATGTGTGTTTTACATTAGCAGACAACTTATTAATTTTTTTTTTTTCTTTATCTGTTTTTTCTTTTCCTTTTACCTAGTGCAATCACTAAAGATAAGAATAATTTTATCCATATGCTTCTTGGAATATTTGCATTCGATTTAAATTGGAAGGGGAAAAAAATAAATAAATAAAAGATTGTGAGAAGAAATTATTTTAAAACTTCTTGCAATATATCCCTAATTTTTGTTTAAAAAAATAAAATATTCTATAAAAAGAATATTATAAGGACATAAAAAAATAATTAATAAAAAAAATTCAAACATTTCTTTTCTCTTTTGAATACAGCATTTTATTTATTTATTTATTTGTTTTGCTCTCTAAGTTACTCAGAAAGTTAAATTTTTGTCATTTTATGTAAAGACATTTTTCAATATTACGGCCAAAATTTTGGAAAGGAAGCAAAATACTCATTGATGAAGATACGTAATTTGAAAAAATATCTCTAACAAAGCAGACATATTATAAATGCAAAGACTGTAATGTGGATTGTGCATTTGAAATTGTTTTAAAATATATCATATACAGAAAGAATTTTAAACATAATGAATAATGTATGCTGTTACATCTTATTATATATATTAAAATAGTATAATATAATTTCTATTATATTATACTATTACATCATTCATTTCATATACATTATTTTAATAATAAATACAGTCTAACCTTGTTAACATGAACTGTTTCCACAATCTACGCCAAAATGAAGATCAATATAGTTATATGAAAATTAGTTACTGATAGCATGAACTACTGATAACATGAACATTTTTTTATCCCCCTTGAGATTCACGTTAACAAGGTTGAACTGTATCACTAACACATTGCTCATTTTGAAGGATACACTTAAATATTTCATGTTGATTTTTCTTTTTTTTTAATATTAAAAAAATTATTATTTTGATTATAATAGTTTTATTTGAAAATATTTAAATAAGTGTAAATGTTTTATACTTTGTAAGATACAAGTAAAATAAAATATGATGCTTTTCAAAATATTTTTTAGTTTAAAAAATTATTTATCACTTCACTTAAAAATTTCAAGTGAACATTAGTATGTAAATCTTTTTTATTTCTCTATCAAGTAAAAAAATACAGGCAAACTGTTTTAATACTCATAATTTTTATTTTTATAATTTGAAAAATAGTATTATTTTAATGTAAAATTACCGATTTACATGAAAATCTTAAATGATTTTTATAGTTTTCTGCCTGAATGTGTATAATGCAGATTTGTTTTATAACTGTCAATTTTAAATAACTGTCAGTATATTGCTTAAGAAAATGATTATTAGGGCTGAGGGCCTATTAGTCTCAATCTGGGATTTTTGTGTTGTCGATTTCGATAGTTGGACATTTGTTGAATTCTAAAATTTATCGAAAATATAATTGAATAATTTGAAAGCGATGTTATAATTTGAAAAAAGAAAGAAAGAAAAAAAAAAAAAACTAATAGTTCTCCGTCCTAAACTAAATTCTGCTTTTGCCAGAATTTCATCTAAATCTTTTTTTTTTAATTATTATTATTATTGAAAGAAAAAGAAAAGAAAATTAATAATAATCAGTATTGTTACAAGCGATATCGAAAAAGTTTTTTTTTAATGATTTTGAATTAGGAAATAAAAAGTGCGCGTGAAATAATATGAAATAAAAATAAGTAAAAAAATGAATTTAATGATTTAATGTTTTTGTTTTTCGGGGGCTGCTCATGCATATAAAAAATGCGTATTAAAACGAGTCGAAGAAGGAAGCAAAATAAGTATTGAGTTATATTACGATAAATACGATATATAATAGGATACGATATATTAGACCTATCGTCCAGGGTTACTAGGCATTTTCGTTGAAAGAAATAGTTTGTTCGTTCGGTGCAACTTGCACATTAGTCCCATGAGGTACAACTTTCACATTAGTCCCTTGAGGTACAACTTTCACTTTAGTCCTGTCAGGTACAACTTGCACATTAGTCCCCTTTAAATATTTTTTTATGAATTTTTATTAAAAATTAAGCTTAACTGTGCATTATCTCTCGCCTCATGAAATCAAATTACGTGCATTGGCTCTGACTCCAGAAGAGTATCTGATCAGAAAGCTACTGTCATGAACAGGTTAATGATCACCTATCATGTTAACAGCAAATTAATCATTTGCTGCAATACTGACTTAATGAGAGAATTCATAATTCAATAGCAATATTTTTTCATATTAATAATTAGTTTATCAGTATGTACTTTTTATTATTTTCTAACTTGAAAATATATATATATATTTATAATTTATGTACAGTTATGTACTACATTATTGTTTTATTAGTAGATTTTATTCAATTTCTTATTCAGAACCTTTGTTTTGTGACAAGCAATGCCAACAAAATTTTGGTAACAGACTTTTTTTTAAATGTAAAATTACCAACCTAATATTCAGTAATGTTAGTTCCCACCCCTTTTTCTACACTACTTAATTCTCTTCAAATGTATTTATGAAAAAAGAAGAAAAGTATTCTTAAGGGCCTTCTTCACTCACCGCCGCCGGAAACCGAAGCTAATGTTATTCTATGGGAAATTTTTCTTTACACATAACTTATTAACTAATACATATTTTTAAATTCTGTTTTCACATTCTGAAAATTTCCAGGTGTTAAATTGACGGACCTTTTTTAAATTTTTTACATTTTATTTTGAAGCTACAAAATACGAATTTTCAATGTATGAATTTTTTTCATTTTGCAATTTCAAAATAAAATATTAAAAATTAAAAAAATACATTTTTAAAAAAGGTCCGTCAATTTAACAGTTCGGAATTTCCTGAATGTGGAAACAGAATTAAAAAATATGTATTAGTTAATAAGTTATTTGTAAAGAAAATTTCCCCATAGAATAACAATGGCTCGGGTTCCAGCAACAGTAAGTGAAGAGGGCCGTTAAGAAAAAAAAAAAAAAAAAAAAAAAAAGACTGGCAAGGGAAAAAGAAAAAAAAAGTCTGATATTTAAAAACACTTTGGCTTATTAATTAGGATGTTGGCAACTATGAAAAATGGCCATATTCAAAACATCTCAGAATCAGGGCTTGAAATTAGTGGTCATTAGTTGTATTATGCAACTAAATATTTTGTTTGATGACCATAATTTTATACCTAGTCGTCACTTTAACGCCTCAGGGATTAATCCAGCCTTTTAAAAATGGTACCCCATTTGTGAATTTATAAAATAATTTGTGAAAACATCAAGTAAGTTTGTGAAAATTAATGATACTTCAGAACAATTAACTAAAATGCGTAAAGCAGTTTTTTTTAATTTTAAAATACATTTAAAAAATAAAATGAAACATTTATAAAAGTAAATATATATATGGGCGAGTTAAGTTGTTTCTTATACGTAAGATAAGTAGGTGTTTACTTAGATATTTATCATTCTCTCCAGTAAATATTCAAATTGAGGGTATTTTTCTGTGTTCGATGCAGTGAAGCTTATAAAATATTTTAGTGTGCAATTATATTGCTGAGAATTGACTTTGTGAAGGTACCTCTTTGTTGAAAGTTGAATTTGTGAAGGTACCTCATTGCTAAAAATTGACTTTGTGAAAGTGCCTCAATGCGGCACTAAATTTGTTCTGGATTAACCTCTGCGCCTACCCCCTTTAGTGTGCAGTTATAATGTGCAATGAAAATAAAGACACTAGCAACAAAGTAGTAGAAATAAATTCCTAGCTTTCTTGTAAAAATATTAGCACTAGCACATTTTTAAAATGGAAAAAAACTAACTAGATAATTTATCAGCATTTTAAGTAATTGCAGTTTATGTACAACGTTTACGCATATGTTTCTATGTGTAAATAATTTTAAAATGGTACCTTAGTACAATATAATTGCAACTAAGAAAGAAATGTTAGTTGCCATTTAGCACCCAACTTTCGGAATGTATAAATCCATTGAAAATATGAAGTAAAACATTTTTCACAAATCTAATACTTTCATCTTATGTTTATAGAAGAAAGTAACAATATTATTATAAATAAGAACATATTTGAATATGAATATGCAATATAAAGTTACATCTACATCAAGATTTTTTTTTTTTCAAAGAATTTTTTTTGTACCAATTACAGAATTAGTAGACATTGTAGGAGGCGTTCCAACAGTTGATAGAGCTGGTCCATGGTTTCCAGCACTTGACACCATTACAACACCATATTTATCGACAACGTCATGTATCATATCCATCACACGTCTATTGGGAGAGAAAGAATGCTATTATAAAAGTTATCAACACAAATGCATATCTTATAATTTTAAAATGACTAATTTGATGGCAGATCAATATGAAATGATAAGAAAAGTACGAAAATTGATAAGAATGGATTAGATTAAAAAATATATAATATCAAAGTCTATGAATGTTCAGACAACAGCAAAAAGCTATCTTTATGATCAAATTTTAGTTCCCTTATAATTTTCTTGTTTTAAATAAAATAAAATTTATCTGTTCATATTTTTTTACCATGTTTTTATTAACTTCGATTCTTGTTTGTCCAGTACAAATCTTGCAATCAATTTTTAATTAACTTCCCTACTAGCTAGACATTTGAAACTTTCAGAATAGCTCAGAACCCAGTGACAACACAATACTTTGAAGCCCGATTTTTTTTATTTTTGATTAGTTTTCTTTTAATTAATTAAAATATGAAAATAATAACCTCCTATTAGCTTTAATAATACCCATTAAAATATTAGCTATAATTTAATTGTTGCCAAAGAAAATTTACAAGTTCATTTTCTTTCGACATAAAAATAAATACATTTAATTAAATGTGAACGTTAAAAAGTTAAATTATGCATGTCACAAAAACTGACGTCATTATCACTTTAAAACTTTTATACACATTGATAAACTGCTAATGTAGTTCTATAGCTATTCAACAGAAAATTTAAAAACAAGGTAAGATAAAAAGTTTTTTATCTTATAATTTTTATAAGAAGTTATAATGTCTTGAAATTATTCAGAAATTACAATGGCTGCTACATGGCATTCACATATTAAATGAGGCATAAGAAGCCCTGTCATTAATTTCAGGACGATAAGCCTATTCCTCCTGCTTTGCAGCGTCTTTTTCTTGACTATTTTTTCAGCATTTTTTGATGAGCTTTAGATGTTTTTTTCCCACTTGTCATTGTGAGATTTTTTTTTTTTTTTTTTTTTTTTTTTAACTTTTCTCCACTTTTTTCCTCAAGCTGAGCTGTGGTGAGAGTTCACTCACTTGCCCACCTTGACGAAATTACACACTAAGCAAAATGTAGTAAGTCCTGTCGATGTCTCAAGGGTCTCAAAGCCCACCTTTCCTGCTTTTTGTTATTATTCTTTTTTGACTGTTTTTTATGCATTTTTGCAATGTGTTAGTTGAATTGTTTTTTCACGCTACTTGTAATATTAGTTTTTTTTTTTTTTTCCTTCCTTTCCTTTAATTTTTTAAGGCTTTTCTATTCCGTGGACGGGGGGGGGGAGAGAGAAAAAATTAACAAATGTCAGAAAATGCAAAAAAAATTGACGTGTCTTTAGAACTGCAGTAGGTTTTGTTAATTTCTGTCTAATATCACATAAAAAATCAATACTATGCTAAGGCTAGAATATACATTTTATTTAATAAAGAAAAAAGTATCAACTAAATTTGAATGAGAAAATCATCTTAAATGTTGTCTTAACAAATTAGGAAGTTACATTTTATGAATTTTGATAGAGTCGTAAAATAATTTACAAAGGCACAAGAAATATTTATTATTAATATATATATAGGGTAGGTGCTCCAGTGACTGGCATGCTCCAGTAATTGACATCTATCCCGAAATAATTAATAAATAATAAAAATAATAAAATCATATATTTTACATATAAGAATTTCAGCATTTTATGTGAAACACTGGAGGCATGAGGTGCTAATAACTGGTAAAATGAATAACTAGCAGTGTCAAACACTGGAACATAGGGGGCCAATGACTGATAAAATGAAAAACTGGCAGTGTCACTGGAACATTGAGTGGGTGTCAAACAAAAATTCATAAAAAAAAAATAATTGTTATCAAATGCATATATTTTAACATATATGTGGTTCTGAACGTCTTTTATGCCATTTGCATTAACTTAAGATTTCTAAAAATATTTTCTGATGACTAGAACCTTAAAAAAACATCAGATTGCTGTAAAAGTGTCAATCACTGGAACACTTACCCTATATATATAATGCATAATATAGAAGAACAGTCAATATATATATTGATTGTTGCATACTCGGGGGTTTGAGAATTGTCTCCCAATGAGTGACAAGTCTTGCAGATGCGAAAAAGTTTATGTACAGAAATTTCCAAAAGATTACAGATCTGTAAAACAGGCATCAACTTCAGCTTCACCAGAAAACGTATTTTAAATAACAGCTGACTACAGCAAATTACAGCATAAACTGTAGCATAACATTAAAACACAGCAATAGGCTGTAATCAATAGGAGAGACTTAGTCAAGCAGAGCTCTTCACAGTACGCCAGTTGACGAGGAAACTGACCGCAATGGCTGGATTGGGATTCCTTTTACAGCCCCCATTAATAAAGAAATTTCTAGTAATTTCTCAACTAACTGAGTTAGAGCTTAAATATTAGGTATATTAATAATAAAAATTTACTCGCTAACCTCGCCAAATGTCACCAAAGAGCCATGGGCGTCGGCAGAATGGGGCAAGGGGGCTGCTTGCCCCCCCCCCCTTGAAAATTCTACTAAGCATTTTTTCTTTAAATTTGAAACTATGCTATCAGAATTTTAATAATAATAAAAAAAAATCAGGTTGTGCCCCCCCCCCTGAAATTTTTTCTGGCGATGTCACTGCAAAGAGCAGAAAAGTCACCAAGGTCTGCTCTGGTGAAGCATTAAGTTTTAAAGGAAAATAAGCTATTTTAATGCAAAAACAAGCTAGAAATACAAAAAATTAACCTTTTATAAGCTGACTAAGCCTGTTTGAATAAAATTACATAAAAACTAGTATGTTGTGGCCACCACAAAACTTTCTTCTACATTTCCTAATACATATTCACTCAATAACAATATTAAGGGGGGGAAAAAAAAGATTTTTTTTTTTTTTTTTTTTTTTTTTTTTTTTTTTTGTTAAAAGTAAAAAAAAAAAAAATCGATAACTTTGTTTTATATTATCACAGATTCATCCATTCGTTTTTCAGGTATTGACGAGACCTTTCGAAAGATACCTATCTTGAAGGGTACTTCCTCACGGGGGGAAACCGATGCCCCCACATGCACAAAATTTTTTTCCTAGTTAATTACTACTATTATCAATAATTCATATTGATTTTACAATCATAAGTTTAAAATAACTCATTATGCACATTTATACGAAATTTTGTCCTATACTGCCATGTTAAAAGTTTACAAAAAATGTGATCACAGCGCCACCTGTTGAGCGATGGATCCCCAAATCTAATCAGCACCAGTTTATGTCAGAGTGCAACTAAATACCAAGTTTGGTTAAATTTCATTCATTGGTTCATGAGATACAGCATCCACAAAAAACGTGATACACACAGACAGACAGACACATTTTCTAAAAACTATCAATTCGTGTTCAGGACATCCCAAAACGTGTAAATCCATCAAAAAATGGAGGTTGAAAAATTTCACGAATCCAATACTTTCTCTATATTTCATATAGAAGAAAGTAATAACTACTATTATTTACAAATTCGTAACATGTGATTCCTAATTCTTTGATTAGCTGCAGTGGAATAAACAAGTGAGTGAAGATTCCTTGGCTGTCCAAGTCACCAAACATTACTCTATGTGACTTTTTCCAGTAGAGGCTTCTGTGAAAGACAAAGTATAAATGCTACCACTCACTATCACACAACTTTGAGGACCTACAAACAAACATAGGTAATGTTTTGAACTTAGTAACACCATACATACTGAAAAAAGAGTAGGAAGAAACTGACTATTACCTGGGCATTTTGTACATGACTTGAAGATATCAAACTGAACACTTATCCCAATATACTAAAATACCACCATTTTGAATAAGCCCGTATAAAAACTTTCCTAACATAATTGTATTCGTTTGCTTCTTAAAAGTTAAACCCATACTATGAATAGCTGGAAATGATCTATTTAAAACTTTAGGCATACATTTTTAGGAGTCTCCTCAAACATTCTGCATGTGGAAAGAGAGGAGCAAATTTTTTGTTCCGACACCGAATATTATATTACTCTTTTACTTCTCAAAATAATAATACATAAATAAATAATATCTTACAAAGGAATTTGCAGTAATAGTATTTGTTACTTTTCCTGAAAACTTAATTCTTATAAATTGTAACACTAACAAAAAGATAATAGAATTTCATAAATAATTAACAGAAACATTACACAGAAAACTTTATTCCAACTTGTACCATAAATTTAAATGACTTACCCACCACACCAATGTGCAAATTCACCATAGCTCATATTAATAACATCACAATGGGAATTCACTACCTTTATCAGCTGCAGATACAGAATAAAAATAATAAATAAATAATAAATACTGAATCATCATTAAACAGATTACAAGTTTAATTAAAACAAATACAACAGAGTCAAAAATCAGACATGGTACAAGTTTACAGAAAAAAAGGCTGAACTTTTCACCCCCCCCCTCCTCCCTTTTAAAAGTGGTATCCGGCAACTGACACAATATAAATTTTTCAATAATAAAAATAATGTTAAATCTGACTGCACACATGTACACACAATAAACAAAATCAGAACAATAAATCTTACATTAAATATCATATTAATTATAATTAAAATAGTTGTAAGTGCTTAAAAAACAGACAAAATTATTACATATACTTGAAAATAAGTTTATTCTATAGAAGCATTGTTTGCTGGGGCAATTGATTAGCAAAATAATATAGTTAAGTTCATTAGGAAAATGCAGTTGAAGTGCTATTTCTTTTTCATTTTCTCCAAGTTTGAATTTAACATTTCTTGAAAGTCAATCACATAGAAAATGCTAATAATATATTGCACAAATTCAGGCTGACCCCCCCCCCCCCCTACACATGTCCAAAAAGTTTTAATGCAGATTTGCATTGATCCCAAGAATAATAATTTTCAAGCTTTAAAAGGCTGAAAAGTAACATGTCTGAAAAATCCACAGAGCTCGGGACTAGAGATTGTGTGGATTTTAAGATTTGGCAGATTTTGGGGCACATAAAAAATGCTTATCATTTTAAATAATAGAAAGAGATTATTATTCAAACTAAACCCATAATAGGGAATGACACTGTTTCACTTGATTATAAATTATTGGGTATATAAGAATAACACTGAACATTACAAATTTATATCTATTTTAAACTACACTCTAACATGCATACATACATCATTAATAGAGCTGGACGATATCAGAAATTAAATATCGCGATATATCATCAAGTTAATATCGATATTGGTGATATATTGCGATATTTATTTCAAGAGAAGGAAAATAGATATTTGCTACTTTTTAAAGACAAATGAACACCAATTTTAATGTATACAAGTGTGGAGTGTTTTCTATATGTATATTTATATTTTCTGGTATATTACTTCCAAATCTTTTTTATTAAAAAGAAAAAAAAGAAAAAAGAAAGAAAATGCATAAATAGCAACACAATGTTTTGTGTTTCTTTTAATTTATACCATTACTTTTAAGTATATTTCTGAATAGTTTGTCCTCCATTCTTTCTATTTTAAGATTTAATTATTTCAAAATCACATTTTAAGAGAGCTAATGGGTGATATGTGTTTTATTTACACAAAGTATATCATCAAGATACATAATTATAATAAAAATATAAGCTTAAGAAAAATAAAGTTGTACTTAGAATGTAGATGATTAATAAAATTTTGCGCAGAAGTCGTAACTTAACTATCTATCTCTCTCTCTATATATATATATATATCAATGATTCATTTATATACGGAAATTTTAAAAATAAATATTAGTATGAGTTTTGCGCCTAATTCCCATTCCTGAGTATAAAGAAAGTTCATTTACTAATATTCCTGTCAGTCATTGATAGCGATATGGTTGTAATTAAATTAATTTCAGTGAATAAGAAATGCACAGTAGAAATACTGTTTATAAACTTTCTTTAGAATTGCCACCGAATAAACTTTCTCGGTTGTAGAGTAATATTAATTTGAGACCCTATAACTCATCGGTATTCTAAAGGTCAATTTCTTGCCATTTTTATTTTATTTTTTATCTACTTACCATATGTTTTTTTTTTTTTTTTTTTTTTTTTTTTAAGATATGTATATTGAATTCATATTTTGTAATGTTTTTATAACATTTGGAAATTGTATTATATTTATATACTAGTACCGCCCAGTGGTTGAAGATCAATCACTTTTTGCAAAGCAAAGCAACTGCCTTCTCATAAACGGAATTAAATTGCAGCACAGCAGCGACCCCTGTTGGCCGATAGGCACGAGTCGTCCATGAAATAGAGCGTTCGAACTAAAAAAAAAAAAAAAGAAAAAGAAAAGAAAGAAAGAAAGGAAATCTTAAAAATGGTCAATTAGAGTTCAAGGAATCTCAAAACTTGTAACATCATCGAAAACTGGAAATCTAAATTTTTTCTGAATCTTATACTTTCTCCACTTTTTTAAGAATAAGTAGTCAATTTCAGTTAATTGAAATGCAAGGAAATCTCAAAACGTGTAAATTCATCGAAAACCAGAAATCGAAATTTTCCCCGTGTCTTCTACTTTCTTCTTATGCATGTAGAAGCCAGTAATGAATCCACATTTTAAATAATAATAGTCAGTTTCAGTTAATTGAAAAGCAAGGAAATCTCAAAACGTGTAAATTCATCGAAAACTGGAAATCAAAATTTATCCAAATCTTACACTTTCTTCTTGTATATGCAGAAGATATAATAATAAATCAACTTTTAAAAAAATAAGTAATCAGTTTCACTTAAATGAAATGCAAGGAAATCCCAAAACGTGTAAATATATCAAAAAACGGAAATCGAAATTTATTTCGTATCTTCTTTCTTCTTATGTACGCAGAAACTAGTAATAAATCCACTTTTTAAAAATGAGTAGACAATTTCAGTTAATTAAAATGCAAGGAAATCTCAAAACGTGTAAATTCATCGAAAACCGGAAAAACGTTTATCCAAATCTTATATTTTCTTCTTATATGTGCAGAAGATAGAATAATAAATCCAATTTTAAAAAAATAAGTAATCAATTTCAGTTAATTCTTTGCTTAAAAAAGAAAAAAAAAAACCCACTTGACGATATTTCGAACAATCCATGCAATTCCGAACAATATGTCAACGAACCGATAACAATAACTAAACGCAATATACTGTTTCCAGTGTTTTCACTTTTCACCTGCGAGCGAAGAGCAGCTTCGATATTATTGGTGTGGGAATATTATCGAATGGAAAATAATATACTACTGCCATGAACTAAACGCGATATACTGTTTTGCAGTGTTTTCACTTTTCACCTGCGAGCGATGAGCAACTTCGATATTATTGGTTTGGAGATATTATCGAATGGGAAATAATATGCTACTGCGATAACTTGATGAATGAGGAATGAGGAATGAAACATTTTATATGTTATCGTTCAAGGTCAAACTTTTTAAGTAGTGGTTTCGATTTGAGAGTGCGCAGTTCGCACAAATGAAGCCGGTTGGGGTTATTTTTTCGAGTTTAGTCAGTGAATAGGAGGAAAGGAAGAGAAGGTGTATTTGTATAAGATATTCGGCGGTCTGTTTGTTGGGTGTTTACGGGGTGGTACGGCGTACGGTGAGGCGGGGAAGCAGAATTTGAAGATATGGCGTTGGACGCTGTTTATCGCATATGACTTGATCGCGCTGTGCGCGTTAGAGAAATTAGTTGTGCGCGTGTTAGAGAAATTAGCTGTGCACGTTAGGAAATATCGTTAGAGGGATATATCGATAGAACAAGAACTTAAATACTGTTATCGCGATATTAAAAAAATATCGATACTTGGGGATATATTGATAAATAATCCAGCCCTAATCATTAAGTTTTTTTTTTTTTTTTTTAAACCTATTGTAAATAATCATATATCAGGTTGGCTACAGAAATTGAGAAAGAAATTTCCCTGATTTTTCCATGATTTCCAACTAATTCTGACAAATTTCCATGATTTCCATTATCTGTTATATACATTCCATAATTTCATGTATATCACACTCTTGTGTAACATACTCGCTAAATCACTGCAATTCAAAATCTATACTGATAGGCAAAAATATCTGTCTTTTTATTTTATTTTCTTTGTTCGCTTAAAAAGGAAAATAAAATTCAAAATTTTGGAGAAATTAGCAAAATTATAAAAATATGACTCATTTTAATTGCACAATATATTATTAACATAAAGACATAAAATTATTCCACATATTGTACTAATTTTTCTTTTTTAATGTTAACTTGGTGAGATTCAACAAGAAAGCAGCCAATCCTGTGCAATCACAGTCAAGAAAAATCTGTTTGGCGATCTTACAGTCATACTTGCTGGGCAAAAATGAAAATTTCCATGATTTTTGGGTGTTTTTACAAAATTCCCTGATTTTTCCCTGATATTTCCAGATTGATAAAGTACCCTGATTTTTCCATGATTTTCCTGTTTTCCCTGATTATTGCCACTCTGTATATTCTTATTTAGTAACACAAACTTATTGTTCTAGGAATTTAAGTGAGCTCTTCCTTACAATTATGCCTTCATCAGACAGCATTTTTAAAAATTAATTTGTTACATTGTACATCTCAGTATCACCCTCTTTTTAAAATAAATTTAATATACTGTCAATAATTTCATTATCAGTAACTTGGTTCTAGCAAGCTTTCATATTATTATTATTATTGTTGTTGTTATTGTAATCATAAATTGCAAGTACAGAATCTGCATTCAAGATTTTACCAAAAAAAAAATCTGATTTGCAGTTTTGTAATTTATTAATAGTGAATTCAATTGTTAGTATTATAAAAAGACTTCTAAAAGATTATTTTCTAATTAATTAATGATTAACAAATTAAAAAAAAATTAAGTTACCAGCCAAAGTGTTTTAACAGAATCTTTCTTTACCAATCATAAAATTTAATCGGTTGGGGTTATTTTTTCGAGTTTAGTCAGTGAATAGGAGGAAAGGAAGAGAAGGTGTATTTGTATAAGATATTCGGCGGTCTGTTTGTTGGGTGTTTACGGGGTGGTACGGCGTACGGTGAGGCGGGGAAGCAGAATTTGAAGATATGGCGTTGGACGCTGTTTATCGCATATGACTTGATCGCGCTGTGCGCGTTAGAGAAATTAGTTGTGCGCGTGTTAGAGAAATTAGCTGTGCACGTTAGGAAATATCGTTAGAGGGATATATCGATAGAACAAGAACTTAAATACTGTTATCGCGATATTAAAAAAATATCGATACTTGGGGATATATTGATAAATAATCCAGCCCTAATCATTAAGTTTTTTTTTTTTTTTTTTAAACCTATTGTAAATAATCATATATCAGGTTGGCTACAGAAATTGAGAAAGAAATTTCCCTGATTTTTCCATGATTTCCAACTAATTCTGACAAATTTCCATGATTTCCATTATCTGTTATATACATTCCATAATTTCATGTATATCACACTCTTGTGTAACATACTCGCTAAATCACTGCAATTCAAAATCTATACTGATAGGCAAAAATATCTGTCTTTTTATTTTATTTTCTTTGTTCGCTTAAAAAGGAAAATAAAATTCAAAATTTTGGAGAAATTAGCAAAATTATAAAAATATGACTCATTTTAATTGCACAATATATTATTAACATAAAGACATAAAATTATTCCACATATTGTACTAATTTTTCTTTTTTAATGTTAACTTGGTGAGATTCAACAAGAAAGCAGCCAATCCTGTGCAATCACAGTCAAGAAAAATCTGTTTGGCGATCTTACAGTCATACTTGCTGGGCAAAAATGAAAATTTCCATGATTTTTGGGTGTTTTTACAAAATTCCCTGATTTTTCCCTGATATTTCCAGATTGATAAAGTACCCTGATTTTTCCATGATTTTCCTGTTTTCCCTGATTATTGCCACTCTGTATATTCTTATTTAGTAACACAAACTTATTGTTCTAGGAATTTAAGTGAGCTCTTCCTTACAATTATGCCTTCATCAGACAGCATTTTTAAAAATTAATTTGTTACATTGTACATCTCAGTATCACCCTCTTTTTAAAATAAATTTAATATACTGTCAATAATTTCATTATCAGTAACTTGGTTCTAGCAAGCTTTCATATTATTATTATTATTGTTGTTGTTATTGTAATCATAAATTGCAAGTACAGAATCTGCATTCAAGATTTTACCAAAAAAAAAATCTGATTTGCAGTTTTGTAATTTATTAATAGTGAATTCAATTGTTAGTATTATAAAAAGACTTCTAAAAGATTATTTTCTAATTAATTAATGATTAACAAATTAAAAAAAAATTAAGTTACCAGCCAAAGTGTTTTAACAGAATCTTTCTTTACCAATCATAAAATTTAATCGGTTGGGGTTATTTTTTCGAGTTTAGTCAGTGAATAGGAGGAAAGGAAGAGAAGGTGTATTTGTATAAGATATTCGGCGGTCTGTTTGTTGGGTGTTTACGGGGTGGTACGGCGTACGGTGAGGCGGGGAAGCAGAATTTGAAGATATGGCGTTGGACGCTGTTTATCGCATATGACTTGATCGCGCTGTGCGCGTTAGAGAAATTAGTTGTGCGCGTGTTAGAGAAATTAGCTGTGCACGTTAGGAAATATCGTTAGAGGGATATATCGATAGAACAAGAACTTAAATACTGTTATCGCGATATTAAAAAAATATCAATACTTGGGGATATATTGATAAATAATCCAGCCCTAATCATTAAGTTTTTTTTTTTTTTTTTTAAACCTATTGTAAATAATCATATATCAGGTTGGCTACAGAAATTGAGAAAGAAATTTCCCTGATTTTTCCATGATTTCCAACTAATTCTGACAAATTTCCATGATTTCCATTATCTGTTATATACATTCCATAATTTCATGTATATCACACTCTTGTGTAACATACTCGCTAAATCACTGCAATTCAAAATCTATACTGATAGGCAAAAATATCTGTCTTTTTATTTTATTTTCTTTGTTCGCTTAAAAAGGAAAATAAAATTCAAAATTTTGGAGAAATTAGCAAAATTATAAAAATATGACTCATTTTAATTGCACAATATATTATTAACATAAAGACATAAAATTATTCCACATATTGTACTAATTTTTCTTTTTTAATGTTAACTTGGTGAGATTCAACAAGAAAGCAGCCAATCCTGTGCAATCACAGTCAAGAAAAATCTGTTTGGCGATCTTACAGTCATACTTGCTGGGCAAAAATGAAAATTTCCATGATTTTTGGGTGTTTTTACAAAATTCCCTGATTTTTCCCTGATATTTCCAGATTGATAAAGTACCCTGATTTTTCCATGATTTTCCTGTTTTCCCTGATTATTGCCACTCTGTATATTCTTATTTAGTAACACAAACTTATTGTTCTAGGAATTTAAGTGAGCTCTTCCTTACAATTATGCCTTCATCAGACAGCATTTTTAAAAATTAATTTGTTACATTGTACATCTCAGTATCACCCTCTTTTTAAAATAAATTTAATATACTGTCAATAATTTCATTATCAGTAACTTGGTTCTAGCAAGCTTTCATATTATTATTATTATTGTTGTTGTTATTGTAATCATAAATTGCAAGTACAGAATCTGCATTCAAGATTTTACCAAAAAAAAAAATCTGATTTGCAGTTTTGTAATTTATTAATAGTGAATTCAATTGTTAGTATTATAAAAAGACTTCTAAAAGATTATTTTCTAATTAATTAATGATTAACAAATTAAAAAAAAATTAAGTTACCAGCCAAAGTGTTTTAACAGAATCTTTCTTTACCAATCATAAAATTTAATCTCCTCATTTTCTCTCTCTCTCTCTCTAAATACACAATAGGTTTTGAATCATTTTCATTTATTATTCAACTTGCTTCACACAGAAAGAAAATAGCAATAGAAATTAGATTTTCAGAAGAGGAATTTGGGTTAAGATCAATGAAAATGTCCAGAAGTACAAATTATGCAATATTTAGAATAAAATGATAACATAAGTTTTCATAATAAACATAATAAATAAAAATACTGCAGTTTTTTTTTTTTTTTTTTTTCCAGAAATAAATGTATCTGGAGTTCAAATTATTAAGAAAGATTGAAAAAAAAATTATGGATATAAAATAATTAATGTATGGGTCATTCCAAATAAATTCAACGTGGTGTGCTGCTCGACCATTTTTATTTCTTTTGATACTTATGTTCCTTATAGTAGGCCGTAATGAGAGATGTTCAAAACAACTTTTATTTTTTCTCTATGATTAACCTGAGATTTTACACAGGTCATCAAAAGTCATTTTCCTGGTCAAAAATGGGATTATTAGACCTTTGTATTTTGACACAAATCTCTTTGAATTAAATTTATAAATTTTAATTTTAAATACTAGTATCACAGTACATAAGGTAAAAATATCACATGCTTTGTTATACTGATGTACCTTAATAACTAAAATAATTACAATAGGTCAAAGTTAAAGGTCAAACATTAAATTTTTGCCAATTTCGATAGTGAATAACGCTTCCAGGAAAAGAAAAAAAAAAAATCACAAAATAAAATACCACACAAATTAATCTCTGGAATCATCCTAATCAGAAAGTGTAATTGAAATTCTGTGGTATTTAACCCTTTAATGTGTACAGTCCCCTTGAAATGTCAGAAAAAGGACAAAAATGACATTTTCAGACCCCCATAAACCAAAAGGGAATGAAATAAAAAAAAAATATTCTTTGCTATTTTACTATTCTATTAAAATATTACGTGTGCTGTAGGTATTGTTTTGTGTTTTTGATTTGTAAAAGAAATATAGCTGTTTTGATTCACGTAATTTGGTTGGTTAACACACACTAAAGTAGAAAACAAAATATTGAAATTAAATAATTGCAGACTAATTTTTTTTACATTAAAATGAGCTTTATGAGAATAGTGTAAAATTACTTTAATGAAATTATGATTAAATTGTAAAAGTTTTTACTCATATTTTATAAAAATTTAAACATTATTCCATATTGAATATTGATTCTAAAAAATAAATAAATAAAAGTACTGCCCATTTTTAATTCCTAAATTATTTACAAATAATTAAACATTTGTAAAAAATTTGGTTAGTTAATATATATATTCTAAAGCAGAAAAATAAATAATGAAAAATCATTGCACTACTGTTATAACATCTATTTTGTGACAGATTTACAGACAAACTTAGAAAAATGAAAAGTTTCACTGGTCTGGTAGACCATTAGAATTTATAATTTGCTGGCCCATTGAATATTTGTATGGTCTCGACCAACAGACAACTGTTAATGCTGAGACCTGCTGCATATAAGGCGATCCTGCACTTTAAAAAAGTTTCAAGAATCCTCAGCTTATACATAGAAATATATGTTAAGCAAAACTTACCGCTCGAATTATAGCTGAGCCTGTTTCCATAGTATTTAATCGGATATCACCAATAGCAATGCTGACAAGTTGAGCACCAGGGGCAACGCCATTTTTATCTGGCTCATCGGGAAAATAAGCAGACGCAATACTTGCAACATGGGTACCATGAGATGCTAGAAAAAAAAATAATAAATAATAAATTCTTTATCTGCTATACATTGTAACAGCCAGAAATACATTTTTAAATAATGTATCTAAAATATTCAGAGCAATCAAAATGGCTACAGGAAAATATTTAAATGCTTTAACTGAAATCTAGGATGCATGATTTTTTAAATTTTTATTTTCTTTTAAATTAATTGAGAAAAACGAAGTTATACTATCATATAATAAAATATAAAAAACCTATCTTTACTTCGTAGTCATTCTAAGATCTTTCTGCACCGGGCACCCGGTCCTCTTCGGAGAACGTCAACACTGTGATCTTAGTCACAGTGTTGACGTTCTCCGAAGAGGACCGGGTGCCCGGTGCAGAAAGATCTTAGAACGACTACGAAGTAAAGATAGTTTTTTTATATTTTATTTTCTTATTTCATGAACATTTTTATGCTAACAACAGCTTATTTTTTCCTAACTTGTGAACATTCTATTGCTTCTCAAATGAAGAGTTGCCATGAAATCTATCTATCGTATTTATGCATATAACATGTTTTAAATGATAAAAAGTAATTTTTTGAGATAGAAAGTCTTCTTTTATGGGAAAAATAATATAAAATAATATTCAATTTCAAAATGCTTCAGATTTATTCTAAGTTACTTTGGAGCTCCAATTTTATTATTGAGTGCCTTTTGTATGTACCTAAACACATCTGTAGATTAACTTCTTTATACAGCGGAGCACTTTTTATATGTTTCTCATTTACACATTTTCCTCATGTATGCATTTATCAACTTCAGTCCCAAATCATTTCATTGAATTCTAATGGTAAAATATTCTGTTTATACAACACGTTTAAATTCTTCATTTCACTTATACTTTTTTTTTTTCCCCTTGTAGAATCCCAAGTTTGAGTTTCATTTCAGGATTTAAAAAAAAAAAAATAAAATAAATAAAAGATGTATACTCTCCATGTTTTATTATCTTTTTCGATTATTTTTTCTTAGAACTATAGTAGATACAAAGTGTGATCTGCATCGATAACCTGGAGGAAGGGGGTGGGGTTAGAGAAATTTTCAGAAACAAGCAGTTGGGGACTGGGTTGATTGGTATGTATACAAGTAGCAGGAATTTTTAAAAGACAGTTCCCACTCAATTTGAAATACAAAATTCCCTGACTTTTCCAGGTTTTCCAGGTCTATTTTTAGAAAATTCCAGTCACAAAATTTGGTTCGCGACATAAAAAATAGCGCATGGTATAAAACAGAACATAGTTTGCATTGTCACTTGCGATATAAATTGAATGCTCAAAAAGCATTTTCCAGGTTTATATCATTATTTTCCAGGTTTTTGAGCAATATTTACAATTTTCCCTGACTTTTTTCAGTAATTTCAAATTCCCTGACTTTTTTAGGTTTTCCCTGACCTGTGGGAACCCTGTATAAAAGTGACCACTTGTAGACCACCCACTCTTTCCTTTAATTGATTCCAGGAATGGGGTGTGAAAGAAAAAAAAAAAACACAACTTTATAAGCATTTTGTAAACTTGAAGATTTATTACTCACTTCGATTGGGCGACTTGAATAGGATACTGGAAGATTTTCTTATTATGTTTATTTGACATTATAGTTTGCTGTACTAGGAAACAATAGTAAAGGAAACAATATATATATATATATATATATTGTTTCCTTTTAATTGATTTCAAAAAGGCCATCATCATTTAGAGAACAAAAGGCTTTGTCTTTAAAGGTTAAAATCGAAAACTTGAGGAATTTTTCTGAATTTCTATATTTTCAATTATCATTTAATTTTTATCCTACATTTTAAAAGTATTTTTAATTTAATTAAAAATATATCTTAATCAAATAAATGTAAAGGAAATCATGAAAATTTATTCGGCTTTTATTAATCATATATATGCCACTTTATTGTGCATTAATGTTAAAACAAATTTTCAGTTGTACGTTTTTTTTTCAGTTATACATTTTTTAGGAACAGTCCCTTGAAAAACGTATAAACAGGGCTCCGCTGTATATCAATAACAGCGGATTTAAGAGGATTGGATGAAAACAAATTAGAAAGGAGCATTATAACTAATTACTCCCAAAATTTGGAACCCAAGAAAAATAAATTTAAAATTCTGTAAAAAATATTTTTAAAATGTTTCAGGAACTATAGAATGATATTATTTTTAAAGTATTACGTAGCTTTTTACATTCTATAATAACTCTCTAGCTGTTTTTTATTGCATTGATTTTGACAATTATCATCATCCTTTGTCCACTTAAATTATTTGAAATGCATAACATTTCCTTTCTTTCTTTTTACTTTCCGAACACTATAGTGAGGAAAGTATTGTAATCATGTCAAAAATCCGAATTTGAGATTTGGATGTTTCTCTATGTTTCGAAGTGTTTCTTGGCTTTTTACATATTTAAAAAAGATATTATTTACCTTCATCTTTCCATTGAATATTGATTCATTTCTTTGTTATTATGATATTATAAATTAGTTTAATCAAAAGAATTATTAGTTCATTCTATTTAATTGAACAGACATCAATTTAAAACCCAAATAGAGTACAATATATGCAGCACAAATAAAATAAAGTCTGCCTATAGCAGCACCAACTGCCTGAAGCATTTGGGTATTTAAAATACAACCAGCGGTAGCAGAATGGGTTAAATCCAAAATGATATGAAATCGCTTGAAATAAAATTTTGAGTGATAAAAATTATTTCATTTTTATTTATTCATTTATTTCATTTTTTATTCATAAAACGATATTAAAAAATAACAATCGATATTTTCTGAAAATTTATATAAATATAACGATTGCTGAAACAGATAAAGCTTGCTAAGTTTATACAATAGAAGATGGCATACGATGAAAAAACAGAATTCAAATGATCAAAGAAAAAAAAAATAATAATCATCACAAATGTAGGATACTTGACAAAATATATTGTCGTTAAATTCTAAATAATAAATTAACAACTTCACCGGCCATCCCAAGAAAACTTGGGGGAAACATACCCTTCCACATATTATAGTGGCCGGTGAAGTGGTTAAGAGTGAGGTAATTGAATTTTGTATGAAATAAAAAGACATCTGAAAAAACTTGAATGAAACTATTCGTTAATACATCACCAAAATACAAAATTTTTTAAAACAAATTTTTAAAAGCAAAATAAAAAAATATGTATTACATATAGTACAGACTATTTCCAACAGATTTCCATCATCATGGACGTTCACACAATAGTTCATCTTATCTGCGAAAAAAAAAAATAATATAAGTAAAAATACAGAATTAAAGTATTCTGTATAACAATAATATAAAACAAAGGGAGAACTGCTATTAAAGAAATAATTTAATTACTAACATTATCAATTTTTAACTGAACATTTTTGATTAAAATGAACTAATAATCAATACAGAAATTACAAAAAACATGCACACAAAATATAAATATACAGGGTCCACCAAAAGTTACAACTTGCGACCTGTATCTTGTGCATGCATCGGAAATTCCAAAAACTCTACAATGTGTTCACTGAATTTGCAGGGGACTATGTTTAATTAAAATAAATTGAGTCTGGGAGGCACAAGGGAGGTGACCCTAGGGGGACAAATTTTTAAATTTAAAATGGAAAAAGTGGACTTCAGTTAACTCAATGGAGAAGTCTTTTTTAAAAACAAATTTAGTCAAAAAAAAAAAAAAAGTTTTGTTGTTTTATGTTTTATAAAGAACTCTATTAAAAAAAAAAAAAAAAAAAAAAAAAAAAGAGGCCAAATTGTTCAAAGTTTATTTTTGTAAAATTGCATGTAACAATGTGTGACTTAAGACATGAAATATAGTTAGTGTCTTGCAATATTTTAAATGCAATTAAATTTTATGATCAATTATTATTATGATTAAAATTTTATTTATCACAAGTATTTTGTATATTTATAATAACTATTACAAAATTGACTGAATTGAAAGTTGACCAGTTCTTACAAAGACAAAACTTTACTACCATCAATATAAATACTCACCTTTAGACTTATAAATAGGAGGGGTGCAGAATATGTCCGAACGCACGAACCTTGTCGGGGACAATTTTGAACATTTATTTTCTTAAAATGAAATAAAAATAAATAAGGAAATAAAAAAAATTACTAAAATAACAAACTTACTAAACAACAAACTGACAATTGTATCCTTTGACAATGTTTATTTCTTTGAAATACCTATTACATAGCCCCCCCCCCCAAAAAAAAAAAAAAAAAAAAAAAAAAAAAAGAGTTAAGCTTTTGAAGTTTGATGATAAATATTTTGTAATTAATTCAAGCAAGAGAAAATATCAAATCTCCAATTTTTTTTTTTTTTTAATCTAAACTAGAATGCCACAAGAATCATTACCCAATCACATAATTAAACACTTTAATGACAGGAAGCTGGAAGAAATGATGTGTTTGTTTACTTTAGCCGAAATTTAAAGGGGTCAGGGGAGGGAAAGAAAAACAGGAAAAAAACATAGTTTAGCAGTGTTTGGAGTCTCATTTAAATGATATACAGAAGGTCACTTATCAGTTTCGATTGTGCATTTAGCAATTGCCTCCCTCCCCCTTCTCCTCCCAACCAAACCACACACACACAAAAGAAAGAAAAAGAAATAAAAAGTAATTGAGCAGTTAGCTATGATTAAATATAAAATTTTGAATGAGTTGCTTTTTTTCTGTGCGTTAAAGTTTAGTTTTCACTTAACTATTTTAATTTTAGCAATTAATTAAAATTTCTTTTTAAAAAAAAACTCTGATAATAGGTTCTTGCTTTACTTCTGGGGAAATTTCAGAGGTCTGAACATTTTCTGCACCCCTGCAAATATGCTCACAAATCACTACATCACGGGTAATTGTAAATTCATAAAGAAAATACCTGAAAGTTTAGCAAGAAAATGTTTTCATGTGGAGAGAGGACACAATTTATTGCAGGAGGAAGGTCTAATCCTCTCATTATGAAAAAAATTGAATTAGCTGTAGCAATCATATGAAATTGTTATTTTAGTCTTATTTTATGAAATTAACTATCCGAAAAACTGTAATTCCAGTATTAAAAATGAATAAAATATACTTGAAATAAAGTAAATTACCTGAACATAATCACCTCTGCTACATTTTATATATATATTCTGATTATTTAAATTAATCTCTACAACAATTGGGTTGTTAACTGTTAAATTTATTCATCTTTTCACAAGCATTCAAAATATACTATATTCTGATTTGTTTCAGTTACGCAAGGAAGAGGCACAATGAAAACTAAGAATACATTTCATTGGTTCCCATTTTCACAACATTGTTTTTACAGGTTTTTAGGCAATACGGTAAGTGCACCAGTGATTGGCACTTTTAGAGCAATCTCTGATGTTTTTAATGTTCTAGTCATCAGAAAATATTTTCAGAAATCTTAAGTTAGTACATATGGTATGAAAGACATTCAGAACCACATATATGTTAAAATATATGCATTTGATATATTTTTTTTACGAATTTTTATTTGACACCCACTCAATGTTCCAGTAACTGACACTGCCAGTTTTTTATTTAATGAGTCATTGGCACCCTATGTTCCAGTGTTTCATATTGCTAGTTATTCATTTTACCAGTTATTAGCACCCTATGCTCCAGTGTTTGACATAAAATGTTATAATTCTTATATGTAAAATATATTATTTTATTATTTTTCTTATTTATTAATTATTTCGGGATAGATGTCAATTACTGGGGCATGCCAATCACTGGAGCACCTACCCTATTTATCTTTTCCCTGACATTTTCCTGATTTTTTTTTTTATTTCCAAACATACATATTCTATGGAAAGTATCGTAATTATGATGAAAATTTGACTTTGAGATTTTGGTGTATCTATATATTTTGAAATCCCATGAATTCATACAGTGAAGTATGCGTGTACGTATGTGAGTAGATATGATAGCACTTAATACATTTTTTGAATGAGCTGAAAGTCGGTAGTAATATTATAGCTAATCATAGCATGAACTGTATACATTTTGGTGAATCTAGCATTAATGGTTTTTTTACAGGAACACAAAGAAAAATTCTCTATCATTACGGCCAATAAGCTGAAATTATTTAAAGTGTCTTAGTGCTGTATCTGATTGAACTGAAAATTTACATGTATGTTATAGGTTACCACCACACAAAATATATAGATTTTAGAACTTATAGATTTTTACAGGGACACAATGAAAAATTCTTTATCATTATGATCTATGGGCTCAAGTTATTTGCAATGCAATAGTGTTAAACGGTTTATTCAATTCTGGTGATTTAGACTTCTCTTACTTTATTTAAACAAATAATGTTCGGAAAGTGGAGTGGAGTCACTCCAGATTTTTTTTTTTTTTTTTTTTTTTTTGTATTAAGTTTAAATTCCCTGACTCTCCTAGTTTTAGTTTTCACTGATCTGTGAGAAACCTATTATTGCTACTGATTCTAAAATTCTTCCAAAGTTCTTTTTGTAAAGTGTTACACAACTCTTGGACATCCAGCATAATAGTAATAAAAATTATCATACCTGCAGTTGTTAAGGTAGCATATTGATAGCTTTCAGAATATGGAGTGAGGACAGTACAGCTTTCTAAATCACCACACTCTGAAGTATCGACAACAACCCTAAATAAAACAAATTACGCACTCAAACTGTTGCTGGATTAACATGTTAAATAAGTATAAACAATATTTTCATATTAAATAGAGAAAAAAAAATTATTTTAAGAACATTTTAAGAGTTATGTGGTTGCATTTATTTAAATATCTTCATGTATCATCTAAGCTGGGGTAGCCCAGTGTTACAAATAAGAATTTTGAAACTAGGCATCAAAATGATGCCTGTATTAAATCTTTTGGGCGTCAAAATGAAAAATCTAGGTGCCATCTATAATTAAATATATATATTTAAAAAAATAATAATAATAAAGCATCAACTTGTAAATAATACATGCAAGATTAAATATAACATATTTATGTAATGATTGTAATTACATTGACAGTATTAAACGAACATATTTAAAATAGCAAATTCATTCTTCGCCCAGAAGATACATCATTTCACCACAATTTAATAGCGTTTTCCGGGCAGAAATCTTCAAATTTAGGGCTGTTTAATTTAATCATTAACAAATCGTCAACTACTTTCATAGAGATATGATTTCTTAAATCAGTTTTTATTAGGTTCAATTGACTGAAATAAACTTGTTTACAGTCTGATGGGATTGGGAAAATTATTAGGTATGATGAGGAAAAAATCCAGTCATCAAATATGGCACCTGTGATTGGAATTCTAGGCATCAAAATGAAAAAACTGGCCACAAAATGCGACTAATGACCGATTATTTCTAACCCTGGGGTAGCCCACCATAGATCAAAGCAAAAGGGAAAGATGAATAATTTCAATTTGTACTTCAGGTGAGTAACAATTAAAGTTTTGCAGAGAAATTGAAAAAAAAAAAAAAAAAAACTAAAAAGATCAGTTTTTTTTTTTTTTTTTTTAACATCTTGAAAATTATTAAACCCAACACTGAATGAATCCAACAAAATGGATATTAAATTTTTAAATCTATCATAGTTTGGAGAATTATTGACTACATTAACTTGAAATGCATTAAACATTTCCTTCCCAAAATCGAGAGAAAAAAGTAGAAGTTTGTATACAAAAGAAGATATATAACCAGTTAGGGTAGGGAAAATGTAATCTATTCCCTGTAATCTTAAATGTCCAGAAAAGCTAAATCCCATAGACAATCTTCATTTTTGAGTAGCTAGCACTCACTGGGCAGTTCAGTTGTTTCCTTCCAGATATTTAAAACACTCTTTTAAATTCTAAAATATTGTGAATGCAATACTTTTGTAAAGCAAGTGCACAATAAAATGAAAGAGCAATTCACCATCTTCTTCCGGGAAAAACTCATAAAATCATCATTGATTCAGAACTCAAACTCTTATTTCGTTGATAAAGCTCCCTACAGGTCAACTACAGAAAACAGGTTTTTGAGTCTTTGGCACAAAGAGTTCCTTGACGGATAATGCAATATTAAAAAGATTTCTTCCCAAATAATTTTCAAACAATATAAGAAAACAAATTTTCTTGCCAAAAATGCAAGGTATATTATAATCTATTTTAATCACTCTGTTTTGTTGATTTCAATTACACTTTTAAATTCTTTCAAAATGTCCTCACTTGTGGTTAAAACTAGTCGGCACAGATCAAGAAATATTTCCACAATATAAAAATGATAATTTGTGTAATGCACAAATATGTGTAACACAGCATTGTTTGTGACATCATAGATTTCACCAAATATTAATGAAAAGTATTTGCAGTATTAATTGAAATTTTATTTTTCCGACTGCGTAAAAATAATGCCTGGACTGGGACTCGAACCCCGGATCTTTGACTTACAAGGTCAAGGCTCTACCAATTGAGCTATCCAGGCCGACATCCCGGTCAGCATTACTCACTCAGACGACCATTTAGGCAGAAACATCTCTGGTCTATCATATAGATAGCTCAACAGAAAATAAGCCGCAGGAAATGGAAAACACCATTAGATAATGGGAAAGAAATACAATTTTTTATTAAAATCACACAATCAACTGTGGAAGAAAATCATATTAATTGAAATTTTATTTTTCCGACTGAGTGAAAATAATGCCTGGACCGGGACTTCACTTTTCACTCAGTCGGAAAAATAAAATTTCAATTAATATGATTTTCTTCCACAGTTGATTGTGTGATTTTAATAAAAAATTTGCAGTATTGTCTGTTAACATCCTAGCCCCTGTCATCTATATGTCACATGATAATACTCCCTGGCAAAACTCTTTTGCAACAGTAGGAGGAGGAGGATGGAAAAATGAAAACACTACGGAAAAGCAAATAAGAAAGTGAGATCAGTAAATCTCAAACAGAACAGAAGCAGATGGAGGAAGAAACATGTTTTTTGTTGCTGTTTCTGAAAAGATTTTTTATCTTAATTAATTAATTTATTTTTTCCCAATATTTTTTGGCATATTTGCTTGAAAAGAGTGAATTTTTTTTTTTTTTTTAATTTTGACAAGTCTTCACGTGCCACTGTTAAAACTCTGCCGTGACACATTATGGCATGCTTGCTGTGGATTTGTCATACATGATCTAACACAATCTTAAAGAGCCACTAGATGAATGTATCAATTTGAAGCCATATAGAATCCCAGTGGCAGAAAGTTTTGTAGTTGTCTGCGAGAGGCTTTTAAAATTTCATAATCTGTCTGTGAAATTTGTGTGTAATCAGGGGTGAAAATGGCTTACACTCAAAAAGCCTAAAAGCTGATAGCGGCAGTTTTTTTTTTTTTTTTTTTTTTTTCGGGGGAGGGGGGGAGAGCCTAACAACAGTGGTGTTCTCATACAACAATACACAAATACAATTTTACAACAGAATAATATAGTATAAACAATTATAAAATAATAAGTTGAACTCATTCAATTAAATATTTTATAGCAATGCTTGACACAACACATTATAAATAATTATAAATAATAAAAGCATTAGTTTTAGTTTTGATACAGAAATTTTTTTTGAAGTGGAGGAGAAGTTTTGGAGCAGTTTTAAATGAAATTAGCACTTTTCTACATTCCCGTAGAATCTCAGTAACAGGTAACAGGAGAAAAGAGTGCACGCATAACGCTGCCTATCAAGGGAAATCTAGGTTCCCTAGGTCATCGTTGTTAAGTACTGTTTCGTGTGTTTCTACCAAGGTGCATATAGAGGGGTTCTAGAGTTGCTACCAGAGAGTCTAAGATGTCATATATCGGTACCGCATTGTCACGGGCAAAAAATGTCTGTAAATTGCAGACAAAGACCGTCCAAAAGTTGGGGGCAATTTTTTTTAAATTAGTACAGACAAAGAATGTCCAAAAGTTGCAGACCAATTTTTTTATTAGTGCAAACAAATACTATCGGCAAGCCATTTTCTGTGTCTGCAACTATGTCGCCGTGTTGCGGTGTTTCTGCCACTGGGTATAGAATTAATTTAGATATTTACCAATAAGAGTTTTCCTTTCTGGTCTGTTTTTTGAAAAATCTTTAAAGCATTTTTATTAATATAGGTTGTCTTTGATATTAAATTACACTGCTCTGCATGAAAATCAGCCCAACACCATTTTTGCAAATTCTTATGTAAAATGACCTCCTGATTCTGAATAGGATGCACACTTTGCCCTATCACCTATCATTTTTTAGGGATGACCCCCCTATTCCTATCACTTTTCGGTAATTTTACGGCTATAAGTTTCATTTATAGGGGGGAAAATGATTATTTTAACTGGTAAATATCTTTTGAGGGGCTACAGAATTGGAAAATTCTAAAACATGAACATTTACGGCAAGGGGAAAATTTAGGGGAGGGGGGGGGGATATAACTAAAATTATATATCACATTTATTATATTTTATTTATTAAACACTAGCCGCCTCAAACCTCGTTAACGTGAATTACTTTTAACATGAACTGTTTCTACAATTCCCATCAAAATAGAGATTACTTTAGTTATATGAAGATTAGTTACTGATAGCATGAACTGCTGATAACATGAACAAATTTTTTATCCCCCCCCCCCCCTTGAGATTCACGTTAACATTATTTTATTTTATAGTGTTAAAATAAAAAATAAAATATATTATTCAATCAAAATCAAGTAAAGATTATTCATTTATTTTTAATTACATAGTCTATTTCTAAGTACAAATAAATTACAATTATAAAATATAAAGAAAACAGAAAACACTATTAAAATTTATTTTAGATTAAATTATTTTGCCTTATAAATTTATGTGATTTTTAAAAATATTTTTATAAAAAGGAAAAAAAAAAAACTTTTTTTTCTTTTGGAAGATTATAGATGGCGCCACTGTCATATTGTAATTGAAATGGAATATTATCTATGATCGATAGATTTTATTTTTATGCTATGTACAGTCGGCAGCAAAATTATTGAAGCGCTAGCAATAATTACTATTTAAAAGGTTTACACTTAATACCGTTTTGTTAAGTAAATATTTGTCGAGTCATGATCTTAGTCTTATGCTCTTTGTAGAAAAGTATGTTGAAAATAAAAATTAGCAATCAAATTAAAAAAAAATATGTATGAAAAATACTGATATGTGCTGTCTTTCTCCATTCTTACCATAAATTTATAAATTTTGTCTTTCTTTTAATTACTCCAAATATTCTTTTGGTCATATTTAGAGTAAAATTAGAAAAAAATCTTTGGAATTTATTTTTATTATATGGAGAACGCTTAAATTTTGTATACAGAAATTTCCTGAAATTTATTCTCCCTTCTCCTCCAACCGAAAAACAATTGATTACAGCAGAAGATTTTAAACTGTTTAAGAGCAATGTGAAATATTAAAACAGGGATATTTAAAACTTTATGTCGTTAAAAGCTTTAAGCTGCACATGATCCGTCAAATTTTGACGGGTATTAACTAGTACTTATATAATGACAAGTACTCGTATATGTACTAATTTAATGACAATTTTTTAAATCGAGGAGAAAAAATAGAAATAATCTGTTCTATTAGATTTAGAATGTATTATACAACTCACGACCTATGGGCTCAAATTACTTTAAGTGCAATAGCATTAAACAACATACCATGATGAAAAAAATACTCAAACACCCTATTACGATTTTCTCTTTTGTTTATTTAACAACTTCCCTTACTTTAATTTATTTATACAACCATTAATTACTCAATATTTAGAAAGGTGAGTAGAGTCACTTAAGATTTTTTTTCAGGCAGAAAAAAAAAAAATTGTCATCACCATTTTGTGGTATTTCACCTTGAAGAACATGGGAAATCCCACAACATACAGTAAAAAAATAAATAAATATCAAGCTTTTCATTCAAAATTATTCAATTTTGAGTATATATACAGTGTACTCTCGTTAAGACGGCCTCGTTTAAGATGGATTTCTCGTTATTACATACAAAAACAGAATCCCCGGCTAAGGCCTATAGGAATTGCATGTAATAAACATCGCTTTATACGTACAATTCATTCGTTAAGATGGACATTTTTTCCCCCTCAAAGCTTACTTTCTTCGAAAAAGAGTCAATTCCCCAAATCTTTTCAAATTCAATATTTTTTTCTTATACATGAAAAGGTTCAATAATAAAAGGGTTAATTTCTTTCACTCCGTGCTATTACACTGTGGGAGGTAAATAGTACTGATTGACAGTGATGGTTGAGGTCAACATTTTGCACCTGTCTCCACTTCTATTGTGGAGACATAGCAAAGGATTTTGTTATCAAGTTGTACTATATGAAGAAAAGAAGTTTTGATGATCGATTTTCATGCTTTTATATTTTTAGTGAATAAAAGGGTTTGAGGAAACAAAATGTCATTCGTGTTATACTGTGTATGTGTACATAATAGTGATTTTAGAGTTCATATGGAACTTCAATTTATGAACTCCTGTTATAATAGACTCTCGTTAATATGGACAAAAACTGCTGGCCCTTGATTATCCGTTTTAACAAGAGTTCACTGCATTTTTTTTTCCTTTACGAGAAAATTTTCCAAAAGAAAAAAAACTCACTTCCACTGCTTTCCATCATGGAAGACAACACAATCATAGGATGGCCCAAGATCACTATATTTCTTTTCCAAATTATTCAGGATTTCTAACTGCGCTTCCAGTTCTTCTTTTTGGAGTTTTTGTTGGAATGATAGCTATGGGCAAAATGAAACAAAAAATCAGCAAGGACAAAACAGTTTTTCTAAAACTTAAAATGTTTTTCTCATAAATAATAATTTAACATTACTTGAGCAGCATTAGGATTTTTATTGTTAAATTCTTGTAGTTTTCTGCAGACTTCAGCAACAAGAGGTTTATGTGAAACATCCCAATATTTTTCTTTCCTTTCTTTCTAAAAAAGAAAAATTCTATTTTAAATATATGTTTAGAAATGTGTCTAACAACTAATCTTAAATAATACTTAACAAACTTTTAAAAAAATCTCCACATTTAAATAAACTAAATTTTAGTTGTTTTTACTTAAACAGCAACTGAATTTGACATTAAAAAGAAAAGAAAAAAAAAAAAAAAAAACTTGTCACAACTAGTAGCTCAATTACAGAATTTCACAATCTTCATATTTATATATTTAAAAAAAAAAAAAAAAAAAAAGTATATTTCCGTGTATAAGCCGAGAATTTTTGGAAATTTTTCGGAAGCTGAATTTTAAGGGTTGGCTTATATACGGATCTACATTTCTAACAAAAAACGTACTTCAGAAACAATGATTGAATACATATACTTTAAGCTTAAAAAGTATATATAAAGTAAAATAGTGATATTAAACCTTATTTTTAAATAATTATCACATATAAAACTCTTAAATTAGCAATTTTAAATTTATTTCACGAAACGCTCGATGTAGTCATGTGTGTTTACATTTCTTTTTGACCTGCCGGTAACTGAAGTTATCGGCAGAGTGCACGAATGGAGTAAATTCTCTGTCTGATTCAGAAATAGTATAAGAGAAACTTGAAAAACAGGACTCCCGATCATATTTTTAATTTATACAATTAAATTTAAATCATCTCTGTTTAAAATGTTTCTAGGCTTACACTAGCAAAAGCGGCAAAGCTTCGTTTTTTTATTGGAAGTATTTTTATTTTGTTGAAGATTGCCTTGAAGCACTGATAAAAATACTGAAAAGTAGAAATATACAAAATAATTTAGATACGTCATTAAAAAAAATCGATGCAATCAGTCTTTACATGACTTATTTATGTAAACATCCAGTGGCGGCATTGCTTCATCGATGTTAGGGTTAGGTCTCCCGGCCCGGTATTACGGTAACCATCGTTTTCAGCTGCCGGGACTTGCGTTCGCGTCTGTGTTTGCCTCCCTTCTGATAGGGTTGCCAGAGTTAAAACTATTGCCGTTGCCGAACACATTGCGAACATTTTACGTTATGGCTAAGCAAGGTAAGGAATTCTATTGGATAAGCATGCATTTCGCGCAATTTCATTGGACAGATTATCCTGAAGGTTGTATAGATTGGCAATATTTTCTCCATTTTCGCGATATACTCAAACTTTAAAAAGAGTATTTTTTCAATTCGGCTTATACACGGGTTTGCAATTTTGGCCAAATTTCTGCAGGGAAAAATGTACTCTCGGCTTATATTCGGAAATATACGGTACTTGTCAAAATTAGCTCAATTACGGATTTTCACAATCTTCATATTTATTTAAAAAAAAAAAAAACCTCCATATTTAAATGAACTTTTTTTTTTGCCCTCCCCTATAAGTGGCCATGAAATTTAGCACAAAAAAATAAATATGTATATATATACATCAAAATTAGCTTAAATATAGATTTTTTACGATGTTCCTAATAAAATAAAGCTGGTTTAAAAAATATTATCAATAGAGTTCCTACAAAATCTGGGGGAAAAAAGTTTTCCATGACTTTGCCAAAGGTAAAATAGATGACACGTTAGTCACTCAGAACTTGAAGCTAACATGTTTACAAGTCTAAGGTACTTCAATTTTATTAACAGAAAATATTTCAGTTCACTGGGTCGTTCATTGTAAAAGTGGATTATAGTCTTGTAAATGGATTTTGAAATAACGAGCTTTATGCAAATTTATCTGTAAGAAAAAAGTCCAGATTCAGTAAGTATTTAGTCGATGTTTAGTGTTTAATACAAATCACAGTTATAAAAATTTATAAATTATAAAAAAAATAATTTGAAGTAATAAAATTAAACATTTCAGGTATTTCTGAAAATATCTCTAAATTACTAAGAACAGTTAATCTCTACTAGCTTTAAACCTCAACTCCGTATTAGTAACTTTCTCTCAAACTTTAAACCTGCTGTCCCACCTCTTAAACGTCTAAGCGTAATCTATAGTATTCCTTGTAAAAATTGTGATTCTACATATATCGGTGAAACTGGCAGAACAGGTGAAATTAGATTAAAGGAACATAAACACTCACATAAAACAGGAGATTTAAGATCAAAACTCGTAATTCATTCTCTCAATAGAGATCCTATTCCGGATTTTGAAAACTTTAAAATTTTAGCTTCTAATGTAAATATCTATGAATCCCGTATTTTTCTAGAGGGTGCTTTTACTAAAATGCAACATTCTGCCTCGAACGAGGCTAAAGCTATTCCTCCTGAATATTTAATCTTGCTATGATGTATTATGAATTTTTGTAAATGTTGTGCTTGTATGTTTGACACTGAGGAGGGCTAGTGTTCTAGCCGAAACGTCTGTCTTGTGTTTTAATGTTTTTAATTAAAATGTATTTTTCAAGTTTTAAATTTTTGTATTTTTTATCTCATTGTAAATGTTACATTGGTTTTAATTTGAAGTAACTTAAAAATTTCATTTTTATAATAAATATTTAGAAGTTTTAATTTTCTTAAAAAAAAAAAAAAAAAAAAGTAATGTCATTTATGGATTTTAATGCAATTATTGGAGTTTCTTCTGTTTTATAATGAAAGATGTGAATAAATGTGATACAACTGAGCAAAAATATACATATTTAAAAAATATGGAGTTATACCACTTTTAAAATGAACTGTCCATATATTAGCAGACCTTTTTTTCACCAGCTTATTACAAGAAAAAGTCTTTAAATTGACATGAGTTTAACAGGTCTTCAATTCAAATCACTGTTATAAACTTTCTCTATAAGCCCAGGAGTAGAGTCCTGCGCGGGTCGGGTTTTACCCGACCCGAACCCGACAGATGAATTTTAAATCAACCCGAAACCCGACCCGAACCCGACAAAAAAAATTTCTTCAACCCGAAACCCGACCCGAACCCGACAAAAAACTTTTCATCAACCCGAAAACCGACCCGAACCCGCAACAGAGAATTTTTTGCGACCCGAACCCGACCCGAAACCCGACTTATCTAACCCGAACCCGACCCGAAACCCGAAAAATAAATCAACATTACTTATTTATCTAAAAATCATGCAAAACAAGGTAAAATGATATAACATGACATAAAATAAAGTAAATTTTCATTGTCACACAGTTGGTACATTATAAAAAAAACTAGTATGTTGTGGCCACCACAAGACATTCTTCTATATTTTTCTGTCAAACTCACTAAGAGCGAATAATTTATTAAAACTATTATTAAAAAGTTTAACGTGATGAATGCAAATAATTTTCATCTTAGGGAAATATAACACTAAATATCCAAAGAGAGACAGTTTATCGTCTATAAATAACTTCTTAAACAATGCGTTTTTATAACGGTTATCTCACATATCATGGTTCGTACAGTTATATGGCATAGAAGTTGAGATATAGCACATAGCCATCCTGTTATCGATGAAATTTGCAGTATAACAACACCACCTATTGGCCGTACAAGCATTCAAACTGAGTCAGCATAATGCCTCATAATCTCACCTTCTCACATATTAAGTTTTGTTTGATGATACACAATAGAACATGAGATATTGCTTTCCTTGTAATTATGGAAATCGCTGTGTAGCAGCGCCACCTGTTGAGTGGTTTACACCAAAAGATGACAGGTGCTAATATATATTAAATGGCACCTACATACAAATTTATATGAAATTCTGTGCAGTAGTTCTTGAGATATAGCCTTTCCTTAAATTGCGGAAATTGCTGTGTAGCAGCGCCACCTGTTGGCTGATAGGCATTCAAATTGAATCAGCATAATATCTCATATTGGTTTTCTCACATATCAGGTTTTGTTGGATTATACGCAACAGAACCTGAGATATAGCCTCCCCTGAAATTGCAGAAATCGCTGTATAGCAGTGCCACCCGTCGAGCGGTTGACACCAAAAGTTAATAGAATCTAATACTTTCTTATACTGAATATTGAAGAAAGTAAAAGAAAAAAAAAAAAAAAACTTGTAAACTGCGAAATCTTTTCAATTCCCAGAATGTAAATGCGAGGTTATACTATATTTGTATTTCTTTAATTTATATATTAATAGCAGTCGAGAAAGAGTTATAATAATTTTCTAATTTTCATACAGTTTCTACAAAAGATACATATTAGTTCCGTTGAAGAAAAGAAAACAGATCGAGATGTAAATACGGATCTATTTTTCTGGCGGATATCCGCGGATACGAATAGGGAGCTCCGGTACATATCTGCCCACCAGCGGCCGAGCGGTTCTGCGCTCGAAGCTGGTAGATGAGAGGTGTCTTGTTCGATCCCAGGTCACGCTCATCGACCTAGCCGTTCGGAGTTTTCCTTGGTTTCCTCCGAAACACGCGTAAATACGGGCCCATTAGAAAGTCTCAAACGGAGGGCATTCCCCCTATAGGCCTAGGACACATCTGAAGTCAATCGGCCTTAAATCCTCCAACCAAACAACCAACCGATACATGTCTAGTATGTGCAGAATGTTTAAATTAGTTACATAGTTGTAAACATGCCTATAAATTTATGTTTATAATTGTAAAAAATATTTTGAAAGGTGTTCTCAAGTCGACCCGACTTGTTGAAAACCAAACCCGACCTGAACCCGAACCCGACCCGCAAGAAAACAAATTCAGTCAACCCGACCCGCACGAAAAAAAGATCAGTGAACCCGACCCGAACCCGACCCGCAAGAGAAAAAATTCTGTCAACCCGACCCAAACCCGACCCGCGGGTCGGGTCGGGTTCGAGTAAAATCGGGTTACCCGAACCGATGCAGGACTCTACCCAGGAGCAGAAAGTGCTTAAAACTGTGATGCACGTCGCAGAACAATTGAGGCTTTTGCAGAACATTTCATCTATCCCCTAACTGGATGATGTTGATTGATACAGCTAACATTCTAAAATTAATAAAACCTAGATATGCTCAACTGACCTGTAAATCTGTTAGCATACTAGAAATGCTGGAAACAGTCATTGTTTCAATGTATAGACAAAATTTATAAACATTTTGTAAGTAGTATATCCACATTAATGTGACAATATTAATGCCAAAAGCCATTGAAAAAATTGCAAATTCTGGGTGTATTCCTCAGTTTTAGATTATAAAAATTTTAAACCACGTTTTATTATAAATGTGTAATAAATATTTTACTAATAAGTATTATTTTTGTGCTTATTTTGCATTTTACTGTGCTTTGACAAATTTGGACAAAATACCTACAGAACATCTGCAAATTTTAATGTCTCGTTGCAGAACATCGGATATAATTCTGCTCCTGGGACTATAAGCAAAAGTTCAATATATTCCAGATTCACTATCGTGGGGGTTTGACTGTATTATGAAAAATAATTTCAATTAAAACAAACTTTGTTTAATATGCACTATAACCATTTAAATTAAAGCAAATAGATTGATATTTCATTGTACATTTAGTGTTTAAAATGAGCTTTTGCTGATTTTTGCATTATTGTACTTTAATGACTGCAAAATGAAACATTTTAGTAGAAAAAGCTTGTTCACTTAAATATATATTTAAAAAAGGGAGAAAGAAAAAAGCATTACATGTTTGTTAAGTTTTACTGAAACACTTAATATTAAGTGTTTATGGGTTAAATTTACTATAGAACATATGTTCTATAGTAAATTTAACCCATATTTCACCATCGTCCTAAAATTAGAACACAATGCGTAAGTGGTATTTATATAAATGCTTTTGAATATTTTAATTCAAATTAAAGGCGATATATTATTTAAAAGCTCAATAAGTACATGTGTGTCTTTATCGTTAGTTTAAATTAATGTTTAATTTATATATATATATTTTTTAAATGACAATTCTTAAAGATTTATTCATTACATTTTCAACATATTATTAAAAAGGCTTTACGCTCAAGAATAACGGACATATAAATTTATTGAGGTAATATTCTACACTTTTGTACTGGTAAAGAAATTATATAAATAAATAAATATATATATATATATATAGATAGATAGATATATAGATAGATGGTCTGTTTTCCTTATATTTCCGACTGTCCTAAGCCATTGCTCTATTTTTTAGGACAGCCTGTACCGATTAAGCTAATGAAAGGTTGGTAAGTTTCTTGATTTTGTGTGTGTACATAGGCTTGAAGAAACATTTGGTACGATATGGGTTAAATTTCAAATATACTTACAACTATACGATCCTTTAATTTATTTGGATATAGCTCATAGGCATTTTTTATTCCTATATGATAGGAGCCACTGGGATTTTCCCATGTTTCTGGAATCTGTAAAAAAAAAAAAAAAAAAAATGAAACTGTAAGTTATAGACAATAAATAATAAACAACTGAACATAATATCAGATAGTATATTCTAGAGATTACAAAATTTGATTTCTCTACGCCATACAAACAGGATTTGTTTTTAAGATGTCCAAAACTAGTTTTAGACAAGACATGTGGTTTTTCCTGTCCAAGAGTTTTACTGTACTAAACTATTTAAAATTATGAGATCATCTTATAACCCCACATTATCAGTACCAATTATATACTAATTTAAAGTATTTTATACTGGAAAGTTTTTAGTGTTTAATTCTAATAAAAAAGAGGATGTTTTGCTCCAGAATAAATATGTAGAATGAACTAATCTTCCTTATCTGCAAAATTATGCTCTTTGAAACAGTTAACATAGCAGTTGCAGGTCTGAAAAACCACTTTAACTGCTACCTTTTGAAAAATTTCAACAAATAAATATGATTTAAAATTGTTTTGTTTAAAATATAATTTCTTTTTAGCCTACAAAATTAATGATTCTCAGTATGAAATAAAAGCTTTACCACTTTCTCAGTGGGTCGCCAAGAGGAATGTAAGATGAAACACTTTCTCATATACCCAGTGGCAGAAACGCTGCGACACGGCGACTAGTCGCGGACACAGAAAAATGGCTTGAAGACAGTTTTTGCCTGCACTAATAAAAAAATTAGTCTGCAACTTTCGGGCACTCTTTGTCTGTACTAATAAAAAAAAATTGCCGGCAACTTTCACATAGTATTTGTCTGCAGTCATAAAAAATTGTCTGCAATTTACGGACATTTTTCGGCCATGATAATGTACTACCAATGTATGACGTCTTAGGCGCTCTATGTAGAAACTCTAGAGCCCCCTGTAGGTGCCTTGGTAGGAACACATAAAACAGTGCTTAACAAGGGCGACCTAGGAGCCTAGATCTCCCTTGATTGGCAGCGTTATGTGTGTATTCTTGTACCCTATTCTATGGGAACATAGAAAAGTGCTAATTTCATTTAAAACTGCTCCAAAACTTCTCCTCCACTTCAAAATTCACTTATAAAAATTTCTGCATCAAAACTAAAACTAATACTTTTACTATTTATAATTGTTTTTATTGTGTTGTGTCAAACATTGCTATAAAATATTTAATTGAATGAGTTCAACTTATTTTATAATTGTTTATACTATATTGTTCTGTAGTAAAATTGTATTGTGTATTGTTGTATGAGATCGCCACTGTTGTTAAGCCCTCCCCCCCCCCCCCCACAGATTGCCGCTATCAGCTTTCAGGCTTTTAGAGTGTAAGCCATTTTCACCCCTGACTACATGCAAATTTCGCAGACAGATTATGAAATTTTAAAATCCTGTTGCAGACAGCTACAAAATTTTCTGTCACTGGGCTCATATACAGGATAGAGCTATAGGGAGTAAAGACAGAAGAATTGATTTAGTTTTGGTTATTTATATGTGTGTAACAAATTAGTTTGGTATTTTATATATTAAAAACAACATATTTATATGTGTGTAACAAATTAGTTTGGTATTTTATATATTAAAAACATCAATCATAAGTTATAAAATCCTTTATACTATACAATATTTGTAGAAAAAGAAACATAGCCATTATGAGCAAAACTTCCAAAATATGAGAGACGGGCAGAGATATTGCTAGAATTTCTTCCTAGGAGTGAAAATACTCCTTGATCTTTTTTGAAGGAGTGAATTTGGTATTATTAGGAGTAAAAAAAAGTAGAATGGAAAAAAGTTGATATTTCGCAAATTCATGGCAAATTTTACTTCTTTCTTAATAAGTTCAAAAATAAAATGTATGTATATGAACTCACATTATGAGTTTCAGTTATGAGTTCAAGTTACATTATATGGACTGGCCAGTTGTAATAATATTCCTTTGAGCATAATTTGTACAATATAATATCAGAACTCAGAATATGAACATGTGACTCAGTTTATAAATTACAATGAACATTGAAAGATGATAAGGCCATATGTGAATCTGAGAAATTCTATTGTTGATGCAAATATTTACATTTTTGCTTAAAATAATTTTAATTATAAAAACTTTTTATCCATTGTAAAAGAAGATATTAAGTGATTTAGGAAAAAAAAAGTATGCAGAGCATTGAATTGTAGAAAGAATATAAACTTTTGTTTTCAGACATATTTAACAAAATACGCTAAATTTAACCTAAAAATATAAAGCGTGAAAAATACTCATGGTTAAAATTTTAAGGAGTATTTTTAGATTTTAATGTGTAAAATACGCTTGTAGAGGAGTTAAAAATATCTCTGGAGACGGGCTTTAATTTTATTTACATACACAAGCACACAGTAATGGCCATATCACATGAGAGATTTTTGTTCAGCATTTTACTAAACACAGCATTATACCCAACATACTCAACCTGATTTTGTTCAAGGACAGCAAGTTTTCGGATGATCAACTTTTACGAAACCGTTTAGAAAAAGTTGAGTATGTTGAGCGTGCTGATCAAAATTGACCAATAGGAGGAATAAACAGGATTTTTTCCTGGAATACCTTTAGAGAAGGGAATACATCACGCTATCGATTCGAGGGAACCCTATGGACAGCTGACCAGTTTCTTGTTCATTCAGCATAGTGAACATGTTGCGTATAATGTTGTGTTGAGTATATATGCTCCTGTGTGATATGGCCATAAAATATATCACTCATAAATTAAGAAATACTTTAACACATTTATAAAGAATGAAAAAGTCATTGTGTGTGTAAAAACTAAAATCTATGGAGGATAGGTTTTGATTTTGGTTTCCAATTGCTGTAAATTTCATTTTTTTTTTAAGACACTGAAATCTATATACACAAAACTTAAAAGATTAATTTCTACCTTTAGTTTTCTGCCTGTCAGTCCCTTGATGTAACCATCTTCGGCAGTAACAACAGTAGAAGTATCAACATCTCCAGCTCCAGTAGCATCCATCATTTCAATAATTTTCCTTTTTCCATCGCAAGTATACTGCAGAAGGGAAATATTGATAGTAAATATAAAAAAAATAATCTATTTAAAAAAAAATTTTAAAACCTAAATTCTTAATGTAACATATCACATAAATCTTTTCAAAGTTAGAATAAAATTTAATTTGAAAAGAAAGAAAAAATAAAGTTTTTTTTTTTTTTTTTTTTTTTGTTTATTAAAAAAAAAAAAATAATAATGAAATTTGAAATGCAAGTTGGTCTTGTGGGGAACAGGCTGTATATTATATTTTTGTGTTCAAGAGAGAAAATCTAAAAAAAATTGAAAACTGCAATTTTTAATCCCACTTCAAAAACATGTGACTTAATGTGAAGCAGATTTTTTTTTTTTTTTTTTTTTTTCTCTTAACAGTTTCCATACAATCTTCTGCTGTTGTCACCTAAAATTCATACTTTAGTTAATTTTAAAGAATCTAATTGTTCGATCGAGAAGCTGTTTAATCCACTGGATTAAAAAAATTTTTCCCTTTCATTTGATACCTTATTCGTTACAACACAACTTATTTTTCTAATTATTTTCCTCCTTTTAAATAAATGTACATTTCTTTTTTTTAATTCTGTCAAAAAAAAAAAAAGGCAACAATTAAATTATGTTGAGATTCACAAACATACCGTAGTGAATGACAATAAATACATAAGAATTTGGGGATAAACATTGATTGAAAGGCACACATACATAACAGGGTTCCCATCAGAGGGGGAAAAAAATCAGATGAGAATTTCTCATCCCTCCTTAAAAACAAAGTGAGACTTTTAAAAACTATGTGAGATTTCTGAAAATTAAGTCAGACCCCAAATAAACTTTGAATCATAACAATAAGTCTTTTATAATATGGACACCCAGGATTCATAACTGGAATTAATACAATTTTTTTTCATGTTTTTTCTAATTTTGTGTGTTGTCTATTAGTGCTGCACCGAGTAGCACTTTGGCCGAGTAACCGAATACCGAGTACTCAACCTTTTACTACTCGGCCGAGTATCGAGTAGTTGTACGAAAGAATAATTGATGCATATATGAAGAAATTTGCACATCTTGAAATTAAAAAAGGCTTTTGAGCATAAAATTTAGTTAAATGGTAAACAGCATGTTTTCATGCAGAACTTTTGTAGTGTATATACATAATTAGGTTCATTGCCATATTTTGATACTTTCAGCATAGTGGATTACTAAAACCATAACTGATAACTTTATTCTTAACATCTTTTTTAGATGCGAAATTATCATCCTCAGATAATTCTTAGAGAATATAAAAGTTACTAGTCACTAAGGCTTAATTTAAGATACATGAAATTCACATATGAGAGGGGAACATTAAAATATTTTATAATTTCAAACATAATAGGCTTCATTAATCTAGATCACAGAAATGTAAAATGACAGGTGGTTTTGGGTCATAATTGCCAAAACAACAGATTTGATTATGAAAATACATTTTAAATAACGTTTTAGTGTATTTACCTTTTTTATATATAACGTAAAATGCCATAAAAGCCTTTACTCGGTTAAATGCCCCCTCCTCTTTTCACATTTTTTTTTTCTTCTTAAAATACTAAATAAACGCACCTTTTGCTCAACAGTAGACTGTATCCGAATAGGTGATAGTTTTTTACGTTATTTTATAGCATAAAATTCAAAATCAATCTTTTCTTACCGATTTGAAAGTGTCTTACTTTTATTTGCACAAATGTATAACGAAAATTTTGTGTTAATATTACATAGAAGTTCTTTTTTTTCTAAAATATTGTATTTTTGTCTGATTTATAGATACAGTTTTATATACTAAGTTTTTATAAAATAATGCACATTGCATTCATACAAGATAGTTATAAACAAAAGCTTATATCATGAATCATCTCTATACTAAGTTTGGTAACAGCCCATTTTAACTGCAGAAAGCTGTTATAGCAAAAATTTTAATTATAATGACTCTGTATTTATATTTTCATATTTTTTAGTTTAGTTATAAAATAAATATCTCTCATTAACACATTTCTTTCAATAATGCATGAAAATAGTGAAATTCCCACAACTACTCGGTATTGGTCAAATACATAGCCTGAATTTGGCCGAGTACCGAGTACTCGGCAAATAGGCCGAGTGCAGAGTATATACCGAGTACTCGGTACAGCTCTATTTTCTATTGTAGGTGCAGAGCAGAGATAACTAGTGCTTGATTCCTACTCATCCGAGAAAGTTTTTCTTCAAGGGCAGATTTTGAACTGTGTTTATGAAGAGTTAGGTGCATTTGCATTTTTAAGAAAAGTAGAAGCTTTTCTTTTTTTTTGCTATATATCATTGCATATATTTGAGGCAATCAGGGCCTGGTTTGTTTATTTTGTGTTCTTTTTTATCACAAGACAAATTTAAGCTTAAACAGAAATGATATTTTTTTTTTTAATCGATTTTGGGAAAATGTGTGTGAATTTCTCAAAAACTTAAAATTTTATAGTGAGGAAAAAAAAAAAAAATGCTAGATTCTTGTGCTCTAATGGGAACCCTGTAGTGCTGACTAGGATTATTTGGCAGGAAGCAGCACTTCACAGCTTTTTTTAGCACATTTTAAGCAATTTTAATTGGTCAGGATTCATATCTCAGCTAAAAGTGGGATCAGAATTTCTCACTCTTATTTAAAAACAAAGTGAAGTTTCTAAAAGTAAATGAAATCTGAAATACGCTTTGGAAGAAATTTATTTTTTACATTATAAATTGCTATTAATGTTTATTTTCATAGCTCATTGATATAAGTTGAGTTTAATCATATTTAAATGCTTTAAGTATTCTTCTACCACATCACTTGGAACCATAAAAACCTTTGGGCAAGTGATGACTCAACAAGTTTAGTGTTAAAATGGGGGTGATAGCCATCTGATTGAGAGAAAATAAGTGATACGAGAGTGCCAAATCAAAACCAAAAAGGTATCACTGGATACCCTTATCTCAAAATGCATGAATCTTTAAAACACATGAAATTTCGTTTGGCAACAATCAGATGCACAAAAATGACACAGCTTCAAAATATCAAGGTGAGGTTGCCACATTTCGTAGATCAATCGTTCAACAACTGAAAAACATCCAGGTTGCCAACTTTGACATCTTTATCGCTAATTGAAAACAAAATACCAAACAGTGGGGGTTTAAGCACATTCCTCCCAAATAGGCAATTACTGAACTGTTAATTAATGAAATTTTCAATTATTTTTCGCATTAGACTCATATTATACAGGATTTATTTACTTTTCTCAAGGGAGGCAGCAGGTATCCCCCCTGAGAAAAGTCCACATAAGCACAAATTTGGTTTAAATTAATTTAGTGTTTTAGAAATTTTTTTGATGGCAGATTTTTTTTATTATATATTTAACTAAGTGATTTTTGCAATACGTAGAGAGAGAAAGAGAGAAAAAAAAAATTGAATTTTTTTGTGAATTAGTAAAAATTTTCTGCAAACAGCATTTATGCATTTTTGTACTTGTTGGTTTTTATTAACAACTTAAATTTTTGGATGCAAAATACGCCTAATGATTGCTATTTTGAACCCTGCATACATCATACATGTATCATACCAATCGCTGTGAAATGTAATTTTCATTTTTTTTAGATTCATGTGAATCAAGGAAGGATATATTGGTGCTTTTTTTTTTTGGCTTTCATGTACATGAAGAAGCACACATACATGCAATATACTAAGTGATTGCTGAAACTGGGAATTTCGTCCATTTACATTGTGTTTGAATTGTTTTATTTGTGTTCTGTTATAATTTAGTAATTTTTAACAAAATTTTTATTAAAAATTGTAATTTATGACAATTTTGTCTGTTTTCAATGTATAGTTTTCAACGCATTTAGTTGTTTGGCTAGATTATTGAAAAACCTCCCTTTCGCATGTAAGCAGTGAAGGATTATGATTGCAGACACAATGCAGAACTGGACCACCTTGGGGATTTGTAGAAAAATCTTCGCTTATTTGTAATGTTCCTCCGTCAAAGTGGCTAGCATTCAAACTTTTCTAAATTATCTGACTGTTTTTGGAAATTTTCCACTATTTTTCTCTGACTCTTACAGTTTATTTCCCATGAAAATTTCACAACATTAGCGAAAAATTTAGTGTTTTATAATAGCATTAGTAATTTAATGATTAATATAGCTTATTTTCACAAAATTCGTCCAAAATTCCAACTTTTCGATAATTCTTTGATTTTCCCTGAATGCTAGCCATCCTGTCTATATTCCCATGTAAATTAAGTCCTGGTATATCATAGGCAGTTTTCCCATTATAATGTGAGACATGAGCAAAATATGCTTGCCTGTAAAGTTTTAAATAGAAAAATATATTAGAATTCAGAAAGTTAGAAAATTGATTTTAAAAATTGTTATGTTTACTGTGTAGATAAAAAGGCAACCACCTGTTATGTATTCAGTAAAAGTGCAATAAGAGTGGAATTTATTCAAATAAGTGAATTTTTTTTTTTTTTAACCAAATGATAGACAGGGTGCAGCACCCTTTGAAACTGTCTTAGGGGAAAATCTGCTACAATATACATAACTCAAATAATTCTTAAATGAAATTCAACAACGTTCATAGAATTAATGCTTTGCTTTACTTTTACACTTTTAAAATATACTCAAATTATAAAAATTCAAATGATAATAATGTAGAAATAATAATGACACAGACGGACGCTCATAAATAATTGATTTTCACTTTGTTAGGCATGAAAAATACGATCTAATTGTTTAAAATATATATATAATTCTGAATGCACATAGAAATAAAAAACAATACCATGATGAATTAGTAATAACCAAATTCTACCTGCAAACCTTTAGCTCCAGGATCTACACCGGAGTCAAGAATTGCAATAACAGTTCCTCTGCCATCGAAATCGGGATATTTATTTAAGAAACCGCTAACATTAGTTTCTCTTTTGGGCAATAAGGCCCACACTGGAAAATCATTAGCAGATTCATTAGACATGGTGAACTCTGAATAGTAGTTAAAGACTTCAATAAACGATTATAAATTTTAATACTATGTCTTGTTGCTTGCACCTACATAACAATTTGCACGGCTGCACGCCCAGTTGGCATGACAGACAGAAAACAAAAAGCTGCCTAAAATCAAAATGAATGAATCATCACGATTTTATCTATGTTGATGAAGAAAAAAGGCGACATAACACGGAGTCAAAGAAGAAACTCACAAACAATGCTTATGCATGCTTAGAAACATACAATCGGGTGACCAGTCGTCCTCATTTTTTAAGTGTTGCTGTCAGAAGTTCTCATATCCTCATTTGCCCTCATTTTTCAGTAATCTCCTTCTTTACTTAAAATTTCAACATTAGAGATGCTGCTGACCTTATTAGTTTTCAATACTGATTCTACAACTCAACACAAAATCATCTCCTCCAATACTATTACATAAAATATATTTTTCTGTTGGGAGATTTTAGTCTTTGCAACATTATACTTCAAAATATAAAGATAAAAAAAAAAAAGACTGAATTTGCATAAAAGTAAACAAAAATAGAAAAGGGAGGGAGGGGTATTTAAAAATTTAACATGAAGTTGGAAGTTATTTTATTACTAATTAGATTTTATAATTAACTAAATTTAAATAACATTTTAAATGGTAAAGCATTTTTTTAGTAAGATTGAAAACTGTATAAGTCAGGGATTGGAGCTGAACGCAGATTACCTTATTGATATTTCTTCATGATTTTTTGCTCATAGTGCTACTGGAAGGTACAACATAATAGCTCAGTTTGTAGAACATTAATGCTTTAGGCTGTCAGACTAGAATTGAATTCTCATTAATAGACTAGCCGGATTTTGCCTTTTAAAATGTTATTTATCGGATCACTTCCATTTGAAGTAGTTATGATTTCGTTTTCACTAAAACTTGGTCTATACAACAATAACAATTTTATAAAACAGTTTATAAAAGTATAATCAGAAACGGATATAAAATAGTTTAGTACTTTCGTACAAACCGCATATCAGAAATTAATACTTTAAAATTAACAACATGCCATTAAGTTATACGAAGAGAAGTATAATGTGTACAAATTTATGATAATGTTTATTGTAAATTTAATAACGCTTATATAAATAATTTTTTTTAATGTCTATCGTATAAGTTCGCAAGTAGTATAAATTTATCATAGTGACGATTAATGGCTGCAAATGGAGTTAATATAAGCTAAATTTGTGCTATATTTTATGAAATTTTATGTCCTATGTCCTAATTTTTCTCATAGAAATGAGAACATTAGAACATGAACATTAGAAACATGAGAACATAATTTGTCCTCATTATGCATAAAAAAAAGTCTGGTCACCCTAACATACAAACCCCAACTAGCGAACTATTTTAAAACATTTTTCCCAAATGCAATTTTCCTTTTCTTTCTTTTCTTTTCTTCTTTTTTTTTTTTTTTTTTTGTATTTAACAATGTACAGTGCTTTAGGGTTAGTGCTAAATACAATACGGAAACTGATGCTATGCACAATACACTATCTGCATTTTTTACAATCTTCCATACATATAAGAAAAAAAGTATAGGATTTATTAAATTTTTCGATTTTTACTTTTCAACGAATTAAGATATTTTGAAATGCGCTGAATACGATTCAACCATTTTTAGAAAATGTCCGCCTGTGTGTATGTGTGTGTGACCAGCGGAGCGGGAAAACTCTGCTAGACGCTAGTGTTATATAAAATCACCAAACTCGGTACATCATATGTAATTGTTTATTGATCAATTCAAGTCTTTATTTTATGTGATTTTCCAGATGGCTATATCTCAGCATTTATTCAGGAAAATTGCTGCAAATTACACATATAAAATGTCAATTGTCAGAAGCTAAGATCAATCGTTTACCAACCGGTAGGCAATACTTCGTTTACCAACTTCTGGTTTTGTCCCCAACATTTCCCCAAGAATTTATTTTTTCCCCAAACGTTTTCCCCACTCCTGTCCTTTCCAAAAATTTTCCCCGTGGGCAAAATTTCTCCCCAAAATTGCGAAAATTTTCCCCAATCTGGCAACCCTGGTCCTATCTTTCAAATGGTCCTATCTTTCATGACGTAGCCATAGGGTATCTTTGGCGCATTTATCGCTGTTCCGCTTTTCTTTCTTCCCTTTATACAATGCGTTTTTATATATTTATGAATTTTATTATTATTTTCTCAGAACGGGGTGTGACAATAGATAGATATATAATCATTCTATGCAGTATGGGCTCCAGCAGTAACGTGATTAAAGCAGAGGCCCCAAATGAAATTGTTATTTTTAAAAAAAATGTGGTTAAAATATGATTTCGAAATTTATGCGCTTCCTATCATCCAACTGAATTAAAATTTTGCATGCACGTATAACTCCGATAGCAACACGTGCTGAAGTAGGAGCCGACTTCCGAAGGGGCCTATGAGGGGCCCTGGACCCAGTGGCGGATCTAGAACTTCACTTTTTGTGGGGGGGGGGGGGGGGAACTAAGATTTTTCGAGACCTTATTCCTTGAGATACATTAGACTGCATTAAGAAATTGTCGCAATAATTTATTTATAATTATTACAGTCGGTAACAAAATTCTCCGAACACTAGAAAAAATTCCTATGTTTAAACTTAATACAGTTTTGTTAAATAAATCCTTGTCGAATCCTGTTCTTAGTCAGTCTAAAAACAGGATTCGACAAGGATTTATTCAGCAAAACTGCATTAAGTGCACTTTTTTTTACATAGGAATTTTTGCTAGTGTTTGGAGACTTTTGTTACCGACTGTACATGGTGAAATTTTGAAATATTTTTCAAAAAAAAAAAAAAAAAAAAAAAAAAAAAATTAATAAAGCATAGGCGCATGCATGTATGTAATGCATCGATGGGAATTGCAGCTAAAAACATAAAATTTAATTAAGGTGTCTATGGGAAGGGGGGCTAATAATCATGTTAAAAAAAAAAAAGATAATCCCATGTAATATATACGTACAACAATGATTACCCACAAAATATGTACATAGCTATGATTTGACGCCATTATGATTTGTACAAAATAAAAGTTTTAAAATGTGATTTGGGAACATCCCATAGTAAACTTGAATAACTATATCAAATTTAAGAAATTCCTTGAATATTTATGGAAGTTCACGAACAAGCAGACGGACATAAAACAAGACATATAGACTAGTTCATATAATAATCTCTCTTAGACATCATTAGAAAATGTTAAAAATGATTAATGCAAACGAAAATGAAATCCCAGTGATTTTTCAATTATAGTCATTGATGTAACTGAATATTTTTTGTGTTTGTCGTTGTCGCCCTGTAGATTTTAATGCTAATATTATTCTACATTCTATAGAAAGCATTTTCTTTTTGTGCATCTGTATTGTTAATGTCAATTTCATTATGATTTGCGCGAAATAAAAGTGTTAAAATATGATTTATGGAAATACCTCTCATAGAACGCAATGCTTTGTAATTCTTCCTTTTGTCCCTGTAGACAAACCAATGGCAGTATTTATCCCATTTTCAATAAAAACATTCCATACTGAACTTGAACACCATATATAAGTTTCAGGGACTTAGAACGCGGACAGACAGACAGACAAACCAAAGTCATAAACACTTTTCAACTATACATTGGAAAGTGTTAAATAAGAAATACGGTGAAACTTTCGTAAGAAAGCCCTTCACGATGATGTACAAAAATGTTCCTTCATAGATGTTGCCTTTCCTTGAAGAAGTTATATTGAAAATCATAATTCAAGCAAAAATTATTATGAATGAAATGGATTCAGTTATTCAAATTTACATTATTTGTTTTCCTGCTTTGTAATACACCATTATTGATATTAATTTTCATTTTAAATGTTTTTTTACAGTAATTTTGTTTCTAGGAATTATTTTATATTCTAGATCAAATCAATCAAATTAACATCATTTCTGAATGAATAAGTGGTCTTTATTAAGCCCACTGAAAACTCACGGTAAAAATAATAGGTTTAGCTTGTAATTTTCAATCTATGATTTCAGCGTATTTAAACAATTTCTATGTATAATATTTTAATTTTGCTATTTAAATTCAACACTGCTCCAGTGTTGCCAGACTTTGCGACTTTTTTATTCAATAGTCACCAATAATTTTGACAAATGATATCTGATATACGTAATAGAAGAAATGAATCAAAGAATCGTCTAATAGGTATATCAAATATCACTTCTCAAGATTATTGATGACTATTGAATAAAAAAGTCGCAAAGTCTAACAACACAGCACTGCTCTCTTAAAAGCTTTTTAAATTACACTGCCCTGCATGAAAATCGGCCCCAACACCACTTTTGCAAATTCTTATGTAAAATGATCAATAGTCACCAATAATTTTGAGAAATGATATTTGATATACATAATAGAAGAACTGAATCGAAGAATCGTCTATTAAGTATATCAAATATCACTTCTCAAGATTATTGGTGACTATTGAATAAAAAAGTCGCAAAGTCTAACAACACAGCACTACTCTCTTAAAAACTTTTTAAATTACAGTGCTCTCGCTCTGCATGAAAATTGGCCCCAACATCACTTTTGCAAATTCTTATGCAAAATGACCTCCTGAATCCGAATATGACGCCCATTTTCCCTGTCAACCACCTTTTTTTTGCCCTCCCCCCCCCCCCTATTTTTATCACTGTTCGGTAATTTTACGGATATAAATTTGATTTATAGGGATCAAAAGGATTATTTTAACTGTTAAATGTCTTATGAGGGGCTACAACAAAGTTGCAAAATTCTAAAATATGAACACTTGCAGCAAAGAGAAAAATTAGGGGAGGGGGGATTTGTCACTGAAATTATGTACTACCTTTATTATATTTTATTAATATATTATTATTATTATTATTTACTATACATTATATATTTTTTAAGCGTTAAAGTAATTCTTTTTCATTCTCCAAATCAAATTCATGGCCATAAAATTACCGAACAGTGATAAAAATTGGGAGAAGGGGAGTTACCTCCGAGAAGACGGTAGGTGGCTGGGCAAAATGGCGGCCATCTTTGGATTCAGGAGGTCATTTTACATAAGAATCAGCAAAAATGGTATCAGGGCTAGATTTTTTTTTTTTTTTTTTTTTACAGCGCAGTGTTATTACTTGAATATAGGTAGGACACAAAATTCACTTTTCCAAGCCTGAATTGCACCTTTAGTATAATATGTATATTAAAAATTATAAGGTCGTATTAACCCGTTAACGACCGAATTAATTTTGCAAAATATTATTAGCTGATTATTTCAGTTCTAAATTAATATAGACAACTGACAGTAAAATATATTAACTTACACAATTCTTCTGATAGTTTTACATTTAAAGCCTATCCTCATTTATTGACGTTTAGTGTTCTAGCGAGAAAACTTCGAGATAGAAAAACTTTGAGATAACAGACTAATTTCTTATTATATGTTGACAAAGATCTCGAAAGTAAAGTATTATAATATATATTATTATTCAACTTGATTTAAGTTAGTATACCTGTGCAAAAAGCAAATATAGGTGCGACGAATGAAAAATCATAAAATGGCTATCCAAATTATGAAATAATAATTAATAGTAGGCACATAAAACTTTCAGGGATCATTTAGAGTGACGCTATAAACTGTCATTAAAAAGCAGAAATCATTCCAAGAAACTACAAAAAATATACGTGCCATTTTATTAGCTGTCCTGAAATGAGGACACTGGGCGCTAACGGGTTAAACACTACACTACTTTTCTCTATCGACATATTCATAGGAAATATCTGATATAATTTCAAAATTGGACAGCAATATGATCAAGACCGTAGCAAGGGGAAGGTGAGGAGGATTGGGAGTTTAAAGATCCTTGAAATTTTGCAGATTTGTTGGAAATTTTTGAAATAAACTTCATTTTTAATACTCAAAACTATGTACTTGAAGCTCCCTTCGAGTTTTTTTTTTTTTTTTTTTTTTTTTTTTTTTTTGGCTACGGCCTTGAATAAGAGTGTTTTTTGAAATGAGTTAAATATGGAAAGTGGTCAATTCACATCAAGAGTTAAATAATATTACCTGCTCTCTCAAAGCGTGCTCCTTTACAGATAGATGCATTTGCACATGGGCATTGAATCGAGGTAAATCAGTATAGCTATAAAGGAAATTTTGGAAGCGAGAAAAATTGACCCTTTTAGGAGGTGGCCCTTAAATAGAAGTGGACATTTAGAGAGGTTTTTGATTGCTGATGTTTACGTAACTATGACAGATACTGAAAATGTTATTCAGTCATTCCAATCTGAATTTACGTTTCCTCTGATTACAAGTTTTGAGTACGCCAATGCTTCCCTTTTTTTTTTGGGGGGGGGGGGAGCTTTAGCTCCCTATCCCCCCTTGGATCCGCCACTGCCTGGACTCTTAATAGATGAGACGATACAAAAACTGCGCCAACATAATGCCAACCAATCATATTATAACATTGTTGTAACCCAATACCTGGCATTCCTTCATTTGACAAACCAAAACCAAAAGACGTACCATCTTGTACTATTATATATCTATGCTTTCACTTGAACCCAATGAATTCGATTGGTTGGGTTTTACGTCGCACTAATGCTTCACAATGGGCAATTGGGGACGGTCTGGAACTCACCCCTAGAGGTGGTCCCAGAGACATGCCATCACAATTTTGATCCTCCACGGAGAGGATGGCTTCCCCGCTTCGGTAACCTCCAGAGGTATAATTTTGATAAAAACATGGAGGGCATTGCGGCTACGACAAATTTTACGTGCACCAGCTACCATTAGTTTACAGTACACGGCGGTCTTTGGCCAACTCGAGTACCAAACCCGCAATCTTCCAATTATGAGCCCGACGCTCTACCGACTGGGCTACCAGTCCAGCTCAGTATATGAACTACGAACTTTAAGTCCTTATTTTTGTAAATGGTTTATTTTTTATTTTATATATCTATATCTATATATATATTTAAGACTCTGTTTACAAAAATAAAAAACATTTAAAGTTTATAACTTAATTTTTTTTTAATTAATCCACACCACTCTTTTTATCGAGAGGATAAATCAATAACATCTGATACTTAGTATATAAATTCACCACATTCCGAAACTCTGATGCATCCCAGACAGCACAAAAAGCTTGCATTAAGGGCCCGCTTCACTTACCGCCGCCGGAAGCCAAAGCTAATGTTATTCTATGGGAATTTTTTCTTTACAGATAACTTATTAACTAATACACATTTTTAAATTCTGTTTTCACTTTTTGAAAATTCCCAGCTGTTAAATTGAAGGACCTTTTTTAAAAAAATATTTTTTTAATTTTTTATATTTTATTTTGAAGCTGAAAAATACGAATTTTCAATATGTGAAATTTTTTCATTTTACAATTTCAAAATAAAATAAAAAAAAAAAAAAAAAAAAAAATTAAAGGTCCGTAAATTTAACAGCTGGAAATTTTCAGAAAGTGAAAACAGAATTTAAAAATATGTATTTGTTAACAAGTTATTTGTAAAGAAAATTTCCCCATAGAATATCATTGGCTCGGGCTTCCGGCGACGGTAAGTGAAGAGGGCCGTTAAGGTATCTTCCTCCTTGATAAATCAAGTCAAGAAACTTGCATTGAGCTCGATATTTCAAGTTTGTAAGTTTAATCATAGCCTCCTAAATTAGATGCCTGTCGCGTGGCTCGGAAACTTGGCAACAGTTCAAGCGGTAGACAGCGCCACCTGGTACAAATTTTATTCAGCTGTTACCAATAATTTTAAGAAGTGATAGATGATATATATAATCGACGTTCCTTCGATTCTATTCGCCTTTCATGCATATCGAATCCCACTTTTAAAAATTTTTGGTGGCTGTTGAATAAAAAAGTCGCACAATCTGTACCAGGCGGCGCTGTCTACCGTTTGAACTGTTGTGTTGCCAAGTTTCTGAGCCACGCGACAGGCATCTTGTTTAGGAGACTATGGTTTAATGCAGGTCAAGATCAAGAAGTCTAGTTTAAGGTGCTATCAGACGGAAGACGATAGATTAAAAAATATAAGCTATTGTCGCTAAAAAGCTACCAAACGACTTCAGTAGGATTGTTTTCAAGCATAAACGGAAGAACGAAATCCAGAAATAAAAACAACGGACCCAACATTTGGCTATTATTCCCCCCTTCCCCCAAGGATGTTTAAAAGGGAAAAGAATAGAGGGTGTTCTGTAATCGTGATTCCCTGATTGGAGGATTTCGTTCTAAAGACTCCCGTATGTGATTTAAACAGTTGAAAATGCGTGATTGACGACCATACGTTCGGCAATTTGTATCAAATGGCATATTTGGATCGTTTCCCGCATGCGAAACCTGTTTATGAGGTATTTTGTGCTAAAGACTATCGTATGGTTCTTCGTTTGATAGCGGCTTTAAGCTGCTATCACACGAAAGAACATATATTCTGATGTATAATCTATTGAATCTCAAACCCACCGAACAATTTTCTTGTGCTCAGTCAAGGGTTATTTTTCAGCATAAACGAAATTCACAAATGTAAACAACGAGCGCAACATTTGGCGAAAATTCCTCTTTCTTAGAATTGAAAGGAATGAGGATAGGTGATACTTTGGAATCGCGATTCTCTGATTGGAGGACTTCATTCTAAAGACTAGCGTATGTGATTTTAACAGTCGAAAATGCGTGATTGAAGAATATACGTGCGGCAAAAGCATCAAACGGTAGCTTTTCACCGGTTTACCGCATGAAAAATCTGTTTATTACTTACTATGTGCTAATGCCGTTTATACGGAACTTCGTGTGATAGCGGCTTAACACTTGTCCTACTTGCTTTAGACTTGATATTTCAAGCATCAGTCAAGTAATACACATCAAGTATGAATTATGCTTGATGCAACAAACATGAAAAAAACATTACTTTTCAAGTATGCTTTTCAGAACGTACAAAAACTGGCCCCACCGACAGCCAAAACCTATGCTATTCTATGGAGAAATATATTTACAGAATTATTCATTGCCCTATGTGTCTTTTTAAATGGCGTTCGGAAAATTCACAACTGTTACATTTGTTTTAGCTTTCTCAAAATTTATTATTATTTCTTTTTAATTTTTAATATTTCCTTTTACAATGCACTTGTTAAATTTAAATAAAATCTTTAAAAGAAATACTTAAAATGAAATTCAAAAATAAAATATTAAAGCTTAAAAGATTACATTTTAGAAAACGTGTACAAGTTTAACTGCTGTGAATTTTTAGAATTTGAAAACAGAATTTAACAATTATACATAGGGTAATGAGTAATTTTATAAACAAATTTCCCCATAGAATAACATGAGATACGGTTGTCATCCGTACGCTCTTAACTTGATACAGCAAACTTAATAAGTATCTTGTTTCTACGAAGATCAATCACATTTTAAATAGATTTTTGGTAAATTACATTAGCCGAATATTCTTTTACAAAATGGGTAAGTAATTTTATCCAGAATTCGAACAAGGGAACGTTGTGTTAATGTCTTGAGGAACGCCTTTCAAAATAATTTTAGGTTGATTTCTTTAGAAATCGACCTATTGCAATCACTTCGTTTATCTATATCTATCTATCTATCTATCTATCTATAATGAAAATTTTGTCATCACGATAACTCCCGAAATAATACTCGAAATCGAACCAAATTTGGACAGTAAACTAATCTTATAAATATCTTGAATGAGTTCGTTAACCAAGTTGCTCCGACTTTTTGTTTTCAAGTGGCAGCCACTTGAAAATTTCAAACCGGCATTGTAAAAAGCATATTTAAAGCATGATTTGCTTGAATTTTGATGTAAATACAGGCCACATAAAGGTCTCAATGAAGTTTATTAATGAAGTCTATCCGCCATTTTTAATAAAAGGGCAGATATTTTAAGTTAAGCGGGACCACTTGAAATCAGGCTACCACTTGAAAATTTAAAATCACTATAACTTCCGAAATAATGCTCCAAATCGAACCAAATTTGGACAGTGTCATAACTTATCTTATACATATCTTAGATGAGTTTATTAACCAAGTTGCTCCGCCATTTTGTTTTCAAGTGGAGACCACTTGAAAATTTTAAATTCAAACTGTAAAAAGCGTATTCCGAATTTGTTTTAAATTTGATGTAAATATAGACCATATAAAGGTCTCAATAATGTTTATTAATGAAATTTATCCGCCATTTTGAATAAAGTGGCAGATATTTTAAGTTATGCGGGACCACTTGAAATCAGGCTACCACTTGAAAATTTAAAATCACTATAACTTCCGAAATAATACTCCAAATCGAACCAAATTTGGACAGTGTCTTTACTTATCTTATATATATATATCTTAGATGAGTTTATTAACTAAGTTGCTCCGCCATTTTGTTTTCAAGTGGAGACCACTTGAAAATTTCAAATTCAAATTGTAAAAAGCGTATTCCGAATTTGTTTTAAATTTGATGTAAATATAGACCATATAAAGGTCTCAATAATGTTTATTAATGAAATTTATCCGTCATTTTTAATAAAGTGGTAGATATCTTAAATTAAGTGGGACCACTTGAAACACGCTGAAACTTGAAAATTTAAAATCACAATAACTTCTGAAATAATACTCCAAATCGAACCATAGTTGGACAGTGACTTAACCTATCTTATAAATAACTTAGATGAATTTGTTAACCAAGTTGCTCCAGCATTTTGTTTTCAAGTGGAGACCACTTGAAAATTTCAAATTCAAATTGTAAAAAGCGTATCCCGATATTTTTTTAATTTTGATGTACACGTAGATTATACAAGTGTCTCAAATAACTTTATTAATGAACTTTATCCGCCATTTTTATTAAAGTGGCGGATATTTTAAGTTAAGCGGGACCACTTGAAATCAGGCCACCACTTGAAAATTTATAACCATGATAATTTCCGAAATAATAGTCCAAACGGAACCAAATCTTGACAGTGATATTATCATATAATTACCTTGAATGTTTTCACTGGGCAACTTGTCCCGACATCTTGTTTCTAAGTTCCAGCCACTTGAAATCACACTGCCACTTCAAAATATGCCAAACGATAAATTTTAAAATACTAAACTGATTCAAATAAAAGTTGGATAGTGAACTTATGGAATGGTTCAAATATCTAGGATAAGTTCACTTGGTGACTTGATCCGCATTTTTATTTCCAAGTGGCGGACACTTAAAAATTTGTCATTATGGTAACTTTAGTAATACAGAATCAATTCGCATCAAATTTGGGTAGTGGATTTATCATTCAAATATCTCACTTAAGTTCGCTGGGCATCTCACTCCACTTTTTTTTTACAAGTGGTGCCACCTGAAAATTTCTTATGACGATAACTTTTGAAATACTGATTTAATTTAAACTAGAACTGGACAATGAACTTATCATACAAATATACTGGATGATTTTGATGGGCAAGTTGTTTCATCAATTTGTTTCTAAGTCGCAGCCACTTAGATTGCCACTTGAAAATTTGCCATAATAATAACTTTTGAAACACGGCACTGATTTAAACCACAGTTGGACAGTGAACCTATGCTTCAAATATCTTGGATGTGTTTGCTGGGCAACTTGTTCCACTGTATTCTTTCCAAGTGGCAGCCACTTGAAAATTTGTTATCACGGTAACTTTAGAAATACTTAATCAATTCAAATCAAATTTGAAAATTGGATTTATCATTCAAACAACAAAAATCTAGGAAATGCACGTAACTTGTGAACCAATCACATTATTGCATCCATCTTTGGTATATCGATAATAAGTATTTTCTCGCCAAACGTCGCCAAAAAAGTCGCCATAGTAGAAAAGTCGCCAAATTAGGCGCCAAATCTATTACCTGCGTTACTGCATCTTTTTAATGCGTTTTTAAGGAAAAATTAGGCTATTTTAATGCAAAACAAACTAGAAATGCAGAAAACTAACATTTTTATCGACTTACTAAGCCTCTTTCAAAGAATTTCTAAAAAATAAATAAATAAATAAATAAATAAATAAATAAATATTTTAAAATTTAACGATATCTTAGATGAGCAACTTTCTCTGCCATTTTGATCGAAGTGGCAGTCACTTAATTTTTCGACACGATGACTTTTGAGATTTTGAATTAATTCGAACTACATGTGTACAGTAGACTTATCTCACAAATACATTTCATATATTTGTCACCTTATCTCACCCTTTTGCTTCCAAGCGCCGGCCACTTAAAATTTTAAATTCACATAAAAAGGTATTTATGAACCGATTTGCTTAAAAATCCATATGTGCATAGCCTACATCAATATTTCTACCAAATGCATTAATAATTTGTAGCCGCCATTTTCAAACAAAATGACGGCTACTTGATAAGGAAAAAGAAATCAACCTACCCTTCCGAATAAGCCGGAAGGTCTTGTTTACAATTATAAACGTAAATTTATAGGCCTGTTTACAACTATGTAACTAATTTAAACATTCTGCACATACTAGACATGTATTGGTTGTTTGGTTACAAGATTTAAGGCCGATTGACTCCAGATGTGTCCTAGGCCTATAGGGGGAATGCCCTCCGTTTGAGTCTTTCTAAGGGCTCCTAGCCCGTATTTATGTGTGTTTCGGAGGAAACCACGGAAAACTATGAACGGCTAGGTTGATGAGCGCGACCTGGGATCGAACCCGACACCTCCCATCTACCAGTTTCGAGCGCAGTACCGGACCTCCCTATTCGTATCCGCGGATATCCGCCAGAAAAATAGATCCCTATTTGTATCTGGATCTGTTTTCTTTTCTTCAACGAAACTAATATGTATCTTTTGTGGAAATTGTATGAAAATTAGAAATGTATTATAAATCTTTCTCGACTGTTGTTAATATATAAATTAAAGAAATACAAATACAGTATAACCTCGCATTTACATTCTGGAAATTGAAAAGATTTCGCAGTTTACAAGTTTTTTTTTTTTTACTTCCTTCTATATTCAGTAAAAGAAAGTATTAGATTCTATCAACATTTGGTGTCAACCGCTCGACGGGTGGCACTGCTATACAGCGATTTCTGCAATTTCAGGGGAGGCAGGCTATATCTCAGGTTTTGTTGCGTATAATCCAACAAAACTTGATATGTGAGAAGACCAATTTGAGATATTATGCTAATTCAATTTGAATGCCTATCAGGCAACAGGTGGCGCTGCTACACACCGATTCCCGCAATTTAAGGAAAGGCTATAGTTCAAGAACTACTGCACAGAATTTCATATAAACTTGTATGTAGGTGCCATTTAATATATATTAGCGCCTGTCAACTTTTGGTGTAAACTGCTCAACAGGTGGCGCTGCTACACAACGATATCCACAATTACAAGGAAAGCTATATCTCATGTTCTATTGTGTATCATCAAACAAAACTTAATATGCGAGAAGGCGAGATTATGAGACCTTATGCTGACTCAATTTGAATGCTTGTCGGCCAATAGATGGCGTTGTTATACTGCAAAAAATCATCGATAACAGGATGGCTATATCTCAATTTCTGTGCCATATAACTGTACGAACCATGATATGTGAGATAACCATTATAAAAACGCATTGTTTAAGAAGTTATTTATAGACGATAAAACTGTCTCTCTTTGGATATTTAGTGTTAGATTTCCCTAAGATGAAAAACATTTGCATTCATCATGTTAAATATTTTTAATAAATTATCCGCACTTAGTGAATTTGACAGAAAAATATAGAAGAATGTCTTGTGGTGGCCACAACATACTAGGTTTTTTTATAATTTACCAACTGTGTGACAATGAAAATTTACTTTATTTTATATCATTTTACCTTGTTTTGCATGATTTTTAGATGAATAAGTAATGTTGATTAATTTTTCGGGTTCGGGTCGCAAAAGATTCTCTGTTGCGGGTTCGAGTCGGTTTTCGGGTTGATGAAAATTTTTTTGTCGGGTTTCGGGTTAATGAAATTTTTTTTGTCGGGTTCAGGTCGGGTTTCTGATTGATTTAAAATTCATCTGTCGGGTTCGGGTCGGGTAAAACCCGACCCGCGCAGGACTCTAGTCTGGACTGATGTAGCTGTTAGAAGAATAAATTATACATGGATAAATCGGCCTGTGTCATTTCTACTAAAGCGAAGTGTGCGACATATATATAAAGTCATTTCAACTAAAGCAAAGTGTGCGACAATAATAATAATAACTCTTTTTTTTTTGGGGGGGGGGGCAAATATGAAAAATTTAAATGTCCAATTTTAAAGTTTATTACTTTCATATTTTAATTAATTTTAAAAAAATGTAATCAGAATTTCGTTACAAATGAAAGGGGCGATTTTTCTGAATCCGTCGGATTAATTAGCTTATCGATCGGACAATTAGATTTTTTTAAAAATTAACTAAAGTATGAATATTTGGTGGCAACTTGCGTCAACGCACAGACAAACAGAGTCCAAGGAAATCTCTTAGCCGTTTATATATATATAGGTATACCTAATGAAAAAATACTGCGCCATGAAAAAATTTGTACCATGAAAAAATGCAGAATTATATAAACACAAAACACTTCTTAATCTATAAATCTGTAATTCACGTGTTCAATTTCAGTCATAGAATCTAGTCAGGTTGGGAGAGCTTATTTACTTTATTGCAGAAATTAAACACACAAATAAAATTACTATTTGCAGTATTTTTTAGAAGAATTCACAATTATAAATTAATTCAGTAATTATTCAGGTGATAATATTGTTTCTCCATAAAGGAGCCAAGATCAAGATATGTAAATCATAACTTTTCATGTTCAAGAGAAAAGAAAATACTTCCTGTTTTTAGACAGGCCGAGAAACTAAACTAAAAAAGTAACATTCTCAAAAAAAAAAAAAAAAATCACCTCTCATTTGGCAAAGAGCCAACTACAAGACGGGGGGGCAAAGCGTGAAGCGAAAGTACGATCCACGCTGAAACATGCTCCGCCCCTATGAACGAAGGTTCATAAAAATATCCTAAAAAGTACAATAACAACATTAGTGTTGTCACAGATTTTCCTTTTCTGTCTTCAACTGCAAATAGATAAGAAAAAAAGAGATTAATATACATAATGAAACATTGTAACTAGATGATTAATATAAGTGAATAAATACAGGAACACAAAAAAAATAAAATAAAATAAAATAAAATAAAAAATAAAAATGAGCTAATGTTCAACTGTTCACTTCAAACTTTTAAAATGGCAGAGGAGATAGTTTGGCGATCGGACGCTTCAACTCTCCATAAATAGTTTTCAATAGAACTACACGAATCTTGCCATCTGCTCCAGGAAATAATTTGATTATGCGACCCAGTTTCCACTTCAATGGGGGCTGATTATCGTCTTTTATTAAAACCAAATCGTCTTTCTTGAAATTTGGTTTATTTATTAACCATTTTGATCGCCTTTGCAAGTCTGATAGGTAATCTGAGGACCATCTCTTCTAGAAACTTTGAAAAAAATTTTGTAGAAGTTTCCATCTTTCTAGCGGGGTTAGGTTAACTGAAGAATAATCAGGTTCTGGTATAGAACTCAAGGCAGTGCCTATGATAAAATATCCTGGAGTTAAAGCATTTAAGTCACTGGGATCATTCGAGAGCGCAACAAGAGATCTTGAGTTCAAGCACGATTCAATTTGAGTAATTAAAGTAAGGAACTGTTCATAAGTTAATATTTGTTCGCCAATAGTTCTTTTTAAATGACCTTTCATCTGTTTTATTCCAGCCTCCCAAAGTCCTCCAAAATGTGCGGCCGATGGGGGATTGAAATTCCATTTGATTGTTTCTTCGGACAAATATCTGTGGATCTTTTCGTCAGAAGAGATCAAGGACATCATTTTTTTCATTTCGTTGTCGGCACCTACAAAGTTCGTTCCTCTGTCTGAAAACAATTCTTCAGATTTTCCTCGTCGAGCAACAAACCTCTTCAAAGATGCGAGGAATGTTTCAGAGGTGAGATCACTGAGTATTTCCAAATGAATTGCTTTTGTGGAAAAACAGATATATAAACAAATATAACTTTTATAAGATCTAACACCTCGGCCCTTACGAGGTTTGATGAGAAAGGGGCCTGCAAGATCAACCCCGACTTTCGAAAACACTCGCGATGGCACTACACGAGCAGCTGGAAGATCACCCATTAGTTGAGAGGCTAAGTTCGATGTGGTTCTAAAACACTTCATACAGTTCCGCAGATTCCTTTTCACAGCGTCTCTTGCATTAATTATCCAATATTGTTGTCGCAGGACTGAAATTGTTAACTGGGTTCCACTGTGAAGATGTTTTTCATGAGAGTACTTTATAATTAAATCTGTAATGTGATGCGTTTTAGGAAGTATCATTTGGTGTTTTTGACTCTCAGGTAGGTTTGCGTGTCTTAATCTTCCCCCAACACGAAGAATTTCATTTTTGTCTAGAAAAGGATTTAAAGAAAGGAGTTTGCTACTAGCATTCAGATTTCTTCCAGATTTTAAAGTCTTTATTTCCTCTCCAAATTCATGTCTTTGAACCAACTTCACAATAATTTTAGTTGCCTCATCAAGTTCTTGTATAGTTAAAAAGCCAGTATTTCGCACAGATCGACATTTAGTATTTTTTATAAATCTAAGACACCAGGCTGTAATACGTCTTAATTTAGACCAAGATGAAAACTTATATAATAATTCAAATTCATTATTGCCATGAGTTAAAGAGCAAACAGTAGTTTTCCGTTGTTCTCTCAAAATCTCTTCTTCAGGTATTTTGACTTCATTTTCCGGTAGTGGTGTCGGTAAGTGCTCTTCTTTCAACCAGATTGGTCCCTTTAACCATTCTTCATTCTTCAACAATTCAGTTGCTGTGCAACCACGAGATAGCATATCAGCTGGATTCTTAACCCCTGGACAAAATCTCCACTGAGACGGGGCCACTAATCGTTGAATTTCACGCACTCTGTTCTCTACGAAGGGCTTCCAGTTACTAGCACTTCCTTTGACCCAATAAAGGGTAATTTGGGAATCACAGAAGCATAGTATGTTTTTGACGGGAATTGAAAATAGCCGCCCAAGATAATGAGCTAATCGAGCAGCTGTTAAGGCTCCCATCAATTCAAGTCGAGGCGAAGTAAGTTTTTTGAGAGGAGCTACTCTTGTCTTTGACATAATAAATGAAGTTTCACGGGAACAAGGATCACGAAAATAATCTACTGTACCATATCCCTTCAAACTGGCATCGCAGAAAACACAAATTTGAATAGTTTCAGGAGTTAATTTTTCAAAATTCGTAAAATATTTTCTAGGCACTTCAAAATTTTCTAAATCCTGTATTTCACTATGCCATTTCTTAAATTTTTGTGTTAAAGCATCAGGTAAAGCAGAATCCCAATCAACACCCTGCTCCCATAATTCTTGCATTAGAAATTTAACTCTTATTATAAAAGGGGAAATAAACCCTACAGGGTCATACACCTTTGCTACAGTTTGTAAAACAATTCTCTTAGTGATAATTTCATTATCAAACCCTTCTAACAGAGATTGAAAGTCTATTCTTAACGTGTCATTATTAGTTGACCACATTATTCCCAATATCTTAGAGATATTTCCCTCATTTATTTCTTCATCAACGTTTATTCCATGTTTTTCCCCCAATTTGCTTAATTCGTAAGAATTGCTTTTAAATTTTCTTAATGTCATATTGGCATCTTTAAGAATTTTCACAGCACCAGACGATAAAATAAATGCTTCATTTACAGAATTAGCACCATGAAAGAGATCATCAACATATAAGGAAGTATCAAGCATATTAACAACTTTCTCAAACAAGTCTTTATATCCTTTTATATGATGTTTAATGGTAGCTGAGAGCAAAAAGGGTGATGTTGTAACACCAAAAGTTACACGGGTCATGCGGAAAACCTTTAATAGAGGATTTTTACTATTTATATCCTCAAACCATAGAAACCGTAAAAAGTTTCTATCATTTTCTGCAACCTGTATTTGCAGAAAAGCCTTTTCAATGTCACAAACAAACGCAATTTTATGAAGGCGGAATTTCAAAATAATATCCAAAATATTAGGATTTAAATTGGGGCCTGCAAATAAACATTCATTTAAAGATTTTGCTTCTTTTTCTTTGGAAGAAGCATCAAACACTATTCTGACCTTTGTAGTGGACTTATCTGTTCTTATCACCGGTATGTGGGGCATATAATATACACCAGTTTCATTTTTGTTTAATTCACACTCCTCTATTATACCCATTTTCTTTTGTTCTTCAGGAATTTTTTCATATTCGTTTTTAAGCCATTCATTTTTAAACAGTTTTGTTCTCAAACCCCAAAGTCTATTTTTGGCTATTTCTATATTCGATTTTAATTCATTTTTATTTTCCTTCCACAAAAATTGAATTTCATATCTTCCCTTAACAAAATTTAAACTTTCATTAAAAGAATTAATAATTTCTGTATCTCTCTGTGACAGAGAATCATCCTTACTGTCACATATTCCAAGTGATTCTAAATCCCAAAAACGCTGCAAATCAAAACTGTCAAATTTATTGACAGATACAAAATGCGAATTAATTACCTCTGTACTATTATTATTCAATTGCCCCACTACAGTATATCCGAAAATAGTATTAGCAACAAATAAATTATCACTAATTTTTTCAATGATACCTCTCTGTATTTTCCAAAAATAATCTGCTCCTAGTAATATATTGTTACGAAATTGTAAATAATTGTGTTTATTTTTGTATAAATTCTTTCAAAGAGGCATAGTAAGTTGATAAAGTGCTAATTTTGTGTATTTCTAGTCGTTTTAGCGTTGAAATAGCCTTATTTTCCCTTAGAAACGCATTAGAAAGCCCCAGTAATGCAGGTAATGGATTTGGCGCCAAATTTGGCGACTTTTTCCCACCTTGGCGATTTTTTTTGGCGACCTTGGCGAGAAAATCCTTATATGGGATATACCAAATATGGAAGCTGTAAGTTGATTGGTTGACCACTTTCTAGAGTTTTCTCGAAAAATCTGGGTTCCATGGAACAGTATATAAGGAAGCGCTTTCCCGCCAAGACAGTCAGTTCAGTTCAGATCTCAGCCAGCTTCGCTAGTGCTTGCATTGCTCTTGAGCCTCTTTGAGAGAGACTTGCTTCAAGTGTTATTGGTATACAGTTTGTACTGTGGATTTGCTATTGACAGCTGTTGTTTAAGCTGTGTTTACTGTTTGAATTGAAGCTGATACGTGGTTTATAGACCTGCATTTTTCTGGAATTTTCTGTGAATAAATTACTGAATTTTTGTACGTTTGGCCTTTCATTCTCAGACAACTCACGAACCCCCAAGTACGCAACATTTCTGGTGTCAGAAGCGGGGATTGTCTGTGAATGGTGATAACGAGAGCTATGGAACAAGAAATGAAGAAATTTCTAGAAGGACTCACTGCTCAGATGAATGAGTTAAGATCTGGATTGATAGAGGAAATGAAAGCCGGACAGGAAAAGATGGAAACCGGATTGATAGAGAAAATGGAAACAGGAGAGGAAAAGATGGAAGCATCGCAAAGAGAGATGAAAGATAGCCTGAGTCAAGAGATGAAAAAAATGAAGGTAGCACAAGAGAAAATCGAAACATCGCAAAGAGAGTTGAAAGACAGTTTGACCGAAGAAATTAAATCTAATCAAGACGAGGTAAGAGAGAACTTTCGACAGTAAAGGAAGTGATTGAAAGTAAATTATCGGATATGGGAAGCAGAATAGATGGAATAGAAGAGAAAGTTTTGAAAATAGAAGAGAGTTTTGAAGAGAAAGCAATGAAGATCGAGGAAAATGTTATGAAAGTAGAAAAGAATTTTGAAGAGAGATTTATGAAGATAGAAGAGAATTTTGAAGAGAAATTTAAAGAAAACTTTGATCAAGAGCTGAAAGGAAGGGTTTCAGAGATAGAAAGCAAGTTTAAGAGAATAGAAGAAGATTTGGAGAAAAAAATGGAAGAAAAGTTAGAATCCATGCCCCAGGAAACTGAAAAGAAAGAGAGAAGAGTCCAGAATCAGGAATTTATTAAGCTATCTACCTACGATGGCAGTTCCTCCTGGCATGTATATAAGACGCAGTTTTCCATCGTTGCTGAAGCTAACGGCTGGGACTCTGCCGCCAAGTCAGTCCACTTAGCAGCAGCATTACGGGGAGATGCAGCCGAGATCCTGAGAAATGTTTCTAAAGAAGAAAGGAACGACTTCGAGGCCCTGACTAGAGCACTGGAGCTAAGGTTCGGAGAGAAGTGTTCTAAGGACTATAGTCGCCTCCAGCTAAAGTCCCGTTACCAGAAAACGGGCGAAAGTTTGCAAGAGCTGGCAGCGGACATTCAGAGATTGTCACACCTAGCATTCTCAGACTGTCAAGCTGATACTCGAAACGACTTAGCTCTTCAGTACTTTATCGATGCTGTTCGGGATCCAGAAATTCAAAAAGCGCTGAGACTCTCCAACATCAGAGACGTAGAATCAGCTTTAGGCTACCCAGCAAACACAGTCGTGTCGGAAACATAACAAAATGATGTCAGATATGTCAGACTTGTCAGATATATCGATTTTCGCGTAACATTTAGGTACCTTTTCACGATAAAATAAAGTTATATCATCTAATGATGTCTTTAAAATATCGAAAACCTACCGACTTTATGACGTGCAATTTCTGTATAAATATTTGTTATCGAAACGATAACTAAAACACGACATATTTATGACATCACACTAACCTGTCCAAAATATGATATAGATCTGATATCAGAAACATGTTAATTTTTTGACATCCCTTTTTGAAGTATCGAAAAGTTATCGAATAAACATCATTGGCATTGCTTTGGTTTGCTAGCCGTAACCGCTAACTGAACCACATTGTTTGTTTACAAGCCGGGGTAACCGAACCGAAGCTCTCGTGGATCCTGTTATGGATATTTTCATATATTTTGCTAATTGATTTAGGTAAGGAATTTTCTTCTTTATTACATGCTCTTATACTTCTCAAAAATTTAAAAGAGAATATAGTATTGACTTTTTAGAAAATTATAAACGTATCTGGTGTTTCATACTTACTTCAGTTAAGAATGTTTCTTCGGAAATTTGTTTTTTTTATGATTCGCACGTTTAGGCTTAATCTGTATCATAAATGCATTTTGATTTTTAAAAAGTCAAAGTACTCACTTATTTTAATATAAATTCGAGAATATAATTGATAATATATTCTTGATTGATAATAATAATAAACTTTGTGATATCCTCCGGTGCTAAGTTTAAATAATATAGTAGAAGGTAAAATATTCATAGTGTTAGTCTTAGTTACTAGACTAGTCCAAGCCAGTGTTGTATTTTAATTCTATGAGAAACGTATTTTTCATATTTCTTAAACAATAAAAGCCAAAATCTTAGGAGAAAGAAATTGCGAGTTATTTATACCTACTATTTTAACTCGTTTGCAGAAGAAGTAAATGTAATGATTGTAGATATCGTTACCTTTTATAAATGTTGTGAGTTATTCATGTCTGCATTGAATATTTTGCAGCGAATACAATAAACAATGTTCAATTATAAAATTTAAAATAAGAAAAACACCAGAAAATATTGTATTTTGAATTACAGTGATAAATAAGAATTAAGTATGAAAATAAGATTGTTCATTTAAATGGATGAACATAAACTATCCATTTATACTTTCTCAATTAAAATTGAGTTTGACAATGTTCATCATATTGAAACCTTGATAACAGATGATGGTATAGAAAACATTAATATGATAATGAGAGAATTTGTCAAAAATGCACTATATATTATGAAGTGGGTTTTCAATTTTATATATTTAATATTAGATATATATAAAGTGTTTGATCAGTGTCAAAACAGGCTACTCGGGAATAAGCTTAAAATTGTTTATTGTTATCGCATCGCAATATTGTAAAATTTTAAGCCAAAGAGGAATTACAGCAATCTATTTGCTAGTCGTAAATAAACTTTTTAATGTTGGGAGTAAAATTTTAAGTCTTTTAAAAATGCACCAGGAGCTTTCATACTTGTTTATCACATTTTTTTTCTCCCCAAATTGTAGATGCTGTGAAGTAAACTTCATTTCAAAAACAAGGCATGACATTGGCATAATTCTGGTAAGTTTGTCTTTTTTTTTATACTAACTTTCTTCATTTGAAAAATTTCATGCTATTTTATTTTACAATTTTTACATTTTTTCTCAGAGTTATATAATACATTATATCTCAGACCTTGTATAACAATCTATATAAATAGAGCAAAAAGTTTGTCAGGAAGACATCTGGGTGGACCACTCCTATTTTTGATTGGTCTAGATTTAAGTACTTGGTGAAAGTTGGCCATTCTTTTTAGTAAAAACTGAGGAATCTTTTAAAAAGATATCTGCATAGATGTTATACTTTTTAAAAGAGCTCTAAAAATTGTTCATTTTTTGTGTAGACATTATATGCATCAAGTTATTAAATATATTACGTTGCAAAGTTTTCTTTTCAGGGGTCGATCCAGGTTTTAATTTTCGGGTCCCTTTTTTGTGAAAAACAAAATATTTTTGTGAAATTTTTATTTATTTTTGTGAAATGTAAAATATTTTTGTGAAAAAGTAAAATATTGTGTAAAATCTTCCGTTTTTACAATCACTTTATGTAATGTTTAATATCATGTTAATAGAGTTTCGTTGAGCCAAATTAAGGCATTAATTAAAAATAATACTGAAAATATGAAAACCTTTAATAAAAGGATCATTTTTATAAAACAAAATCTTGTGTAGGGACTCATTTTATAAATTTGAATTTTGTGAAGGGTCCCTTTTTATGAATGTGAATTTTGTGAAGGGTCCCTTTTTATGAATGTGAATTTTGTGAAGGGTCCCTTTTTATGAATTTGAATTTTGTGAAGGGTCCCTTTTTACTATGTGGAATTTTGTGAGGGGGCCGCAAAAGGGACCCAAATTTTGCCTGGATCGACCCCTGCTTTTAATTAATTAAAATATGAAAATAAATATTAGTTATAATGTAATAGTTTGTCATTTCGGCGATGAGTTGATATGGGTATCGCAAATTCATAAGTAAACATTTTGGTGAGAAACGTCTGAGCTACTTCAGTGCCAAATTTCAAATTCCACCAAAAGGTCCAAGCTTTTTCAATGTTTTTAACATAATTTTTCTCAATTTTATTTTAAATAGTTTTGTAATGCGAGTGCCCAGTGGCAGAAATGCTGCGACATGGCAACATAGTCGCGGACACAGAAAAACGGCTTACAGACAGTTTTTGTCTGCACTAATAAAAAAAATAGTCCCTAACTTTCAGTCACTCTTTGTCTGTACTGCTAAAAAAAAATTGCCCACAACTTTAAAACAGTTTTTGTCTGTAGTCATAAAAAAATGTCTACAATTTAGACATTTTTCGACCGCGACAATGCGCTTCTGATGTATGACGTCTTAGACGCTCTCTGGTAGGAACTCTAGAGCCCCCTATAGTGCCTTGGTAGGAACACACAAAACAGTGCTTAACAAGGACGACCTAGGAGCCTAGATCTCCCTTGATAGGCAGTGTTATGCATGTATTCTTTTCTCCTGTTACCTGTTACTGAGGGGAATGTAGGAAAGTGCTAATTTCATTTAAAACTGCTCCAAAACTTCTCCTCTACTTCAAAATTCACTTATAAAAATTTCTGTATCAAAACTAAAACTAATACTTTTGTTATTTATAATTATTTATATTGTGTTTTGTCAAACATTGCTATGAAATATTTAATTGAATGAGTTAAACTTATTATTTTGTAATTGTTTATACTATAGTGTTCTGTAGTAAAATTGTATTGTGTATTGTTGCACGAGATCACCACTGTTGTTAACACCTCCCCCCCAGATTGCCGCTTTCAGCTTTCAGGCTTTTTGATACAGATTACGAAATTTTAAAAACCTGTCGCAGACAGCTACAAAATTTTCTGTCACTGGATGCGAGTGGGAAAAAAAGGTAAAGCATACTATTAAATTTGTCTAATTATACAAATTATCTCCATATAAAATATCCCCTGCACTTTTCGTTCTGTTTATTATCAAAAAGAAAATGACTAATGCAGTTTTTCATGTATTATTGACATTTCTATAAATGAAATTAAATTATCCAGTACCAAGACGTTGTGGTGAAGAAGTCACTGCCAAAGTCAGCGAGGGCCCGAAACGAAGTTTTAAGCAATTTCAATATATTTTCTTTTTAGTTTTAATTTGTAGAACGGTATAAAAATATTGATTCTTTTTAAAATTCATTTAAATGTAGTGACCAGCGAAGCCTGCTAGATAAATAGATTGAAGCTGCGAAAATATTTTTTGAAATCACTCTGTTGTTACTAAATTAATTTTATGAATAAATTCTATAACATTAACTTTATTATATAGCAGGTAATATTTATTGTATAAGACTTTATGAAAAAGTTAGTGATGATTCTGATAAAAATGACGCCCCGAGGATATATAAAAGTAAGTTAAGCTGATGGATGTTTTAAAACTTAATTTTCTTATTTTTTGATAAATTTACATGAAATTTTCATGCATGAACTTTTATCACTGTTACTTTACTTATTTATTTTTATTTTTTTGTTATCAATATGTTATAGTGATTGCATTTTACCAAAATTTCATATAAAATTATCAAAAACAAGGAAATTAAGTTTGTAAACATCCATCAGCTCGACATATTTATTTATTATGCATCCTTGGAACACTGAGCATTTTTCATGAAATTTAAAATTTATTCACAATAATATAAATTCAAGAAAACGGCCTACTTGGAAATTCTTGCTAAATTTTTCGGTGTGGATACACACCATGATCAGGCTTAAACTCCGAAAATCCTAGGTGTTGTGTCAGCACTTCTGTTACTTTACTTCTACCTTTTATGAGGTGTTTTCATTTTTCGACGTCTGTAGGTGACTTGCTTTGGTTACAACTGCGCGCGGGTCAGGTCCCGACAGACGAATTTTAAATCAACCTGAAACTCGACGACAAAAATTTTTTCAATAACCGAAACCCAACAAATTTTTTCCATAATCCTGAAAACCAACCCGAACCCGCAATAAAGATTTTTTTGCGACCCGAACCCGCTTTTTTTATACCCGAAACTCGAAAACTGAATGAACATTACTAATTCATATAAAAATCATATAAATATTTTTTTAATTAAAAAATAAGGTAAATTTTCATTGTCACACATTGGTAAATTATTTTAAAAAGAATTTAAAATGTTATTAGTAATTGTATTAAGTTGAAAATTTAAAATTTTAAAAAACCGATTAATAATATTTTTTAACCATTTATGTGAGTTGTGGATTTTGAGAGTTCAAAATTATGCTTCAAGTTAAATGTTAGTAGTTTATTGTTTGTTTAATTCTTATATTCTAAAAAGAAAAAGGAAAGAAAGTAAATTGATAAAACAATTAAGATATATAACCTTTTACTTATCTTCACGTTACATCTTGGTATACTAGTTTCATCTGGGGCGCCCCAGCTTGGTCACTACCTTTGCTTTGGTGTTCGAAACTGTGGTCTTCTTGTTTTCTTGTTCTTTTAAAGACTTTTCGCCATTGGCGGTTAAGGATAGCACCTTCGTTGCCATTACAACTGTCAGAATTAGCTAAAATTTCAATAGACTCCCTGATCGCTGCGTATCCGTGGTTATTATAGTTGGCCAACTTTTTTACTTCATCAAATTTGATATTAATTTCTTCGTTTTTGTTTACTTGGGTTACTTGAAGTAAAAAAGTTGGCCAACTATAATAACCACGGATACGCAGCGATCAGGGAGTCTATTGAAATTTTAGCTAATTCTGACAGTTGTAATGGCAACGAAGGTGCTATCCTTAACCGCCAATGGCGAAAAGTCTTTAAAAGAACAAGAAAACAAGAAGACCACAGTTTCGAACACCAAAGCAAAGGTAGTGACCAAGCTGGGGCGCCCCAGATGAAACTAGTATACCAAGATGTAACGTGAAGATAAGTAAAAGGTTATATATCTTAATTGTTTTATTAATTTAATTGCTTCATGGATAGAATGTTTCAAGAAAGTAAATTGGTTGGTTGTTTTACATTGCATTAGTGCTGAATTTTTTTTTTTTTTTCAGGTTGTGCCCCACCCCCCCCTTCTCTCCTGAAATTTTTTCTGGTGATGCCACTGCTTGAGATTCACATTAACGAGGTTCAACTGTATAAACTAATCTCATTTTGATGAGGTTTGTGGAAACAGTTTATGTTGAAAGTAATTCATGTTAACGAGGTTTGACTGTATATGCTTTGTTATTAATCCTTTTTTTATACCGCAAATGTATATTAATTTCTGTATTTTTGTATTTGCACTGTTTAGCCACACCTTCCTAATATATCCCGATTTTCCTTGAACATTGAGGGGGTGCTTGAATGGTATTTTAGAATATATATATATTTTTTAATCAAAATTATTCTTTTCTTATTTTTATAATTGCGCAAAATTATAACTAAAATTTTGTGTTAATAAATACATAAAGGTTTTTTCTTCTTAAATATTTCATTTTTGTCTGATTTGTCGATACAATTTTATGTAATAGATTTTTATTAAATATTGCATATTTATACAGGATAGTTATAATTAAATTCTTATACCTGAAATGTACAAGTTTATATCCTTAACTTTCTTTATACCAAGTTTGGTGGCAATTTTCTTGCCCGTTTTAACTGCAGAGTGTTGTTGTACCAAAAATTTTAATTATAATGACTCTGTATTTATATATTGATAATTTTTTAGTTTGTTTATAAAATAAATATCTCACATTAACACATTTCTTTCAATAATGCATAAAAATAATGAAATTCTCAGTACTACTCTGTATTGGCCAAATACTTAGCCCAAATTTGGCCGAGTACCA